>WIPJ01001492.1:284879-344158 GCA_018155075.1 Cassiopea andromeda
ATACTTATAAATATAAATATATATATATATATATATCTATATATATATATGTGTGTGTGTGTTTGTGTGTGTGTGTATATATATATATATATACACATTGCTCTGCCTATTATGTATTTATGTATATTATGTATTTATATTTATTATTTAATTGAACTAGGCGTTCTTTTTAAGGTGCTGCTAACTAAAAATATCAATGCAAAAAGTCAATGGCATGAACAAATTTAAATAGCAATGGGAAGCATTCCAGGTTTATGTGCATCTGCAGAGTCTTCGTTTCTCAGAATGGGTTGCATTGCAGTCAATAACTTGCACCCTGGCAAATCCATAGCAATATCCATCTGAAGGTCTGTAGCATGGATCTTCTTTGTTCATGTAATAAGGAGAGAGCCCGTTAGATGTCGCACGAGGCAACTTACATGATACTCCAGCCATGTGGAAAAGATGGACCGAGTTGAGCGTTTCAATTCTCACCTTGCAAGTCTTACCACCTGCTGTGCATGCGTCAGTGCAGGATTGGCCCAAGGCACCAACTATGTACTCGCTTTCTAAATGAAAAGGTTTTGTTATGTTATTGATATTGTATATGATATTGTAGAAGACATTATAAGCAGAATGCTAAGGAAGGTTGAAACAGCGAGTAGCATAAGCTCATCTAGCTTATTTTCATCCACTGCTACAAAGCAGTGAAGCAAAAATTTCATGAATGAATGAATTGTTAATGGTTGCTATTTGAACCAGCTTGCATCTTCTCTACCAAGACAAGCCCCTAGGGTCATTCCATATAAAAGTGGGAAAAAAAGTGATTTTACCCACGACCCCTTCAGATTTGTTTGAAATTTGATACTTATCATCTGAAGTTTGATACATATCACACTGATACATATCACCAAGGAATGAACACCTGCCAATTTTCAGTTCGAAAACAATGGTCCTTTTAAAGTTGTTGCCTCTTATAATTTAGGCCTATTTCCTAAAATTTTCCATTATGGAGGCCATATTAGATTTACAAAAAGTACTCAAACTAATTTTACACTTGATTGGTGCTAGATACAAGCTTGAAATTTGGCACCAATTTACTTGAAAGAGTTGCAAATTTAACTTTGGAATCAAAAGTAGCGTATCTTCTTTCTATGTTAATTATTTCTATAGCTATTGCGTAGCAATTTATTTAGAATAGTTGATAAAGCAAACTGAATCTATTGTCGCCAAGCTTAGAACATAACAAAACATTGAGAAAATATTTTCAACATATCTATAAATTTGCATTTGAAATTTGGGTTTGGCCCTCTCAAGACTTTTGAAGTTATCGTCATTTGAATATAAAGTTTTTTTATTGCAAGTTAAGGGAAGTGTCAGCACTTAGTGAGACATTCTCGCTGTTAATTTAGGAATAAATGCAACTATGGCACCAAATGGTGTTATATCCATGATCGACTTTGTGGATTTAGGAAATGCAGAGAAATACTAAGTTTTGCAGCGGAATAATGAAAATAAAATAAGTGACATTGAAAAAAAGTGAGGAAAAGTCCAAAAAACTGGTACCGAACGATAACGATAACGATAACGATAACGATAACGAACGGCTGAAATTCACTTACAATAGCATTGAGCTTACCATTAAGATGCTTGCTGATGATTGGCTTCAGTTCAGCAGGCCTTGTAAAGTAGCTAGCTCTTGTAGTAGACCAAAACAAGCCATCTTCCCTCAGAGTTGTTGATGAATAGCATCTCCATAAGTATACATCCACAGATCCACTCTCTCCATCTAGCCTTGCTACTGTCCCCGAGAAAGAAGTCTCGCAGTACTTGTCTAAAAGTGCTTGGATATCTAGAAAGAAAGTAATTCAGCTTGGTACTTAAAGGCGAGTTTGGGAAGAGCTGGGGCTGCGACGGCCACTGTAGAGTGGGGGGATATTGTGGGCCACGCCCAAAAATGGCAACGCGATTTGGTTACTACATCCACTCCAAAGCTTTGCTTAAGGCTCCTCACCCCAATATTAATATTTTCTCATCCAATTTGGACAAATTAGAAAATTGATCTTGGCGAAAAGTGGGGGACATGTCCCTTAGCCCCCGTGGCACCACCACTGGGGAGGGGAGTACCTAAAATGTACGGGCAGGTAGAATTCTCAAGTTTCTCGTCATATGACTTGATTTATGGCTATTAGAAGAGAATTCATATTTAATTTTCGAAGATTTTTACCGAGAATATTTTGTGTTAGTCTTTGCTACTGCTCTCAGGTCTATGCTGAAGGTACAGCATAATTGCAAGGCAAGCATTCAGAATATATTGTAAGGACTTTGATACTAAAGTAGAAAACGAGAATTTACTCTGTGTCCTATGAGCAGTGCTCCCATAGCCTCGGGCCTAGGACCGCTACTGGTTGGTACCGAGCAGCACAAGGGGGTGATTCATTTAATACGTACGCACGAAAGGGGAGAGGTCCAAGCAAATGCGTAGGCCATGCGTTTTCAATTGTTTTTTGAAACCATTTTGGGTAGGTAGCTCACGTAGCTCAGCAGGTAAATCATTCCAAGCCTTAAGGGCTGAGTAATGAAATCCTTATTTGCAAATTCAGTCCGATATCTCGGTATCTGTAGATCTCGACGATGCCGTGTATTTTATTTCGAAACCGAGGATCTTGGGAGGAATGTTTTGAAACATTTTTCTGGGCAAAGCTTGTTAATAGTTTTATAGGTCATGATGTCCCTATCGTAACGGATGATATTTTCTACATCTAACCAGGAACGAAACCAATTATCATTAATCTTTGCGTTTTCAATTATACAGCAAGCTCGATTTTGAAGACGTTGGAGAGCTATTATCTTTGATTTGTTCAAGCTACCCCTAACAACATCACCACATCGCAAATGACTTTGAACAAGACCATAATAAACACAACAGAGCTGGTTTTGCGGCAGAGCGTTTTTAAGCCGCTTTAGGCTCATGAGACCAGTATTTATTTTACTTATAACTCGCTTAAACTGCTCATCCCAATTCAAGATTTCATCCATGATAACTCCTAGATATTTGGCTTTTTCCACCCTTTTTATCTCTGAGCTGTTTAGCTCAAGTGTGTCTGGAAGCTCCAGTTTTCTTGTGCTGAGTGGGTGCCCTATGATCATAAATTCGTTCTTTTGTGGATTAGGACTGAGTTTATCAACCCTCATCCATTCCGCGATATTTGCTAGTTCTTTACGTGCACACTCAGTCATCTTCATAACACTATTTGAGGCGATTGTGATAGCTGTATCGCATGCGAGGATTGTAAGCATTTTTCGAAGTCATTTAAGTATATTATAAAAAGGAGGGGGCCTAAACAAGATCCCTGAGGAATCCCGCATGGGACTTTTCTAGGCTTAGTTTTAACACCATTAAGGAGCAAATGCTGTCTATTTGATAGGTAAGATTGCTGTCTATCACCATTAAATTGCTGTCTATTTGATAGGTAAGATTGAAACCATTCTCCTTCTCTGTCTTTTATCCCATACTTTTGTAGTTGCTGTATATGCATGGTTTGATCTACGACATCGAAGGCCTTTTTTAGGTCCAGAAATATAGTGAGGTTGATTTTACTACAATCAATGTTCTCATACCAGTAATCAGTGCTGGTAATAAACGATGTCATTGTTGAATAGAGCTTGCGAAAAGCGGCCTGATTGTCTGTCAGAGTATTATTTGTTTGCAAAAATTGAAAAAGTTGATCATGCTAAATTCTTTCCAACATCTGCGAGAAATCAGACATTGCTGATATCGACCTATAATTGTTTAGATCAGTTCTTGCACCTGACTTATAAATCGGGCTCATGTTTGCTACCTTTCCAAACTTCCGGGAAGACTCCATTTTTAAGTGATGAGTTGTATATTAACGCTGGTGGATACGAAATAGATTTGGCAGCATCTTGTACAAGTGTAACAGACACTTTATCCGAGCCCGATGCTTTCCCTTTTTCTAATCGACTAATTGCATTCAAAACATACCCTTCATCAATGGCTTTAAATTTCATTTTATCTCTAACAGGTGTGATGTGCTTAATATATCTATATATAATGTAATACATGTTTTCATTTCATTTCATTTTTCATTTCATTTAATATATTTAAGAAGAGACACCTGTAAGCAATGAAGCTGATTTCCAAGGGGCCCTCCACTTAACTACTTACAATAAATCGAAAAATAACGGAAAAGATAGAAATTAAAATATAAACATCCTAAAGGCTTAGTACAGTAATTGTAGAATTGAAAGAGAAAGATAAAAATCCTAATCAAGTTAATTATCTAAGAGAAGCCTTTTCTTAAAAAATGAAAGGGAGGGTGCCTGTTTAACACCAATTGCAAGGTTTTTCCATAACGTGGCCCCGCGGTACGAAAACTTTTTTGTCCATTCGAAGAAGTATACTTTGGGAGCCTCAGATTCGTCGCAGTATTTCTCAAGTCTCATGAGCTGCAATCAGAGTTTCTTTGAAAGAGGTTGCAAATATATTGAGGAGCCTGATTATTTAAAGAGTTAAAGACTAACTGGTTGGACTCGAACATATAAAATATAATACATATACGCTTGAATATATCTATATAAATGGTATAGAGTACTTACCGTCCTCACAGTTGGCACCAAAGTAATACTCTGGACAGACACAGGTATAGCCAGCTGCATTGCAACTGTCAAAGCACTGGCCATTGTTAGCACAGGGATTTGGTCTGTCTATGCAAGTTGTATTCTGAAATGAAAAGCTCGCATTATATGCGGGGCAAAGATTGAAACACGCCAATGCTCACTGGATGAAAATTATCAATATATTCAAAGGATTTCATCGTTGCTATGGTGAGGGAAGAGACAGAATACTTGCATTTTCGCAAAAAATTCTTCATGTGCGTGTAGCTTATTCAAAGCGCATTCATCAAGTGAGTTGAAGGTACTTTAATATGTGACCGTTTTAGAACTGCTTCGTTTTGGTAATTACAATAATTTGCAAGCTCTAAATTCTACTTAATATAAACCGTAGACAAATGTTGCAACCATTAAATACAACTACCAGAATGCACTGCGTGAATCACTGGGAACAGAGGAACAAGGGAAGAGGTCTATTGTTGTTAAATAGCCAAGTCAAGAAATGAATTTTGTCGGTACAGTGTTTGTATTACTATTAGGGAATGTATAGTGAATTGGACGATCCGAGACATTTAGTACATGAGTTAACACAAACAAAAGAAAATTGATACAAGGTAAAACGGCTAGATATTTATAAATGAAAACCTTAATATCGTGAAATGTTTCATGTTCGTTAGCTTGGCAAGGGTAAGACTTAGGACATATCCTCGATGGAGTGAGACGTCTGATGTAAGCGCCTAATACAGACCATGTTCCGAAGTGGGGTACATAGTGTTTTGGCTTAGTCAGAGGAGTAACTAGTGGGGCTGGGTGGGGGTGTAAATTGTGGCTTTGAGTGGCGATAGACCAAATACTTTGCCTGGCGTTATTTGGATCGGTGTAAAAAGGCCGGCTTTAAGTTAGGACCGGCGCTAAGAGGGCCAATAAGGTAGTCAAAAGAGTTTAGAAAATACCCTTTCTTGCATCAACGCACCCCATAAAAATGAGGAAATCTTGCTAAAAAACGCTTCTGTCGGCAAATTCACAGCTTTATTAGTTTGCCATTAATTATTGCTCTATGCCCCCCTAGAAAAGAAGGTCATGTGCCACCACTGTGTGCAGTATGAGAAACTGTTGAAATGCTCCCCCGCAAAGGAAAGCAGAGCAGTTGTAGCGATATAAACCACACTGTACTATAAACAGTAGCGGATATTAAGGGGACAAGGGGGCAAAGTACCCCTTAGGCGTCATCGAGTCGAAAAATTATCGACAAAAGTAGTAAACCAAAGGCCATATACACGATTTATAATAAGAGAATCACATTTTTTGCTTGAGCCTCAGTTTTCTTGTATATCTTTTCTCATAAAAAATACGTGTAATTGACAAATATTCCCAAGTATTTGTCGAGCACAAGTGTTTTTTCTAAAATACTTGGCAAATCCAGCCCATTAGCCCCCCTGATTTTACTGGAAAAACCGCTACTGACCATAAACATGTGAATTAGAAGGATTTTGGGTCCACTTGCTTTCATGGAAAGAGTACTGTCAGGCCTGCTATAATCACTTCCACCGTTTGCACCACTAACTCGCACAGAGTACATACACGGGTTTTTTTATAAGAAACGTCTTTAAAGAAATTTTGGAATTGCTACTTCTAAATTTTACTTCCATGTTTTAATTGCGTTAGAATTAAGAGAGTTTGAGTCTGGTCAGAATTTAAGAGGTTCTCAATTAGTAGGAGACAGCAGAGGTTTCTTAATATCTCAAATGTATACCACAATGCAATGTATAAGAGATTGCATCACGTGATTTGCGGTTCTCAAATGGTAGGAGACAGCAGAGGTTTCTTAATATCTCAAATGTCTCAAATGTATACCACAATGCAATGTGTAAGATATTGCATCACGTGATTTGATAGCTTATTGTTGAATAATGTATCTTGTGGTCTTGTCAAATTGTGTAGCAGCCACTGTGTTGCTAAAAATGCTCTAAAAGATGCGTTGTTTATTCATAAGCTATGAATTCCTCAACCTGTACGACAATTGTATATTCAGAATGATAATTCCCGCGAATTTAGGAAGCACGTCAAAGAATTCTCGACCGCTTATTGCCATCAAATTTGGTGATGAATTGGGCACCAAATGTTTGTATTTTAGTGCTGGTCGCCTATAGTGTATTCTACAAAGAAGGGCTTTATCTCTGAGAAGTGTTTTAGGGCTCAATAATTAAGAAAGGGAAATTGTGAAGATAACTATTGTCCTGCTCTCTTGCAGATTGTTTTACAAAGAATAGCTATACCTCCAAAGTATTTTTACTATGAAATATACATACAGTTCATAAACGTATACCTTTGTCTACAGTTATTTGAAAGATCCTCGAAAACGCGAGATGTGATTTCACCGTGATTGGGTGATGGAATGCCCTAGCTTCCTTTTCTCTTATAAAAAGCATTTAAGATCAATTATAGTAGTGGTTGCTGACTAATATTCGTTTTTTCATTTTGAAGTTGGTGTAGAAGAGGTTAAAAATCTACTGTGCAAATACTTGCATGCAATTTGTGCCAGAAAGATGCTCATACCAAATTCCAACATGAAATAACAAATTTTGCTCTCCATAAGGATCCAATAGCTTGTATCAAAATCTCTCAGATAATAATACAAAAAATACCTCGTTACTGGTTGCCACAAAACTCCATCCGTTTCTTACGGCTATACATTGACCAACATCCTTGAATCGAATATCGAATAGTTCACACTTAGATGCCATTTCATAGTAATTCAGGCACTTGCATTGAGGATTTGAGATGCATTTCAGTACACATTGGCGACGGGACTTTTGGCTCTGATAAGTGGCAAGGGCTGTTCCTGTAAGAGCGTAGTTGTTCAAGATGACATCAAAATGTGCCATAGTCTTGCACGAGAGGCGAACAATGCTGCTGATGGTGACTCTACTCACAGCCAATAGCAAAACAAAGAATATCTTGCCGTGTCTTGTCATCATGAATCCTGTATATGGTCTGTTTCGCTGCGCTTCTCTGATGTTACAAATATCGTGTCTATGAATGCCCAAAAGAGTGGTCTATCAGCTTAAATCAATCAATGGTATCCTGTGCATTTGATTGGCTAACGCTGTTAAGAATTACCATTTCTGGCAATCCAAAGCACCTCTGCGGGGCAGCATTGTTTCGCTAGCACAGCTTCATATGCTCATAAATATGTGGACCTGCAGAAATGTTGTCTTCGAAGATGACAGTTAATAGCTAAGCAGAGACATCTTGCAAGTTAATAGGGCAGACATTATGCAAATTTGATGCCAATTCTATGAATATTGCATCATTTTTATCTCAAAGACTGGTAAGAAAGATAAAACGCTAAGCTAAGCAAATTAACACTCCATTCTAGCATACCATTCCGAATAGATAGTGGTTTTTCATAGCAGATAAGGTGGCGATTGGTCTATGCAGCAACCACTTCAGGTGCTTAGTGTGAAGAAGGTTTGCATCAAATTGAGAAAAAATATAATTGATTCATGTCTGGAATGGTCATTCAGTTATGTTGAGACTGAATTGCTATGGACGGATTGATGGATGGAAGTAGGATCTAATGCTACTAAGTATCATTACACGGAAAAATTTTGAAGCTTTTCCATAGGGAAGATCATTTAACTAAAAATAATAAACACAAAACATACTTTGGGAATCTTTTGCCACTAACTTTCCTTTTCAATGAACTTCATTTTGGGGTCCTTTTGATGAACAGAAAGATCTCTACAACTTTCTTAGCACTCCACTGACCATTTCTTACCATATGTGACCACATTTCAGTGCATCGTATACTCTCAGGTGCTAAATAAACGTCCCCACCCCGCTTATCAATTTTTCGATTTTTTCCTTATTAGGATCCTCCGTTTATTAATTTTAAGAAACTTGACTTTTTCTACTCACCTGTTATATTTAGGGAGATACTTGGGTCTCGTCTCTACTTAATTCCTATCCCTAAATTATAACATAGAGGAGAGCGTGAGTTCTCTCGCAGTGAAATAAAGAATCTCTTAAAAAGGCTATTTAAAACTTACGACCTTTTCTCTTTAACACAGCAGCTATCCTGAGGGTCGCTTTCATCTACTTGAGTTACTTCTACTTCTTCGACGACCACTAACTTTACGATAAAACTAAACTAATTTATAATACTCAACACAAAAGATGGTGCAATATAGTAAAATATCCAATAATAACGTTAAGTCCATAAATTGTCCAATAGACAATGTCTTAGGTCTCTTTGCACAATCATGGTGCAATGTTCCTTCTTCAGTTCGCTGATGATGAATTCCGGCGATGTGGAGGAGCCATGTTATACAGCACACCCCTCAATTCATTTCCTTTCTTTGTTAGTACTATTTACGTCCAGTTCAATTTTCATTGCAACATAGCTTTATGCTTTATCACTTTATGATAACCTTTTTTTGTTCTTTCGTCCTTGTATAATCATTTAAAGCCTTTTCTCAAATTCCTACCACCGTCTATTAAATTTTAGATTTTTTCCGACCCCCCTATCTATTAGGACCTCCCGTTTATTTTGCACTTGAGAGTACATAGTTTGTGCTTTGGGCCAATCATGCACTGACGCATGCACAGCAGGTGGTAAGATTTGCAAGGTGAGAATTGAAACGTTCAACTCGGTCCATCTTTTCCACATGGCTGGAGTATCATGTAAGTTGCCTCGTGGGACATCTAACGGGCTCTCTCCTTATTACATGAACAAAGAAGATCCATGCTACAGAACTTCAGATGGATATTGCTATGGATTTGCCAGGGTGCAAGTTATTGACTGCAATGCAACGCATTCTGAGAAACGAAGACTCTGCAGATGCACATAAACCTGGAATGCTTCCTATTATTATTTCACTCTCTTTCATGTCATTGACGTTTTGCATCAATATTTTTAATTAGCAATGCCTTAGAAAAGAAAACCAATTTGGGTTTCTATGTGTATCTCTTAGTAGTGTGTTTTGAGCTTCTGGCATTACGAAGCACAGAAAACAATATTGTGAAATATGAACAAACGCTGTAAGAAATATATACAAAATTCAACTTCATGATTAGTGATTAAATGTGCCATTGATAATAGTGTGTTCGTGAGTCTATATGAGAATGTTCAAAGCTAAAGTAAACAATAAAATACACGTCATTAGGTCCCAGATCCCAATACTTCTAGATCACAGATCCCAGTACTTGACAGGCATTGACAGTACAGCAACACAGTGCAATCTACCAAGATCACATGCAGTTTCACTTCATCACTACTTTAATACACACTTCAAGAGAAAAGACGACACATGCAGTACTAAAACCAGTGGGCGTAGAGGACAAGTTTGAGGCCCTTGCATCTATTTTGCTCAGTGCCGTATCCGCATAAAGCATTTTCAGCTCACATAGTACAAAAAGCTGTCTTCTAAAACCTCTGAGTGCCCGTAGGGGTCTTGTCAGTCAACCTACCGTAAGTCCTTGAATTGGCCACCCTCAAATAAACCCCCACCCTAGAGCTACAATTTGTAACTCCAGCACAAAAAAGTGACATTCTTTTGACATGCTATAGGTACATTTAGGACATATTATGTCAAAAGAATGTTGCCGCTTTTTCGTGCTGTAGTAAAGTTCTATAGTGCCAAAAGACTATTTACAAATTGTTAATAAGCCCCCCTCAAGTAATCTCCAACCCAAGCAAATGACTGCACCTATTTGAGAGTCTGTTAGTGCTTAATAGGGCTAAGAAAGAAAAAGCAGCCATTAATTAAGGAGCATGTGCCTTTCCTTCAAAAAACATCCTATAACTTGTAAGTGTAGCATCAAAAAAACAGTGTCTTAGAAGAAAAATCTCAACTGCAACTTGACCAACTACCAGGAATATTTTAAAGCGCCCCTCAAATAAACCCCAATGCAAAATTCCAAATAATAGATAAGCTCCCATGGGGCTAATTTGAGGATGTAAGGTATGTCAGCTGCGACACTGATTATAGCAAAATTTAAATAATTGCAGCTATAATGCGAATGATCATTACCTTCACAATATTTCAGTTTTTGGTAAAATAGTCAGTAATACAGCGTTTCTGCTAGCTATTGTCGAAATGCTAGCAATTTCTACATGGAGCAGGCAAGTTACGGGGCAAAGACACATTCAAATTTACGGGTGTCTATCGGAGGATGATTAGTCCTTTCTAAAGCTAAGGAGAATGGCACAGAATATTATTATATTACAAAGGGATATCCTGTTATTTTTATCTCTTTGTACGAAATTTAAAATTTAATGTTTAAGATATGCATGCAATATGTCAAAAGCTTTCACGGAGCTCTAAAATGAAACTAGAGCCCTTATACGATTCATGCTAGAAATTTATAATTTCTAATGGCTGAGATATATAAGACACAGCATAGCTTCAACCCAACACGTACGAAGGAAATATTTGATTCTAAACTCAACCAGTATGCTCTTAGAAATGAACACCCTATCAAGCTTCTAAGACTCCAAACTACCACTTTTGGGGAAAAAATCTCTTTTCTTGGGAGAAAGTTGTGGCATGAACTGTCTCTCGAAACAAAATAATGCGTAAACCTGAATCAATTTAAAACACACATAAAGAACTGGAAATCAGAGGAATATAGCTGTCATATATGTAGGTGCTGTGTGGCCTAGTTTGTATTTATTTAATAGAAACAAGAGTAAAACATATGCTATAAATTTTTGTTGTGAAGAAAATTCATTAATATTGCTTCGTATTGTATGTTTTGCTATACTTACTTCGTTGTAAAGCAGGCCTAAACTTGATCCTGTAATAGGCTACATTACAGTCTACAATAAATAAATAAAGCTATCTACTATTGCTATTCGCACGACCTACTATATATTCTGCATGAGAAACAAACCATGGTACAACCCCGAGTTTCTCAGTTATTCGTAATGCTAGTTGATATACTGCTACTGCTTCCATACTGAACTACATATTGTGTGTATTCTTCTTTTATCATAATCTATTATATATATATAAATAAATATATATATACATATTTTTTGTTCTTTTATTCTTAATTAACTATCATTGCAAGCCAGCCAAATACAAATTACCTGTTTAGCGAGATTTTTATCTTTAGATTCTAACATGATATAAATGATGAAGTTTAATATATATATATATATATATAAATATATATATATATATACATATATATATATACATATATATATATATACATATATATATATATATATATATATATATATGATGAAGTTTAGAAAAATTACATAACAGTAGGCTTTGAATCTAATTTTGCCAAAAATGCAAATCGAAAAAACCTCAAGTACTTTGAACTTGTAAGTCAGTTGATAGACAATTACAAACAGGTAAAATTTGTCAATTTATCAACGAGTTCACTTAAATTATTCGATAAATCTTCTTCCGATTATATTGACATGATGAAGGACTTAGAAATGACCACTGACCAGACGAGCTTCATATTTGAAAGAATAATGAACGTCGCAATAAGGACACTTCGTATTTTATCTTCTGCTGTCGCAACAGAGAATGGTGTAACCCAGAACATATGAACTACTAGCTTCTAACACGTTTGTCAATTTAAGTAGCCAATAGCAAACTATCTGCAATAGTGAGGTTTACCATTGTATTTAGTTGTTATTTTTATAAAATTGTTTACATTATTACATATTACCTAATCTGTTGCCGCAATAAGCCATGGACAAGTCCAAAATTACACGGCACATGAATATTGATCTGTAATTAACTAGACTTGTCTTTTCTAATACGATTGACTTTTTTGGGCCACTGTGACAGCCAATTGCACATTGCCTTATATAGTGAGATGTATAATTGTAGTTAGTTGATATATTGTTGAAATGAAAGTCTGAAAAAATCAAATTATTTACAGTATCTCTGCATGAGAAACAAGCTATGGAATGACACAACATTTGATAGACTACAGCTTTCTTCTCTTATTACTATTGTTTGTAAGCCATCCAAGTACAGATTACCTTTTTAGTGAGATATGCACTGGTAGTATTTAGCAATATATTGTACATGAAGTTTGGAAAAAAATTGCTATTAAAAGCTTTGTCAGCAATACCCATTGCCTTTGAGGTAGTTGCTTTCAACAGCGGATGCCGTAGACTTGATTAAAGAGAGACATGATCAGCCTGCGATCATTGCTAGCGGAATAGTCGACAAATTGCTCCTCCATCATGATTGGTGAGGAAAAACCAGAAGAGATACAGTAAAAACAATAAGTATTCTACCTATAGTGATGGGTGTCCGCTGTCAAGATCTGGGAAAATATCGTAATTTGGGCTTAATTAATCACATTTCATTTGTAGAGCCATTCACGAAATTCAATTCGCATCTATTCGAATCTCCATTAAAGTCAAACGGACAGAAAATTAGGCCATGTTTCATCGCAACTACGCATTGTGGAAATAGCTCTATAGCCAAATAGAGGCAAATTGCGCAGCTAGCAAAGAAAGTGACCGGAGACAGGCATGGAAGAGAATTGTAATATTTGCAACTTAATGGGCATCTCTTCTGAATCCTAAGAACGAACTTAAAAGAAAAGTGTTACAGCAAAAATTATTCATAAATACAGCATGCTTGAAAAAATAAATAATCTTGTTCAGGACGCAAACCACACTCAAAGGGGACACACACTGAATTTACAGCATTACTTCCGGACAGATTCAGCAGGTAGACTCTTCTCGGACTGGCTTGTCTTCGGACGTCGGCCACTGAAATTATAAATACTCAGGTATAAATCTCTTTCGCTAGTAAATTGAAGCCAAAAAGGAAACCAAAATTTACTCGATGGCTGAGATTTAGCAGGAGGAAGGAGGTAACATTTCGCAGTAGCGTAAATAAGGCACAGAATTATTTTGTCATCTAGATACAATGTAACTTTAAGAGTTTTTCGTTTGGGGCAGTGTGATCAAGAACCAGAGAAAATTGACTATTATTCAGGGATAGTTCTGGACAGAGGCGTTTGCTTCTTGAAGAAAGGCAACCTAAACTGTGTTACAGCATTGGCCTAAATAATACAGAGCCAAGATAAATTTGCAAGGTAGGTAAACTTCTAATAAATTTCAATTTTAAAGATAAATCAGTTGGCAAGAACGAGGAATTGCAGCCAGAGCGAGTAGGAGAAAACTTACTTGGTGGTGCCTTCGTTCATATTTTCGTTGATGACGTCGTTCGTATCATCTGATGTTGCAGCTGTAATGGGAACGAGGGTAAATAAGAGTGCTAGAGCGTAGAACCTAAAGTTATGCGAGGGAGCAAACATGACAAAAATCGTAGCGACCAACCATCACTAAGTGCTCAATAATGTCTCTGATGAGATTAGGCTCAAAGTTTGAACGCAGAGCTCAAAGTTGAACGCCACTTTTCAAGTTTCAGTGCAGCCCCATCACTTGTGTCTAAGGAGGGTTGCTCTTCAGTATAACGGGCTTTCAAGCGTTGCTCAGTTAAGTACATTCGAGTTAGATCATTTTGGGATCATTCATTGAGTACGTACGCATTACAGGGGAGGGGGTCAAGCAAAAGCGTACGTCATGCGTACAAGGTGGAGGGGCTTGACACATCTAAGTACGTAAGCAAAAAGTCCTTTTGTATTCATTTTGTTATATTTTCATATGCAAGGCACTTTTATCATACTTTGTTGTCTTTGGTATCGACTTTCATTACTGTTTTATAAAACATTTGCTATGATTATTTTCCTGTCTTTCAACTGTTTTACTGTCTTTTCCTTATGGCATTATTGATTGGATACTTAAAAAAAAATTCCCGTTAGAAATGGGGGAGGGTAGTCAAATGGGTAAGTGTGCGTACGCAATGGGAGGGGGTCGTAGCAAGCGTATATGTGCGTAAGATGGGGGAAGGGGTTAAATCTTTGCCATTTTGGTGCGTACGTAGTATTTGAATAACGCCTTTGGTCAATCAGAGTTGAATATCATACATATGCAAATAGCTTACTCAATGTGGCTACCTGCCTACAATATTCGCTAAAATATACTAGACAGGTAGCATTGGTGTAGAGCTAAATAGATAACTAGGAGTACTGAGTTAAGGAGCCAACGAGGAAAATGTGACAGCTTTTAATGTTGCTGTTGTTGCTGTTTTTCAATGCTGATAATTCTGTTGTGAAATGAGGCTCTACGAGTGGAAATGAAATAGTACCCCGTTCTGTAAACATACAACCAGAATCTCTTTTGAAAAACCTATTTCATTTCCCCTATCTTAACATTTTACAATACTATTTAGAAAGAGTTGGGGGGTTCAAGCACCATAAATTGCTGGAAAAATAACTAGGGGGTTGGGCTCCTGAGCCCCCGAGCTATACACTACTGGCAGGTGGCCACAGGGAATAAGCTATATATACTTTTTGTTATGTTCAGCAGTGTACAACAACTTCAAATGTCACACAGATGAAACAGCATTTCCCTAGAGGGGAGATGAAGGTACATGTAAGGTAGAAAGTTGAAAAGTTTGGAAGGAACATGACCTTTTCTTGTTATTTAATAAATTTCCTTAGGACTTTTGGTAACTATAGCAGATGCACATGTAACGTGTATGTAGCTTCTCGTGGAGGCCGGCGTTTCTTTAAAGCAATCATGTATTGTGCAAACTTGGCTGTTTACGTGCATTCGCTTTGTTATAATAGTTGAAGGAACTTATTGTTAAAAATTGCGTTCTGGGAATATTTACGTTTTGCCTTCCCATTGCACTCGAGAGGATTCTTATTGAAATCATTGAGATTTGGGATTATTTATGTTTAGTTATGCTATTGTATTCAAAGTGATTGAGAATATTTTTGTACTCTGCATGCCTTATGCTCAAGAGGAAGTAAAACTAAGAATTCTTTTCCATTGGGAGCTTTGTTGACTTTATGCTATAAATGGTGCTGAGATGTTGATCAAGGGAAGTTGAGACAAGACAAGCTGTGATATAGATGATTGAGAAGTTGAAGTTGAAGCAAGGCAAGACAAGATAATCTGTCAGATAAACGACTAGACCATATAAGGCAAACAGTTAGTGAGTTTACTTTAATAGTTTCTGCAATAACATCATAATTTATAAAAGGTAATTGAGATTGGACCTCTCTGCGTTGTTGTATTCATTGTTGAATTAGTTTTCTTGTTTTGATGATTGTCTTGTATTTATTTTAGCAAACCATGCGTAATGTCAAAAGTCAGTAGTGTTTTTTGCTGTGATTTTCTGACCACTTGACGTTAGCGTGCGTTCTGGTCTAAACACATCATGCCTTAGAGCCTAGGCCATAGGCCTACGCCTAAAGTAGAACTAACGCACCGAGACTACGATCTGCTCTTTTCTATTTCGTTATAACCGTAAGACTGAATCAAAACATCAATACATAGCATATAAGCTAGGCACTAAACAACACATTTTACATCAGAGCACAGGAAACATAAACAGACACAAATACATTGCAGGGAAGGGTGATGCTGAACTACATGGAGGTCTATTGACACAACAGGAACTTATACAAGTGTGCAATTTTAACACATAATACAAAGGTAAATCAACACGACATACAACGTAAAATAAACTAAAAATACAACAGCGATACATTACACACAGTAACAAGAGATACTTTGGGAACATTGAAATTCAAAGTTGGGAAAACACAGCAAAATTCACTGGAAAATAGAGAGAATTGTAAATCCTTGTTTAAATGTTGTGTAACTCACCACCGCCTCTTAAGTTCCTCAGCCTAGCCTCGTTTCTAGCTGCCATATCATCAATTGCTTGTGACGTCATTGAATTAATGGAATAGCCACCAGGAGTTCTCGGCTTTTGTAACAGAGTATCCTACAGAACAAGGAGAGAATTGTGAAGAAGAATTGTGAAGAGTACCAAATGAATGGGGAACGACGCTAGAAAGTGGTGACAAGCTGTAGGGACAGAAAACGCTTTTAAAGTAAAGGAATGCCCAGCATATCAAAAGGTGATTCTGCTGTTTCCGCTATTAACAGAAGGTAATAAAATGTTCTCCATAATCGTAAGTTTTATAGTCCACTAGCCCCCCTTCCCACTTCCAAATATAAGCAAAAGAATCAGATCAAAAGAACTTTTGCTAATCCAAGGCTTCTTCAAATGAAAATAACAGGTCACGTTTCAAAATCTACCAAGATTCAGCACGCTGAGCTGTATACGTAAGGGATTGTACCTAATCTAAATCAATCATTCACTGGCTCTTGGTTCCTTATAAGATTGGAGACCATAAATATGGGTAGATGCATTGATAAACCACATAACTTACGTCGACTAAACTGGTAGTATCAATAGGTCTTCGTAATGATCTCGAAGTGGAAAGTCTTGAGCTAGTACGGATCGATGGATCTTCCATGCTAATAAATTTGCTGTCAGACTCTAGCATTGACTGTTTACTGGCTGGTCGCTATGGAATTAAGAGGTTCCTGAGATTCTGGCAAAATCAAGAAAGCATTGCTAGGGGTACGTTAATATCAAACAGAATGTTTTCACTGTAATCAAAACAGAATATCCAACTAATAACCAAAAGTAGACGAGATGGTTTAACATGTGACGTGCAGTGACATGAATTCATACAATCACAACATATCGGCAACATAAGTCTCTCTTTCACCCTTGACGGGGAAATTTGCTTCAATTCAAGTCACATCACTTCAAGCGACATAGAAAAACTTGAGATTGATGATAAATACTAAATTAAAGAATTCAACTTTAAGGTCGCATTGATCATTGGGGAAATAAAGTACACATTCTAGGGGAGATTTATTACTAAGCGATTATGTCAACAAAGAAGACTTAGGCCCACTTGTTTCTTTACAACCGATTTGTCATTTCCAATGCTATGCATTAATTGATCCGAAGTATCGCTGATGGCTTGGCGTAAGGCCTGTAGCTTTTGCTCTTGTAGCCTAAAAAAACAGCGAAGGAAAATATACAAGTGTTAAAAGCTACTAAGAAAATCACATTGAAATTTATTTTCACTTAGGATGTTGCCGAGTGGCAACGATAATTTTGAGGAAAATAAAATAGGTGCAAGCGTGTTGATGAAAATGGCCTGCATAAAATGACTAAACATATGAAACTACCAAAAAAGAATTTTATTATTCCAATTAAAACTACCTACAAGCAACATTAAGCAACTAATACACTGTGCTGTCCCTGGCGTAGAAAGACCTAAGGTCATCGAGCCTCCACAAAGAATAGTACTTGAAATTTTTAGAAATATACGCATTTTTCTATAGGAATAAATAACAATGAGTCCAACCTTTCCTCAAATTCACTCAGAAAGAAAGCAAAATATAAAGAGTTGGTTTTGGAACTACAGAATAGATATGACAAGATCCATTTTGTTAATCTGTCGATGAGTGCACAAGGCACAATGGGCAGTTCATCTTCATCGTTTCTGGACATGCTGAACGACCCCTATTTTGATGAAGGAGCTCGCTCGTTTATAGTCAAAAGATTTATTAATATTTCAATTCGTACAACATATTATATCTTTTTTGTAGGAATAAGGCATGGAAAAACCCTGAACTGTTGAATATTCAATTACTTTCCGTTTTATGTTGTTGATATTTTTTTGCATTTACGCAGGCACACCTTTTGTAAGCTACCTAATATTAGCGAGGCTTACAATTGTATTGTATGAATTGTTGATCAATAAGAAGTTTGAAAAAAATAACTACTCCCATAGGAACATAAGCTTAGAATTTTGACTGAATTCAATATTTCTAGGTAGCCCTACTTGAGATAACTTACAAAAAAAGTCGACTGTGACTTGAGGAAGTTGATAGTGTGCAGGACAGGCAGAAAAGATCTTAGGAGAGAATTGAAAAGCGACCTGATAAATTCTTTCTGTTGGAGATCCAGTTCACTGGATGTGACGGGTTTATTGGGGTATTTAGACTTGAAGCCCAGGATTGAAGTCGTGTCTAAAATAGAACCAAAGAAAGAATGGTAAAATATACGATTGAAATAGAAAAGTATAGTCTATGCCCGCAGACACGTGCGATCGCACGTGCACGTGTCCACACACCTGCAAAATGCAGCAAAATTGGAATAGAAAACTACATGAAATGGTATATAACTGGCTTGGTAATGAGGCAAAAGTCTGCAGACATAAAGGTTTCATCTCCTCCATACAACAATTAAGCGCTATCTGGTCGTCTCTTTCTACTTACTATCTTATATCGCTATTTCTAATAGATAAGATAACCTACAACATTGAAAAGAACTGTATCAACTTATGAATAATACATTTCAGAACAAGCAGACTGCAGGTAGAACCGTAAAGATGATGGAGCAAAATGGAAGAAAGGTAAATAGCGTAAACATACTAGTGCAAATACAGGTTGAAAATATACCATAGAAAATAGATACAAAACCACTATTTATGAAGAAACATCTCTATAACAATTTCAAGTACAGTGGTTTTCAACTATTTTGGTGGACTAGGGCATCAAGGTTGGAATTCAATGGCTCGAGGAACCCCTGTTCACATATCTGCACAAGAGAATTACAAATTACTGTCGATCATAGTGTTTGTATAATTTCTGATGGAGCCCTTCGACTGTACTGGCGAAATCTGGCTGAAAATCATTGCTCTAGTATCTTCACCACCACAAACGTACAGGGACCAAAATTAAAGGTGGTTTGGGGGTGAGCCACCTCCCCAACTTTGAACATTTGCTATTTTTCATCTTTTACCCTTTGTCCTTTGCCCTGCGAAAGGACAAAGGGTAAAGGATGAAAAAGAAGAGTTGAACTATAAAAAGGGAATGAAAAAAGGAACTTACCTTCTTTTGCAACAGTAGTACAATGTACTTCTGCAGGGCAACCTACTGGACCGAGGGTTATTGGTCAACTGTTGCTACCAGAAAGTCACAGACAAAAAATTTTCGCAGGGCAACCCGTGACACCCTCCAAAATTTGCTGAAGCTAAGTCTCTGCAAATAATTTCCACTTCGAGCATTATCAGAATCATTAGCATCATAATGATCAAAATGACCATCTAGCATCATTTTAATGGGGATACCTGTTATGGCCTTGAATTCATCCACATGTTGAGGCTCAGCACTTCTTCGTTCATAAGTTTTGGAAGCCTAATGTGGGAAACAAATGCATATGAAAGATCATTGTACCATTCATAAAAACAGGGTTAATACGCAAATTCCGCCAAATATTTTCTCCTGAGTTTTCATGACCTTTCTCTTGAAAATAAAGGTCTTTTTCCTCACTACATATCAGAAATATATATTAGAAATATGTAATATTCATAGTATTTTTCCCGACCAACCAGATTTACGAATGGTGCGATGGACCCATCCTTTAAATCTTAGTATACGAGTTATGTCAATGCTGTACTAAAGCCTGGCTTCCATACAACTTTTTAATGTCTGAAATGAAATGAAATGTTTGAAATGAAGTGAAATGTCGGCGACCCAATGGCGACCCACCGACAAGATTGCTACTGAAGCATGTTTCCATATATTTTTCACTCACCAGCGACCCACCGGCGATGAGCTCTCCTCCATAGAGTATTTTAAAATAAAGCTGTAATGAAAGTCATTCTTAGTAGTATTGAGGTCAATCAAACTTCTGAAACTGCCGGCGACCTACCGGCGACCTACCGGCGACCTACCGGCGACCTACCGGCGACCTACCGGCGACCTACCGAAATCATGTTTCCATATAAATTTCTCGAAGTTACCGGCACCACAATAGAAAAAAAGTTGAACAAATTTCAACTTCTCTTCGATGTCTGCGGTGGGTCGCCGGTGGGTTATCGGCAGTTGAAATGAAGTGTTTCCATTAAAGAATTCAATGTCGTCGGTGAGTCGCTGGTGAGTCACCGGCACTAGAAAGTTATATGGAAACCAGGCTTAACTAATAATTTGCAAGCAAATAGCAGCTGACCTGCTTGTTTTGGCACGTGTATGCAATGTGTTGAGTTGTCTACTGCGCAGCAAAGAAGAAATCATTTATATGGATGATAAAAATTCCTGAATTTTCACGACTTTCCTCACGTTTCAACAGCATTTCATTAATTTTCATGATTTTTTCTGACTTCCTTACAACACAATTATTTCCTGGAAAGGGGGGAATTTTTTTGTACAAATGAATGAGCTTCCAATTCCGTTGAATGAAAGATCCTCCTCACATACTATCAGCATCAATAAGCAAAATAGATTATCTCCATATGAAATCAAATCTACTTTCTCATTCAGTTAATACTGACTTCACTGGCTTGTCTGAAGCAAAACCGTAAAGAGTCCAGGGACTTTCGTTGGTTGGTCAGCAAAATAGCTAAAGTTTAAAGAAGTTGTTTGTGCTATCGCTCAATTGAAAATTTTGGCAGGACAAGAGAAAAACTTTATGACATAAGTGTTGAGGGGGGGGGGAGTTCGCAAAATGCAGCAATTATTGAGAGGAGGGACTATTTTGCGCAGGAGATGCATCCTACTGAGGAACTAACTAGAGCCATTAATTAGAATACATGTACATCATTGCCAGCTTGTCTTGGCTTAACAACTGAACACTGTATCTCAAATTTAACATGGCAATCAGCCGGTGAGATTTCTTCCCACGGAAAACGTGTACATTTAATCAGGCGGCTTAGGCCTTTCTCTCGGAGCTGCTATTGTGTCACCTCTGTACTACACATCTCTGATCAAGAATAAAAGTTTGCATTTCTATACATCTAGTAATTCTGATTAATTTCTGAAAAGTTCACAGCTCCCAATGCCGCAGCTTGCTTGTAATTTTAAGTTAAATATTGTGCAGAATGGCTAGCCATTCAATTCAAGGGACGGTCAACAAATCCTATTTTCGTGTTGTTATAATTCACGGAACGCGGCTGTTTATAAATTTTCATAGTGTTCTGGTGGTCAGTAAAGTACACAAGAAGCCCTGACACAGACTCCCTCGTAATTTCCGTTGCGCCACCTGTCGTTTGCAACATCATCATCAACAGATTGGTCGATTACGACCAGCCGTGGCCCTCTGCACCATCAGTCTCCAGCCGTCCCGGTCCTGTGCCAGTCGAACTGCTTCTCTGATGCCCATACTGGTTAGCTGGCGAATGTCATCCCAGAACCGCATTTTAGGACGTCCTCGCCCTCTGGGGCCAAAGACCATGCCAGTCAGGAGCACATTGTCGAGGTTGTCGCTGCGTAGGATGTGTCCGATGAATTTGAGCTTTCTTGCATTGATGATGTCAATCAATCGATGTTCACAGTTGATTTGTTGGAGCACTTCTTCATTGGTTTTCTTCTCTGTCCAGCTGATACGAAGCAGACGTCGGTAACACCAGAGCTCGAAGCTGTCAATTCTATTTCTGTTAGACTGTTTGAGCGACCAGCATTCAGCTCCGGTCGTTTGCAAGATGTTAATAAATATGGACAAATTATATACCATATGAAAGCCCTCCTTCTATACATTCTGAATATGCAAGAAAATTCCAGCTTTTCCTTAGGGGAGGGAAGTTACAACCAAAATACAACTCACCAATATCCTTGTATTTCCATGCTTGTGTCATCACTTGATAACCCAGTAATCCTCCATATAACCAAACGAAAAAGCGCTAACAACTTATCCTCTTTCTCTTATTCAACCATACTACGCAACGATCAAGTATAAGATCACTTATCCATAATATAGATTTTCCGTTTTTAGTAAACTTTTGATGTCATAGAGAAAGGCTTGGTTGGCCTTAGTACCAAAAGACTCAATAAAAAGCATTACACGCACTTTTTTTTATAACAAACAAACTTTCTACCTTCAGTTTGAATGCTTTTCAATATTTTTTGTCAAATCCAGTCTTAATTGTTTCCTAAGTTTTAAAGACTTCCAATAACAACAGCAAGTCAATGAATTTTGTTTCTAGGTTGATCAAAGATTTTCTTGTAACCACGGCTTTTTAAGTCATTGTTTGAAACTCAGCCGGCCTATTTTTCTTAACTTTTGCCTAATTTCAGCCTCAAATTTCTTATAGACATGCTTCTTATAAAGAAAAAACGTTAAACTAAGCAGAAATTAAGGAAGAGATTGTCATGTATGGTATTACATGTATTGAAACAAGTTAGCATACCAACTTTCTTTGAGCTGAACCCTTTCGGATTCTTGGTTTTTCAAAGATCTCCGCTCTTTCGTCATCTTTCCTGAGTAGCAAAAGCAGAGAAAAATTGAAGGATTTGCAAGTAGTGGATGCTGAATAGGGATTGAAATGATTACGGGAAGTGAGAAATTTCCTTAACTGGTAATTATAGAAGACAAAATTTGCTACGTCACCTTCTGGTCCTGGTAGATTTCTTAGATTCTTCGTACTTTTCCTGGAAAGTAAGAAAAACATTACGTTAACATCAAGAAATCTCTTACAACACTTACTTACAAGATTTAACTCCTTGGAAATTAATATATATGACTTGCATCTGACACTCTGCTATTTCCATATTCCTCCCTAGTTCTCTCGGTGGTTTTACAAGCTTCCCCATCGGAATGAAAATTTATGCATCACGTAATTTGTACAGCTAATTAATGCAAAGTACTTACTACGTTTTTATCTAGTTGAATCTGGACCTTCTTCTCCTCCACACTCAATTGTTTTCGCAATGCAGCTAATTGCTTGATAACACGCTCTTGCGATGCCTTGCTATGGCCTGTACTAGACGAACCACTCTCTACAATGAAAAATTGTTCTGCGAGCAAGCGACATTTTTCACTTTGCAATGCAATACTTGTTAGGGATACGAATCCTTCAAGTTCACGCATTAGTGGTCATTCCCCAAAGAGAATCTAGGAGCATGCGTAGAATGAATATTTTCAGTTGGCTTGATTGCCGGTAGCGCAATGGGATAGTGCATGGCTCGCGCATGGCAATAGATTCCCCCGTCAGTGATTGGCTTAAAATTTCAATGATTAAACAATAGGATTTAACAATAGGAGCAAGCCTCGGTATCCTCAACAAAATGGTTGCTATCTTGGGACTGTAAATTATGCCATAACAGGAAGTGACGTACCATTATCCATGCTAACTTGAAGTAGCTGATTTCTAATAATGTTCAGGTACTTCATGTCATCATCAACTGCTTCCTCTGAATTAGTATCTGCCTGACGAACAGCTAGCTGCGAAGGAGGACTACTAACTTGTGGGCCGTGCGACGTCATGTTTACCTAAAAATGTAATGATAGACAAAGCTATAAGGACATGAGCACAATAGATTATGACTCTGTTGACCGAATCTGTTATGATCTAAATTTACACGGGATTACTTTATTGTAATTAACATACACCAATACTACTAAACTGAACATCAGTGCTTCCTATGTATAGAGCACGACCTGGCCTAGATGGAGTCTGCTCTTTAAGAGTCAGTTTGTCTTCCTAACCTATAATATATACCTTCACTCCAACCAAATAGGCCTCCTGTTTTAAGCCTCAAAAGGCTCATATCGTACAGAACAAGTAAGAAGAAAGCAACACGAGGTAAGGGAGGAGTCATCAACAAAACCACTTTCCAAGCGTTTGAGAGCAAAAATCCAGATCAGCAGCTAGCTTTGTATTGCTATACCAAAATGAAGACTTATATGAATGAAATATGAGAGACTAATAGTAACTACCTCTATCCTCTGTTGCTTAGCGACAGCTGGCACAGGGCGAGATGCAGGCCTCTCTTGATAGACGTACTAAGAAAGAGTATGATATTGTCTAAATATATACTACCAATGCCTGCTATGGCAAAATAATATAAATAAATTCAAACTTAACTGCTAAGCAACGTTCAAAGTGATTTTCTGCAGCGACCTGATAGCTTAAGTATATAAATGTAGTCTTTACAGCATCAGTATGGCATTTGATTGTAAACTGTGTTGACAAAAGCAGTTGTGTACAATACGAAATGAGTATCAGATACTATTACATGGCATTAACCCTAGTACAGATACTTTTACAAGGTACTAACCATAGTACAGATTGCATGGTATTAATAACAGTACAGATATTATTACATGTTATTGGCCATAGTACAGATGATACTATTACATGATACTAACTCTAGTACAGACGCTTTTACATGGTGCTAACCCTAGTACAGATACTATTACATGGTATTAATAACAGTACAGATACTATTACATGATATTAATCACTATACAGAAACTATTACATGCTATTGGCCATAGCACAGATACCAGAACACGACATTAACCTCAAGACAAATACTATTAAATGGCATTAACCCTAATACAGATACTATTATATGGTATTAACTATGGTACAGATACCTTTACATGGTATTAGCCATAGTGCAGATACTTTTACCTAGTACTAATCGTAATACAGTTACTATTGCATGGTATTAACCATAGTAAAGATACTATTACATGGTAGTAACTATAGAGCAGATACTTTTACCTGGTACTAATTGTAGCACATATACTATTACATGGTATTAACCATAGTACAGATACTATTACATGGTATTAACTATAGTCTATATCAAAGTTATAGGTAGGTTTGCCATACAAAATCAATGACAAATGAAAACATGATGTCTTTGTATTCTATCAATTTGTTTGTTTAAATGAATATCATCAACCCAACCTGAGAGCTTTGTGTTGAATGATTTTGTACCACAGATGAACTTGTGTGATCAACGTCAAGCTATCAAAACAAATAAGTAAACTTCAAGACTATGGAGATCTCCTATTCAATACGATGCTATACTGAAGTCTCTAAAACAAAAATCTCCATAAGTAACATAGGTTAATGCCCTGGAATGCTCCAGGAACATGGATGGTTGTGTGTTGACCTGCTCTCCTACGTGATGTAAACCTTTGACCTTGGTCATTGACTCGGGACACAATAAATTCTGGTAAAAACAACACACCTGCGTCAAAAAAATGGAAAAAAAGAGCTGTGAGGAGGAGGAAGTACTCTAAAAACAGAAAGAGCAGAGACGGTAGTTGACATAGATAAACTGTCAATCTAGATGTACAGGAAAGGAGAGGGGAGAAAGTGTACATTTACAGTAACTTGTCTGTTAAACTGTAAGATGACATCTCTCTAAGTAGAACATACTACACCTACTATCCTTTTCATCTAATATCCCATAATCCCTACGGACTAGTTCGTTGAGAACTTTCAACCTCGCAAATACTCATAGTTCGTTCATACGAAAAAATTCAAAACGCTTTGAAACTGAAATTGAAACATCGAGAATTTCAATGCGTTTTGACAGCTTCAATGTGAATGGCGTTCTTAAATAGGCCATAAAGTAGATTAAGTTTCTTTCCAAATTCAGCCGAATTCCATGTATCAAATGCTTTTACTTAGACGGAAAATAAGGGGTAGCTGTGTCAAATGTACAATTGACTACGGTGCCTGAAGCCAAAACATTTCTTTCACATAAATACTAAATATAGCAAAAAACCATCAGATTTTCAAGTTCCAAGCTAAATCAAAATCTATGGAGAAGCAGACTGACTTTCTAAGGAAAGTTGATTATTTCAAGCTGCAATATTTCCAATCAGCGAGCTCTGTTTAACATCTTCAGCTTGAGCACTTGACAGAAATAGTTACGTTGCGCCTATACTCAAGTATGCCTTCATGGGCTGCAATAATGTTGAAAATTCATCTGCTCGAAATCATCAAGTGAAAAATTTTAAGAGAAAGAGCAAAGGACAAAAGACAAAAGGTGAAGGACTAAGGGCAAAGGACAACGGGTAAGGGATGAAAAAGAAGATATGAACTATAAAAAGTGAATGAAAAAAGGAACTTACCTTCTTTTGCAATGTTGGTAACGGTGGTGAGGCTTGTTTTCTCCTCTGTTACAAAAAAGGTATAAAAAGCTTACTATTTACGAAAGTCTGAAATCGTGACAGCCTGATATTAGTAAGGCTGATGCTTAGCAAATTTAAATGCAGGTAGTTGAGTCAAAAAAGCAAAGGTTAAAAACTTTTCTTCTATTCCAGTTCAACGTCAATTTCCTCAGAACCAAAACATATCGTGAAAACCTTTGTTGTGAACGATAAAAAATGAATCAAAACAATGAAAATACCGTTTCGACACTTTGTTGATAAATCTCTGACGATCTCTTCTTGATACTTCTTACACGATCTTCTTCCATTTCCTTTCTTTGGCGTTCAGCTTCCTGTCTCTTCTCTTCGGCAATCTTCCGCATTTCGTCGTTTTTTGCGCGAACCTTAAGTCGAAAGGTTAATATGCAAGAAAATAAAAGAATACGGAAAATGTAATTACGTGGTTGCAATGCTGAGAGCAGATCGGAAGAAGAACAGATTTAGAATAAGAATTGAGAGAAAAGGTGTAGACAAAGGGTAGAGTCGAAGGGTAGAAGCAAAGATAGAGAAAAATTGTAGAGCTGACAAGTGGTGACGAAAAGCAAAGACAGATAGTAGAGATAAAGAATAGAGACAAAAGATAGAAGCAAAGGCTAAGGCAAAGGTCAAAAGGTAGAAGCAAAGGCTAAAAACAAAGCGCAGAGATAAAAAGTAGAGACGAAAGGTAGAAACACAAAGTAGAAAAGCAGGGTAGAGCTGAAAAGAGAATTCAGAAAGGATTCTGCAGACTTCCTTTCACCTTAGAGTGCAATCGATGACAAAGAACTATAAACATCAAAAGAGGATGAAAAGGAATGCAGAAAACTGCTTTACGACAAATAAAATAACAAAACTCCACCTCTTCCTCTTTCTTTCTCTCCTTTTCTTGCTCTAAAAGAAACTCTTGCTCCATCTTGATTCTCTGGTCTTCAAGCCGTTGGCTCTAAATATGACAAAGGTGTCTGAGAAAAATAGACCCAGCTGACAATTGAGTATGAATTTGCTTTTGTGTATTTTTAAAAGAGAACTATTGCAACTGAAATGAACAATTGAGAAAAAGCAGCTACTTGCAAAGAGAGATAAGGTAACTGAATAATTACACAAGTTTCTTTCACTTCATTAGACTAAAAAAAATTCGGAAATGAATGAGAAAAACGTGCGCTAAAAAGTTGATTACCTCTTTACGTTCTTCTTCTTTCTGTTTTTGCTCTTCCTCCAACTTTTTTCGCTGCTTGTCTTCAATCTATAATAATAATAATAATAAAATCATATGATGACAACAATATGATACATTTTATTTACAGTTGGGTGCCGAAATAGTTTGTACTGAAAAGCAAATTGAACTGAGTAATCTAGCGAAAAAAGTGCAACGAAAATTAAGGTCAGCTTCTAAAAATTCTCCCAAAATGAAAAATAATTGCAGTGTCAAATAGTACAATTGAGGGAAACCCCATAGAGATAATTTTCAACTTGGATCAATCCAAAGCTGACTGAAGATGAACAATTTGATTGGCGTTTCTAAAAGTTCATAAATACTAAATACCCTGTACCAAGGGGTGTCAAACTCATGCTGGCCCAGAGGCCACATAAGGCATAATATGACATCACATATGGCATAATATAACACACGTAATGCATCACATGACATCACATGTGGCGTAATATGACATCACACTAGGCATAATATGACGTCATCACATTAGGCATAATATGACGTCACATGGGTTGGGTAGGTTGAAGGTATCTGAGATAGTGCCATGGCTACTACAGACTTCAAAATATAGATAACTCACAAGACGTTTCCTAACTGCCACGCTAGACATTGGTGAAAAAATGGGGGAACCAACTTGTGCAATGTCAGCTAGTACAAGCGAGAAAAATATCACGTTGCTTCAGCTTATGCAACACTCCTATGGGGGCCACACTGAAGGCTTTGGATGGCCGGATCTGGTCCGCAGGCCTTATGTTTGACATGTCTACTATACCCCTTAAGAAATATGACATTTTGAAGAGGAAATACACACTTGCTGTTTAAGAAATGCCTGATAGTCAAGCTGAGCCTTCTTCTGAGATGGGTCCTACAAGTAACAGACAGCAAAACATGACATGTAAGCATTAGAATGAACTTCAAGGATGCATGCTAAGAGTAGAGGAGTTTCTTCTGAGAGAAGATATTAAAACAAGCAGAAGTATGTCTGTGACGTCACCTACAAGTCAAATCGTGACGTCACCTACGATGTGACGTCACATAAAAGTCCAAAGAACAGCATTATACAACGCATTCCCAGCAACATGGCATTAATGTGGTTCTAAAAAAATGTCCCATTCCAATACATTGAGCCTGCTATAGTACTTGAAGCAAGCATAGTCCTGAAAACAATAGACACCACTCCTGTCATCTAATAACTCTGTCCTCTACAAGAACTTTTATACCTTAGATTCTCCCTTTAACTCAAGTAAGGCGGCACCTCGTCCAGTTGGCTTTTGACTTGAAACATCAACTAAAAGTAACAAAGAGCAAAGGTGCACTTAATCGTAGAACTACTGTACCTCCATGACATCTTCATGGAGTACGAAAGTAAGTGAGCTTTCATATTTACAGATACCAAATAGTGAACCAAAAAGAAATTATCACAAACGCAGACACACCACGGATAAACTTGGACAAACTGGAGATGGACACAAGAGTCGGCAAAAATTGTCGTATAACTTCATCAAAAGTTATGATGACAATCCAATGTTGAGTGGTTACAAAGATGCAGTTCCATACAGTGCATAATCCTGAGCCAACCAAGCTCTAATCAAATAGGTTCTGCTACTCCATTTTTGAAACCTGATATTTTTACATTCTAAGTATTCAAACACAAACTTCACTAGCAATAGGTAACTTGTATTTGGCACGCCTGGTACTAACAACGATAGGTATACTAATAACAAAAAAGTATACTAACAACATTAAGTGCACTAACAACAATAAGCAAGAACAAGTATACAAGACTACAATGCCAATATACACAATTGATTATGCAAAAGAAAGTTAGTCGCAAATACTAAGTAACTTCTTTCATATTAAGAGCGAAGTGGTGAATTTTGAAGTATATGCTAGGCGTGCCCAGCCATCTAGGGACCAAGAGCCATATTTTATACTGTGTTACTACAAAAGAGCCATATCATATACATGGGCACACATGAATATCACCCCCATTCCTTCTTCTGTCACAAAATACTTTATTGAATGCAGGTAAAGTCTACATATATAAGAAATACAAAGTTCAATACAAATGTAAGAACTGCATGAAACCAGGTAAGGATTTTTGGGTTGGCTAGCCCTAGTATATGTATGTACCACTTGAAATATTAACCAACAGTAAAATCCTGAGAAAAGCTTCTTCAAAAATGATATTTAATCTTGCTTTACTATAACAATTATCATTAATAATAATTAATTTCATTGTATTTAACTGTTAAGTTTCTACTTTTCTTTTCCTTTATTTCTTTGTTGTGTAGTTATCCTGACAGTCAGTTGTACGTTGCCTAGTTTTGGCGAGATGTATAACTGTATTTTAGTTGATATGAGAATGATATTGAAGTTAAAAAAAATTATTATCAAAGAATGGACAGATCGAGAACTGATAACACTCTGATACTCATGTTTTGACGCTTTATTCACCAAGTAGCCATTGTACGCTACCTAACAACTAGGGAGGTTACAATTTTAGTAGTTAAATATTGTACTAACTATATGAAGTTTCCATTACTATATTTCTCTTTCCTATAGTGTAATTGTTTCTTTCCCCCATACCAAGTCTGTCAAATGCAAGTTACCTAATTATAGTGAGATTTGTAATTGTATTCTTAAATATTACATCAATATCAGAAGTTTGAAAAAAATATTATATGGCTAAAATCATTATCCGATCAACCCATTATATATTCTGTATACGTAACAAGACTGGAGTGATGGCCCAGTGGTAGAGCGTCTGCCTCACAGCCAGTAGGTCGTGGGTGCAAGCCCCGGCCGAGTCATACCAAAGACTTTAAAAATGGCACTCATTGCCTTCTCGTCTGGCGCTCGACATATGAGAATGGATTGGGAAATTTAAACTCGTGGAGCTACCAGTGGACCAGCCCCCCATTGTAGCTTTCACTGCATTCGCGTGGCCTAGGGCTATAGAAACGGAGGTAGGCGCCGCCCTATGCGCCATTGAGCGTGGGAAGGACTTTGAATTTGATACGTAACAAGCCCTGGACTAACCCTGACCTACTAATATACTAACTGCTAGCAGGAAACTTTTGCACTAAGATTTATATTCCCTATACTGTACTTTTTTCTTATAGTGTAATTTCTTTCCTTTCTATACCAAGTCTATTAAATGCAAGTTACCTAATTATAGCGAGATTTGCATTTATATTCTTAAATATTATATCAATATCAGCAGCTTCAAAAAAATTATGATATTCCTTCAGTTGTAACATAAATAGATAAAGGTATTCAAACTGATCAACCATGAGGTCATGTTGAGGGATATCCTATTTCTGCATTGGATTTATTCACTGGCAAAAGAGATGGGTCTTCATCTTGTACTTGGAGAAGTGAGTAAATTCCACATTTCTAATGGCAGTTGGGCTGTCATTCCAGACCTTTGCACCGACGCATGGAAAACTTTTTTTGAGAGTTCTAGTCGTGGTTTTGGTATCTGGAGATCAATTATTCTGAGTTTCGTATTTTGAGATCTGAGTTCTCCTCGTAAACTTTCCCTGTAGATTTTCTGGATACCTTTTCTTGAGAATCTCCAGTACCATTATGACTCTGTCATATGTGACAATCTTCTCAACGCTTAATCGTTTGGATGGTATCTTATCCTTAATTGAGGCTGATTCAATAAGGTAAAATACCCTGTTCCGTATCTTCTACAGTGAGCAGAGTTTCGGGCAAACAACCCCATATCAAGTTTCCATATCTCAGGTGGCTTTCTATTCACGCTTGGTAGACAAGAAACACATGTGATTTTGGTAGTATTTCTCTGACTTTTCTGATGGTATTGAGCCCTCCTTTCAGTTTTCCCTTAACAATTTTATATTATTGGCTCCAGGATATACTCTAATCTATTGTTAGACCTAAGTATTTTGTCTTACTTAACCTTTTGATTTCCTCTTAGTCAATTTCTACGTTGTCAATATCAGAGACTTTAATTGCTTGTCATTCCCAATTAACATGCACTCGCATTGTGCTATGATAAGGCTGAGTTTATTTTGTCTTAGCCAATCCATGATCCCCTCTGCCTCTCTTTTTAGATGCTCTAAAAGGCAGTAACTGCGGGCTACCTCTTCTCAAAGGAGCCAGCATGCCTGCAGTGGCTCAGTAAATTTGGATTGCAATGGAAGAGAGAAATTGAATTGAATGCTAAGGCTTACAACATCAACAACATAAACTTTATCCAACTCACCTTCTGTTGAAGCTGAAAGTGCAGAATTTGCTGCATTTTGGAATTCAGTTAATGCCGCCAAAACCGGACTATCTTTCGGCAGGTTTGACATTGCCGCCGACACGGCTGCATCGTTGATATGAGCACGTGGTGAAACTATTATGCCAGCTTCGTTTACTTTGTGCATTGCGTTCAAGTCGGCTGCAAAATATATTTGACAAATATGCCAACAATCCTAAACTTATCCACGAAGGCCTATCAGATAGAGCTGTTTTCACAAATCTAACTATACAAAGGTGAACAGGAAAGCTGTTTTCCTACACTTTCAAAGGCCAATAGTCTGCTGGTACTACAGAACTTTACCACAGCACGAGAAAGCGGCAACATTTTCAGACTTACTTAAAAGCTTTTTTCGTCCGACACTCGTCAGAGTATGAAACGTAGGATAGCGACAGAAAGGTGAACCGAAATATATAGCCAGATGCGGATAGGATGCGTCTAATTGGCCATTCGAGTAGCGAATCAGGACCTATTCACCATAGTTTACTTGAAGAGTTCAAGTGAGTATGGTGAATAGGTCCTAATTGGCCACTCTTGAAGCCAATTAGACACATTCTATTACGTTTATCCGCATCTTGTTATATATTTCGGTTCAGCTTTCGGTCGCTATTCAACGTTTCATATTCTGACGAGCGTCTGACGAAAAAAGCTCTTCAGTATGTCTAAAATTTTGCCGCTTTTTCGTGCTGTGGTAACTTTCAAAGTCATTCAGACAATACTGTATGGAGAATTTGTAAATAAAAAGTATTCTATCTATGGTCAATGTCGTTCTCAACAAGCAGTTCATCAAAAAAATTCTTAAGTAGATATTGCAGGTGCAAGGCAATTACTTATCAAACGACTCACATTTTTTTATAAGCAAGGCAGTGCTCGGCAAAGCAAAAAGTAAAGCAATTTCAGTACTGGATTGAAGACTGCTAAGCAATTTGAAAAATTGCATTTTCAGTACTTAACAGGAAATGTGAACTGACACCATCCTATTAACAGGAATAACCTGTGCAAGCGTTATCTGCCCTCAAGACTTGTTGACTTTAAATACTTACCAATTATCAAACCGTTTTCAGTTTATATGGACCTATATTTACCTTTTTCTAATCTATTTTCAAAAAACACGAACAAAAAGTTAAGCAATTGCTTGTTGGGGAGATGAGATTGATTTGTTCAAAAGCTTTTTGTGCTCAACGTTTTACATCGTAAACGCATGCGCACAAGCGGCTTTTTTGGTAGGTGACGTAATGCTACTTACGATGGCTTTTAAAAAGGTCAAACGGAATGGCGGGAAACCAGCAGTGCAACATCTAGTTTATGTTTGCAACATAAACTTTATGTTTATGTTATGTTTATGTTTAGTTTATGAAGCAACATCGTGCGTGAAGAAACAAAAATCGTTCTGCGCGTGCGTTTACGATGTAAGAATTGTTCAATATGATTGGTTGAACAACAGATCACAAGCTTTGTATAAAACAATAGACCATCGCTCTCGTCTCCCCAACAATTGCTAAGCAAGTTTGAATACTCAAATTTGCCTTCCAGCTAAGCAATTTTTAGTACTGAGCCCGAGTTGAAATTGCTTATTAAAAAAAATGCGTGTATAACATGGAAAAAATGCCAAGATAATCATGGAATTGCCGACTAAATATTTTGAAGCATGGCTAGTTTTTAATATTAGCAATAAAATAAATAGAATTTACACTTTCCTAGGAAGAAGCATGTTATTAAAAAACTGCGTGTAGCCACAAACTTTTAGAGGTATTTGCTTACTTTAATTCAGAAAAACTAGACTAACTGACTAATAATTGAAAAATAAACTATGCCATGACGATTCAAGGTACTAAAAACATGGACAAAAGGCACATACCTATTAAATTTCCAGTTTTATCTTTAACTGGCGCACCACCACCAGATTTTCCCCAAGGATTGTATAATTCAATTTCAGCTTCAATCTTTGCATCATATCTAGAAAATGAAAGTGCAAAATGAGGGTAGCAAAAGTTGTTAAATATTAATTCTGTTTCTACGCTTTGTTACTCTACTTTCCATTCGCGAAAATGCATCTCTTTCATATCTAAGCATCAAACTCTGTTCTATTACAATATCATAATAAAGAATTCATTTAAAGTTGGATACAATACGTAGTTCATCCTAAGCATAGAGAATCTAATTCATAACAACTATTTACAGAAATGCAAAAACATTTACAAAGATAACAAAATGGCTCAGCTAATTGCATATTTTACAACTACAACTATCTCCATTCCATGATTCAATCTGAGCTTTGAATGAGGCTATAGTTTGGCTAGACTTTATCTCATCTATTATACCTTGCTTGGTGAGAAGTTCTAGGACAGCCCTAACTGATTTTCCTGTTTAAATATTCTTGCAAAAGTGAAAGTATTTGCTTCAACTCTTTAAATAGTTTACCCAAACTTTTTCCGAAAATTGAAACACTTAATACAGCTGCCAGTGAACTATATAACATTCCAGCATCGAAAAAGCAATGGTGAAAAATAGTTCCCGACCTCTCGCGTTCCTTTTTTTCTCTTTCTTTAGCAGCTTGCTTCTCCTTCATCTACAAGCAATATTAAATAACTGCTATAGAAAAACAATGACAGACATAAACAAATTAACAAAAGACTTGATAGGATTCTCCTTATTTCATGAAAGAAGCTCAAAAGACATTAGCAGTATAGAATGCTTAGGAATGGCGTATTCAATACTCAACTGGAATTGAATATGGCGGGAATTAATTCCCGCCAAAAACAACATAGGAAATACTAAGCCGAACAAACTGAATGCAAAAAAAAGAGTTTCTAATAAATAGTCTGTTGGTGCTACAGAACTTTACCACAGCACGGAAAAGCGGCAACATTCTTTTCACACACTAAAAGCTTTTTTCGTCCAACACTCATCAGAGTATGAATACAATGGTTAATAGGTCCTAATTGGTCACACTTGGGCCAATTAGACGCATCCTATCACATGTAACCGCATCTCGATATATATTTCGGTTAACCTTTAGGTCACTATTCGACGTTGTCATACTCTGATGAGTGTCGGACAAAAAAAGCTCTTAGTATGTGAAAAGAATTTTGCCACTTTTTCGTGCTGTGGTAGAGTTTCCAATACAAGAGGTAAAGATTCTTGAGACGCATTCTAATTGGAAGGTTAAGTTGATTAATGAATACTTTTCCAAGAACCCAACCTGCTGTTTTAGCTCTTCCTGGTAAGCTAACTTTGCTGCCCGTTCTGCTTCCTTGTCGACAGTATCATTATCACCAAACACACCGCCTGTTGCTGCGCCTCTAGGCGACTTTTTAAGGTGCACCTTGGCTTTACTCATCTCTCTTGAAGAATCTATAGCGAGGCAGTTATAGATCGTATTAGCAAATGGCGAATGTAATGAGAGGCTAGGAGACTAATATAGTTATTAACAGGGTATTACGAGAGGAGTGTGAAGAATTTTAAAAATTGGGGAGGAGGGGGGCACATGCTTTCATGCGACTCTAAGGTGCAACCTCAAAAAAATAATATACATGTGTTCATTGTGTCCTTCTGCAAGTTATACAGCATAGACAAAATAACTTAGACCATTGCCTGCAAATATACGATAAACAGCTGAGCACAAACGTATGTTAGGAGCTTTTCAATATCTTCTTTTCTGAGATGTATTTGAGAAATGCGAGCAAACAAGGTGCAATAGAGGGGGCGACGGGCTATCTACAAAAATGCTGCAAAATGCTAAATTTTAGATATATCTAAGCTCCTGTTTATATGGAGCCGAGTTACTCGGTAGGTCAGATAACAGGAAGTCAGGTCAAATCAGGTTTCAATAGTTCCAGGTTCTGAGCATGCTCAGTAAGTTCGAATTTCTCCCGGCTTGCCGAGTTACTCGGCATACATAATCGCGTTTATATGAGGAAGGTAAGTAACTCGGTAGCCAACATCCCGGTTTATCTGCTGAGTTCCCGGCAAGCAGAGTTACTGACCTGTCTCATATAAACACAATCCATAGAATGTATTGACTTTCTATACATGGAGGGAACTCGGTTTGCCGAGTTAGGTGAGTTACTCGGCTCCATTTCAACAGGCCCTAAGAAAGGATAGGCTGATATTTTCGGAGGTATATCACAACCACGCCCCCCTCAATATGCGCTCCTGGCCCCAAAACATGATTTGAAATAGATTCGATATCAACAAAACACTATATTACCTTCTTTCTTAGGGCTCTTTGGAGTTCGTGGAGTACGTTGTCTTTCTCGCCCTGTTAGGATTTTAAAATATAATAGAATTTCATATAAAATAATGTCAGAAAGTGTTGCAATAGCTCAATTACCACGTTACTTGCTGAACAGTTTAAAGAAATTACTACCATGCCCTTTGCTCTTCACCATTCATTAAATTAGTACACAAATTTTGCATGATTACTTTTTTGGCCTTAATTGTAGTGGGGTGGATATTTTTCTAGATTTTCATTAAGTGGAGGGGCGGTAGTAAATGACCTACTGGGAAAATCACAAAAACTCTGAAGGAAGTAGAAGAGTTTATGATCCCACCAGATGATGTTAAGCGAAAATTGGATGGATGGGTAGAAAGTGTTCCACCTGACAAGGGTTGTGAAGTGCTTGATGAAGAGTTGACTTATGAATAACGGAATGAAAATGACAGATAAAATTTTGCTGATAGTGAAGGTTTGCGAAAGTGGAGGTGGGGTCATTATAAAATGCTATGAGGGGTTTAAAATTTCAAAAAGTGCAATATGACCCCCCTACAATTAAGCATAAAAGAGTAGTTTACGCACCTAATTCACGATCAATATCGGCACCTCGGTGGAACTCCCCATTTACGTCCATACGAGGCATCATTCCAGCATTCGGACCAAACATGCCAGCATTCTGTCCAAACATTGGCATATTTTGACCATACATCGCACTGTTGTATCCAGGAGCTCCTCCGTACATAGCATTCTGCATGAAATATGGGTCCATTCTCATATCAAACCTTCCCGGCATCATTTGCATGTATGGACCATATCCGGGCATTCCCTTGTATGGGAAATCCCCTCTTGACATGTTCCTGTTCATAAACTGTCTATCATCAAAACTGGCTTCGTAACCTCTTTGTTCTACCTCAGTTCTGCTTTGAGATCTACTACCTGCTCGCCGTAAAGATGATTCACTTCGATTACCGCGATCTCTATCATTCGGATCATCTTTTGATCTTGGAGAGACCTCTGCTTTCTTATCCTGAAAGAGAAAACAAATTGAAGGGATAAGATATTCTACAACGCAGCAAATGATTGCATGAGGAGATATAAGAGCAATTATGGTTTTTCAGCAAAGAGAGCTTGTACGATATAAATACAAGGTTATTAAAAACATGTCGAGCATAGAAAGATGAGAAGGACTTACCATACCATTTGTCAAAACAACGCTTTTCGCGTATGAAGGGCGACTACACTCATTCACTAAATAGGCAAATTCTCCAAAAATCTTACAATTCTTCCAATCAAAAAGATAGCTTAAATGAGAGATATTTACAAATTTCTCTCTGATTTCTCCCTGATTTAATGCTATGGCAAACGTTCAGAAAAATTTCTGATTTCCCCGATAGCTGGTCATCATGAGATGACTACAAAAGTGCAATATCCAAAATATATTACCTCCAAAAGATCATCTGCCGAGGAAATACGGCCTAGTCGCTTTAACTTCTCTCTGTAAAAGACAATATTTCCAAAAGCAAGATCAGAAGCCATATGTGACCACTTTATTTCTAACAGAATACCCTGAAAGCAATCCACTACCGTTCTATGCGGATATCGTCGTCATTTTAGTAGATGATAGTCGCATAAAACAGTAGTGGATTGTTTTCAACAGAAAATTGTCTTAAGAGAAGTAGGGATAACTTTCCTGCCAGCTTTGATAGTTGATACAATCTGCCTAATGATATATACCATGATATATACTATGTTCAAAAATTTGAGGTAGTATCATTTCTTCAAAGCCATGTGAAGCCAAAACAGTTCATTGATGATGATGTCATAAAAATATATTTTATGAATTTTCATATTTTGACAACATGAAGTAAAAGTGCACCTCAAAATAGGCATGTATCGACAATTTTAGATGAATTTTGTCAAGATAGGCTAAAATACAACCATTTGAAGACAGAACACTTGCCATACAAACCTCTGTATTTTTCTCTTCTAAATGCTTTAAACCAGCCTCAAAATACAGTGATTTCATAGGAACTAGTTCATCATTCAATTGCCTATATCTCGGTCATTATTTTTCAGAACGAGCTGAAATCTTTCAATAATAGCCATTTCTATGTGTTTTTTAGAATAATAGCTATTTCTACGTGACGTCATACTAATGAACTCTATTATTCAGAAACAGCAAATGTGAATAAAAGCAAATGGAAACGACCCTTCAAATCTCAACCAACCTCATTTTTTGATTCTCTTTCTCTTTGATTTGTAATTCTAGTTCTTTCTTGTATTGTTCTTTCTTTCGCTTAGATGCATCAGGGTTCTCGCTGCCTACGAAACAAAGTGCACACCATCCAGATCTTCAAAAAATTTTAATTAGTTTCATAGCACTAAACAACTCATCAGCTTTTTACGATGCATTCAGATCATTTCAGTTCATACAATTTAAATTCCAGCATACAATTTATAGTTCTAAGTATACAAAGAAATAACTAAAATACATAAACAAAACAGAAATTTTAATTAGTTTTATAGTACTAAATAACTCATCAGCTTTTTACGATGTATTCAGTTCAGTTCAGTTCATAAAATTTAAATTCCAGCATACAATTTACAGTTCTAAGTATACAAAGAAATAACTAAAATACACAAACAAAAAAAAGAAATTTGTCAACTATGCAAGCGAACATTTCCTTCCCAAAATCAAAAACTTGCCTCTTCAGATCATTCTCAAGTAGACTTAGAGGTACATTTAGACGTTTGAGCAAAGATCTTTGCAAAAAGGGTTCTGGGAACAACTAGGAAACAGCCCTTGCTTTTATTAGCTATTAACAGGGAGAGTAATGTAGTGGCAAGCGCACGTGCTTGCTGTGCCAAAATGTGATTCCTCTACATCTGCATAGAAAATTGCAAAGTACTCTACTTTTCCAGTGGGTTGCAAAGTGCAATAAATAGGAATATCTGGAAGGTATAAATGATTAAGTATTTGTAAGGATAAATGTTAAATGCGTGGATAAATCCTACCTCCAAAAATCCCGGCACTTATGGTTGGTGGAACCGATTTTGAACGAGAGTCTTTATCCGAATCAGCTGGCTTTTCACTCCTACATCAAGGATGTACACAGAAGTGAAAGGAAAAACTTCACCATAGAGAAAGATGTAGAGATAAGAAAAGCAGTGAATATACTAAGATGGTTTGGTAAACTTTCATGTCTATCACCATAAAATATTTAAAGAGCCACAGCCAATGAAATTTTCGTCGGAAAAATATCTCATCAAATTGCAAATTAATGTATTAAATATAGCAAAACACACTAAAATCTTGCATTTAAAATCCAAAAGAAAATGGTAGAAAATTAAATAAATAAGCATGTCTTCAAACAAATAGAGTCAATCAAAGGAATTCCTCAAAAGGATATGCAAATGATTATACTCTTTTGTTGGGGATACGAATCCTTCAAGTGTATGTGCTAGCGGTCATTCCCCAAAGGTCATTCCCTTAAGGGAATCTAAGAGCATGCGTAGAAGGCATATTTTCAGCTTGCTTGATTGTGGGCAGTGCAATGGGATAGTGCATGACCTGCGCATGACAATAGATTCCCCGGCCAATGATTGGCTCTAAGCTTCAACGGCATAACAATAGGTTTTAACAATAGGGGCAGTCCTCGGTATCCTCAACAATCTTGGCATTGTTTGCAGCATCTGGAAAGCACTTCGAGGCATGCGCAATAGCAAGCTTGCATTACCACATACCTTACATCTCCAGCACTCTTCTGTCTTTGGCTTGTTTTGGCTTTCTCTCGGACCTACAAGCATAGCATAAATACTACAATGGCTTTCCATAAAACAAGACCAAAATTGAAGGAAAGGAATTATGTGCAATCACAAACAAGGTACTTGCAACGCAACTGATACTTTGCATGCAACATTTTCAAAAATAATCCAGAGGCAGGCACCATTTATTTGAAAGAGAAAAAGGAAAATCTTACCCATTGAAAAGGATCTTCGTCGTCAATTTCAACAACTTTTCTATGAGAAAAACAAAAATGCTATAGCTAACAACGTAGCATTACACAGGCGGCAATATAATCGGTGTTGTCTGCATATTGAATTCCTAGGTAGCCATTGGAGCATCTACTAATGACATTTAAACCTATTTAAAATTCATTAATTACCGCTGCTACAAGATCAAATTTCTACTAGAGACCAGCATCAAAGAGAAGTGAGTGGCCAAGCGGCCCAGCCATTTCCATTAGCTTAACTGAAGTTAAGAATGGCTGTGTACGATCAGAAACTGGATGGGTGACCTCCAGATGAACGACCAAAACAGCTCACTCCGCCGTCCTTCGGAAGGGACGTTAAACTAGTGGTCCCATACCTGGAAACAGCATGCATAGTAGGCCTAAATTAGCTGAAAAAGCTAGGTATAACAGTCTACTCATAATAAAGTAAACAATAGCAAAAAAAGAAATGCCGAGCTAAACAGATAATACTACAGACTGCTAAATCACCGCAGCTTTACACTCCGCTTGTATTGCTTTACGAAACATCGAATGGAGACTGGGATCTAGCATCGATATAGATAAGAGCGAGACATTTTGATACCGAGGGCTTTAAAAAATGCCGTGGAAATGATGCTTTCAACTCTAAAATTACACTAGGATGAATTTAAGCATGATTTCTGCATAACATTACACTACAATAGCCAAACAAACCTTGTTCGCGTACTCCCTGGATCGTCGAATCTTACTTTCCTTGAAGAGATGAGTAAGAAAATATTCTAAAAACACGTTTGTACTTTGAGAGAGCCTGAGGTTGCAAAGCAAATAAAAGTGTTTTACCACAGCACGAAAAAGCGGCAACATTCTTTTCACATACTGAAAGCTTTTTCGTCCGACACTCATCAGAGTATGAAAATGTTGGGTATTGACCTAAAGGTTAGCCGAAATATATATCCAGATGCGGTTACATGTGATAGGATACGTCTAATTGGCCTATCACATGTAACCGCATCTGGAAATATATATTTCGGTTAAAATTTAGGTCACTATCCGACGTTTTCATACTCTGATGAGTGTCGGACGAAAAAAGCTTTCAGTATGTGAAAAAAATGTTGCCGCTTTTCCGTGCTGTGGAAAGGTTCTGTAGTATCAACAGACTATTTAAATAAAAGTGTGCTGTTCAACTACAGAATTATGCAAACACAGTACTTTCCTTCATCCAACTCTATCTCTTCATACAACGAAGTTGGCTATCTACGCTAACAGCACAAATTTCCACTTTTTGTTTAGACGAATAGGAACAAGCCATACACTAGGAAAGCTAGACAACACACAAGTAGTCTGTCGGTACTACAGAACTTTACCACAGCACAAAACAGCCTCAAGACTCAAAACCCAGTTTTGTGTAGACAAAAAGGGTTTGTTTTCCCATTGACACTCTTCAAGTAAACAATGGCTGATAGGTCTTAATTGGTCACACTTGGGGCCAATTAGACGCATCCTATCATATTAACCGCATCTGGATATATATTTCGGTTAACCTTTAGGTCAATATCCGATGTTTTCATACTCTGATGAGTGTCGGACTAAAAAAGCTTTTAGTATGTGAAAAAAACGTTGCCGCTTCTTCGTGCTGTGACAACACAGAAGGTTCCCACTATTTTAAAACCAACATTTTTAGGATAATTAGGAGAATTTAGATGTCTTCGCCCATTTTTAAGGAGGTTTTGCAGATTTCCGAGAAGTTTGATAAGCATTGAGATACTTTAGGGCAAACAATGGATAAAAGGTCACTCAGACGACATGATATAAGTAGGGTAAATGGCTATCATACGTTTGGTATAGCAGAAAAGTTTATTATGTCTATTCAAAAAATAATACATTCACGGTAGAATTTAAAAGAATTGACGATTTCACCATTTTTGTTGTGAAAAATTATCACAAAATAACTTATTCGGCAACAATAATGCTGAAAAGAAATCCAAATTATAAAAAAGTTAGGAAAAATTTAGGAGAACAGCAAAAAATTCCTAAAATTTTAGGGTTTTCCTAGGATGTTTTGGGAAATTTCTCTTTTTCTAGGACATCAAATTGACCCCATCATTTCCACGCGGGTTACAGTTTTGGTACCTTGAAGGCCTTACTAGTTATATTTATAACTGACGCAAATCAATAGTAACTATCGATATATAACTGCAGACTGCAATTTTGGAGTCAATAGACATCTTGCGTATAAACTTGAATAAAACCGCTCTGTTTTGCAGAAAGGCTGTAATTTCTCAAGCATTATAAATATACATTTGTCCGTGCAAAAACAATAACTTTCAAAATTTGCTCTGTGACGTAATCTTCAGAACGAATACTCTTTTGTGCTTAATGTAAGGGGAGCATATTGCATGTTTTGAAAATTTTCACACCTCATAGCATTTATAATGACCTCCCCCCCCCATTTTAGCAAAATGTGGTCATCACCATTATCAGCAAAAGTTTTACTGCCATTTTCATCCTATTATTCATGAGTCAACTCTCCATCAAGCACTTCAACAACCCTTGTCAAGTAGAACACTGTCTGCCACTCTATCCAAATCTAGCTTAACACAATCTGGTGGGATCATAAACTCTTCTACTTCCTTCAGGGTTGTTGTGATTTTCCCGGTAGATCATTTTACTACCACCCCTCCAGCTAATGAAAATCTAGAAGAATATCCATCTGCAGTTAAGCACAAAAGAGTAACTTTTTGATTTCATAATGGATTTTTTTGAGTCAAATGGTGAATGTTATAAAGACTTTATCTTACCTCTCAGCATCAACATCTGGATCATCATACATTTCTCTAAAATGAATAGAAATGAAATATCACTTATGCAAGCAGCCATTAATATTTTAAATAGCACAATCACCATTATATAAACATGAGTAGCGCCAGGGAGATCTACAGGGCCATTCTCACGAAATGTCAATCAGGAGTGTTGTTGTTGTTGTCTTTGTTTACTTTATTTTGAGTAGGCTGTTATACCTAGCCTTTTCAGCTAATTTTGGCCAACTATGCATGCCGCATCCAGGCATGGGACCCCTAGTTTAACGTCCCTTCCGAAGGACGGCGGAGTGAGCTGTTTTGGTCGTTCATCTGGAGGTCGCCCATCCAGCTTCTGACCGTACACAGCCATTCTTAACTTCAGCAAAGCTAATGGAACTGGCTGGACCGCTTGGCCACCTCACCTATTTGTGTTGTTACACCTCTCTAGGTAGGGGCACAAAATAGGTGAATTCAGCAGAGTGTTGACGATAATACAATGTTTTGGACGTTGATAAATACAACTGGCAAATTTTTTCCAAATTTACCATTTTGTGTTTGACTTATAGTTTTCAAAATTGCATCCGCCATGCTATTTCTCACGTACATCATGAGACATTTCACCAAACTTTTCCAGAAAATGAATAAATTAATTAAATTATTCAAGTTGCTTTAAAACTTCATCTATTAGAATCTCTAAGTACTCAAAAATTTATGAATCGCTCTTAGACATTCAGAGAAATCCCAAGAAACAAAACATTACTGGGGTGATGTAATTTGTACGATGCCACGTACTTCACGCAACTTTAAAGCCTTCCGGTAGAAGTAGGTTTTATTGGGTGTAGATATATTTTGTACATATTTAAGCTCTGTGCATTCATTTTCATGACAAACACATTTTTGAGTTCATTTTCGGCTGTCTACATTAGCATTATAGCCATTTTGGATGTCACATACGTCACGTGAAAATGGCCTAAAAATTTGAGTTCTTGGCAAAGATTAAGCCTTACACTATTCTAAAATTATTCCTAAATTTCAGAAATTCTTATATTATTCTTATAAACTTTATTCTAACAAAAAAGGGCATAACAAAATGAAATAATGAACATAACCTAGAAAGATTTAACAATTGACATGTTTCACATAAGTCTTTCTGGCCCAGTAATTACACTTTCGTAACTTTTGACAACTGCAAAATCAAAACTTTCTTGAAGACTGTCCTAGCAAAGCGTTCCAATTGCTCATGTACATTAATGGAAAATGAAAAGCTACACGTTATGTAATGATAAACTTCAGGAAATAACTGAAGGCTGGCTGTTGAACATCAGCCACCATGACATATATAGCATATGTCACGTGAGAATGGCTCTTTAGAGCTATAGCCCCCTTGTCATATCAATTTAGTCCCCCATCAGAAGCTTGTAAAATCTTTTATAGGAGTTATATTAGCAGTCCAGCATCCTGCCAGCCATAAACACGTCTTTTTGTAAGAAAAAAGTTTATAAGAAAATGAGGCTAAAATGCCCAAAGTCTTCAGAAAAATCATACGAACATTGCAAAGCTCAATTTCCAAAGTTAAGTGTTTTTGTTGTCCAGAAGTCGGTAATACATCATAATTACATTTAAAATGTTAAAGATGGAATTCAAATTTGAGTATACAGGATAAACAAAGAAATTTTAACTCATCTTAGCCAGTCTATTTCAGTAAAAGCTAAGAAAATTTTGAGACAATCTCGGGCTCAATTTCGGGAAAAGTTATGAAAATTAAGGCTCAGGCGAAATGATGGTTTTCTTGTAAAAAAAGACGTGTAGGAAATTCCTAGTGCCACCCCTTTCTCATAAGTTCCATATCCAATAAAGTATCAAATCGCACCGACAAAGAGATACCTGTACATCCTTTCCTCAGCTCTCTTCTTCCTTAGAAGTTCTGCATAGGCATCAACGATATCAGGAGTAGAAACTGAAAGGTAGAAAGAGAAAAGCTTACAGCTAAGAGGACGAATGCTAGCCTGGTTTTAAAGTCAGACTCTTTCTCCGGCTGATTTCACATGAATAACAATATCCTACATCAAAGAATGACTGATACTAAGTCATTTAGCATATTGCTGAAGTGAAAACAAAGGATAATTCTGAAAATTTTCAACATAGTTTTGAACATACTGAACATACATTTATATCTACGGTTTGAAAAATTAAACTTTGAACTGTCTAATGATCTGCGCTATATACCAGTAGGTATCTATCCAATAACTTCAAAACTAGCTACGTTGTGTAAAGGAAGTCAAAGAATCGATGAAAATTTTTGCTAAATGAATATCAAAGAGGACTGAAGTCCATCAACTGATATCGCTTATCCCAAAGAGAAGAGTTCAAAATATTTGATAATAACAATTTTTTGGGAGAGAGCAGGAGATGCAAAAGTTTACCTTCTGAGCGTTTGAACGGCACTGACAATCTTTCCTGTAGGGCAAGAATATTAATAGTTTAAACCACTGTGGTAGAATTTCTATGATGTCATTACAGGTAAATGCTTAATAGAAAAATAATTGCGCAAACTAGTCAAGAGGAAAGTTACTAAAGGGAGTTATTTTTCCATGGGGCACTACCACAAAAATGCTAAGTTCTTTCTGCCTACTGGCTGCGATCCAAAGGTAATTCACTGCAGTAACTCTTTTGGTCTGTCTTCGCCATACTTCTATGGTCTTCACCTACACAAGTGCTTCTCATATAGTGGGGCGCACCCCATTCAAGGGTACGGTGTGATGCTGGGGGCACGTAGGCCAAGAGGCAACAGGTGTAGGTATACAATTTTTATGGATAATGATCTTACTTATAGCAAGTGGGGAGCACGAAAATAGTTTCTTTTCTCATCGGAGGGGGGCTTTGCAAAATAATTGAGAATTGCTGACCTACACTAATGTGCGGTGATGAAATGCTAAAGAGGTGCTCAGATTACGACAGTAGTAAAAGATAACTGGGCACAAAGGAACACTGATCCACTTGCCTTTCTCCGCAATCTTAGAAGTTAAGCTACACGACATCAGAGTGTATAGAGGTACAAACCTTTCTTTTTCCACTAGGTGCCGCATCGTCAATTAGATTAGCATCAATCTTTCCGGTTCTTCGAAATTCCTTCTATTACAAAAAGGAAAAGTTGCATTTATCTTCGGCATTTTGCCTTTGCTAGGTGAGATTAGCACCAATTAAAAATGCTAAACGCAAGAAAATAAGGAAGAATTAGAAGATGTACACCAGATAAAAAGAGTTACTGGGAATTTCAATTGCTTAAAGTTTGTGAGAATGAGGAGATCATAAATGCGTAAGGAATCCTTCTTTAGGCCAGTTTCTACAAGAAGATGTGTGCTTGACACACCCCCCAGACAACAATTCTGCTAGCCAAATTTTTGCAATCATCTGTACTCTAGAAGCATGGCAGACTATGGTGGTAGACACTCATTCTTCTCCTCAAAACAAAGGCGTTTCACATTAGCAGAAGTATAGAAAAGTTTTTGTTCCATCCCTTGAATTCCTTCTGCAATCTTAGCATAGCATTATTCTACTCAAACAATAAACTTAATTCATTGGAAAATTCAGCATCTTGCTCAGGCATACTGGAAAGGGGGCAGTGGGAAGCAAGCCCCCCTAATGCCTTTCACCTGTGGGGAACAGGGGGAGCAAAAGCGCCATTTGTGAAATGAAATAGAATCCTTTATTAGACATCGATATGATACCAAGGGGATCAAACAAGCTGTACAAACAAACAAAATATGACTGAAAGAGAGTACCAATTTGTACAATTTGTGAAACATGAACCCTGCTAAAAGATGGAACAAAAATATCTCAAAGAGGTGCCTTAGATCCCAATGAGGTGCCTATGCTAGGCAGTGTCCCAAAGAAGTGCCCATGCAAGTTGGTACCCTTTTGCTCCTGTTGGCTCCCTTGTCCTATTATTGTTCCAGTGTGCTTAATCATGCTTTCAGAAGTTATACCATAATTAGTTAGTTAGTTAGTTGGTTAGTTAGTTAGTCATTTAGTTAGTGAGTTACTTACTTACTTAGTTAGTTAATTACTTCATTAGTTAGTTACTTAGTTAGTTAGTTACTTAGTTAGTAAGTATTTATTGGTTGACTCAGGCTGAGGGTTGAGGCAGCCATGAAGTTGATGCGGGCCTGCAGCACAAGGCATTTGACCTCACATTTTACCTGAGTGATCATTTACCAACCTATGAGAGGATAGTCAGCTGATTGGCTACAGGTTTGTGGTTAGTGATTCCAGCCAGTACGGGGATTCAAACCCAAGGAGTCTTGAACTCATCAGGTTCACAGTGCTGCACCTGAACCACTTGACCACACCACCAGTATCAATTAGCTCATTTAGTTAATTTTTGACAGACTCAATGAAATTCTATGTACCTCTGCAGCATATCTTTTATAGTCTCTCCTCTGCTCTTCTCTGAGGTCTTTCTGCTTTCTTTCAAATGCAATACGGTCATCTAGACACAAAGGAGCAAAATGAATAGTTCCCAATCAATTCTATCCACAATATTTCAAACTTTGGGTTTAAATTTTAATGAATTTTCATCATAATAAATTTTAGCATTTTAACTTCACACCTTGGGTTTGTATACTATTTATCGAACCACCTCTTCTAACTAAACAACTGATAGAAAATCCACACGCCCTTTAGGGTCAGTGCTCAGGCCCATCAAGAAACAATGGGAGGTAAGTAGGAGATGACGTTTCTAGCCCATGATTGGAGACATCAGAGTGCCAATACATAGAGGTATATATACCAATGAGGGATTCTCCAAAACAGTAAAGTCCTTTGTTTCCCAGAAACTTTGTTGAAAAGTAAATTCTTGCTTATCAATCTACCCCTAGGGTAGGTTTTACTCTCAAAATTAGAGGGTGAGTTGCTCTACTGGTTGCAATGCTGTCAGGTTACCCTTACCAAGTTGGTGACAGCATGTGGGGACAACTATCTGCTTCCCTAGCATGCAACAATACTCCTAATAGCAGAGCTCATGAATCTGTGTGAGCACTGAATGCCACTCATAAGCATAAAATGTCACACTTCAACTTTTGCAGGTCCTTTTAATTCAAATCTGTATTTGGCCATCTATTCCATTCTATTTTTTGTGCAGGCACATTTTAAAGGAGGCCTGCCCAATAGGGAATAGAATGTAAAGATAAGAGGAAAATAATAATAATGATGCTTGTGTTGATGGTATTTATGATGATTATGGGTCTGGTGATGCTGAAATCAGGGCCTAATTTAGAGTGGTCCTGGCCACTAATAGTGGTCTTGGAAATTTCATTAGTGGTCTTGGAAAAGAAATTAGTGGGCAATTTATCTTTGTTTACTTAATAAACATGCTTTTGTGGGAGATGCATTACACTCTTTTCTCTTCAAAAGAAATCTGAAATTTTTTCAGTACAGAAAGTTCCTGAATTCTTGGCCAATTGCTACTTTGGGTTTCTTACAAGAGTGGCTCTAAATTTGAAAACACGTTTTACAGTAAATTTTACGATTTAAGATTCTTAAGTTTTGAACATTTACATTTAACCTTTCAACAAAGTATTTTATGTCATTAAAACTTTAAAAAATAGGCATGGCATCATTCTCCCACAAAGTAAAGGGCATGGTTTAAAATATTTTCTTATAAAATCAGTGGTCTTGGAAAAATGCCTTAAATTAGGCTCTGGCTGAAATGATGTTAGACATAATGATGGTTGCTGAATGGGGCATAGATGATTAAGGATAGGACTAGTCAACATCATGAAAGGCCATATAACTGAATGAAAAGTCAAAGATGCCCAGCTGAGAAAATACTTCACTTCATACTTAATTCATCAACACAGAAGGTAATATTGACTATCAATACTTAATTTGTCAACACAGAAGGTCATATTGACTATCAATACTTAATTCATCAACACAGAAGGTTACATTGACTATCAATACTTAATTCATCAAACAGAAGGTTACATTGACTATCAATACTTAATTCATCAACACAGAAGGTTACATTGACTATCAATACTTAATTCATCAACACAGAAGGTCATATTGACTATCAATACTTAATTCATCAACACAGAAGGTCATATTGACTATCAATACTTAATTCATCAACACAGAAGGTCACATTGACTATCAATACTTAATCCATCAACACAGAAGGTCATATTGACTATCAATACTTAATCCATCAACACAGAAGGTCACATTGACTATCAATACTTAATTCATCAACACAAGTCATATTGACAATCACAAACATTCTGAAGGAGCAAATACACTCAAAGCCTACCTCCAAATTTGATAGCTCTTTGGCCACTATTGCTGGTGGGTAAAACAAAAATATCAATTTGGAAGCATATAGGCGCATAGCAAAGTTACAAGTATACAAGGTAATTAAAGCTAAAAATCATAAGAAGTGGATAAACAATTGCCAAAAATGGTCAAAAGGGTTCTTGTATCTTGTAAGCAACATGGATTTATGTGAGTCAAATTGAATGGCATTGTATACTGTAACAGATACAACACAACACAAAGTAATTCAAGATAGCCACTAGTGCAAAATTGGGAGCAAGGGGGCACTCACTGCATGATAATTGCAGACTTAAGATTTGTGACAAAGTTGCATAGCAATTTTGTACTGATAAGGGGATATTCATAGATTATGTCACACTAATTTTGGCATTTTTAGACACCCATCCACCCACTGTCACACTTTATCACAAATTTGAAACTACCCACCCACCCCAAGTGTGTGACATCACATCATGAAATTCAGCAGAATATTTTCTGCTTTTGCAATAATAGGTTTCTTAAGTCTCTTTTATTGAAAATGGTGAAAATGAAAATGTAAAAATGGTCAAAATTACATCAAAATAAGATTACCAGACTATTTCTACAACTGCAGCCAAATTTGTTCTAATACTGGGGCCAGATTTGCTATTTTGAGGCCAAATGTGCTAAATATCAAGTTGTTTAAAAATGTGACATTACACTCCAAAAACAACCCACCTACCCCATGTCACACTTTGTCACAACAACTGAAAGACCCCCACCCCCTTTGCTTGACATAATATGTGAATGGCCCCTAACAATAATTGACAACATTCAATATTCATAGATTTTTATTCCCCCTCCCCAAATATGAAATTGCTCACCATTGAGCCAGATGACACATACTGCATTACAGGTTGTGATTAAATTCTGATTCAATTTGAAAATTTAATTTGTTCTGATCTCCTAGGGCATGCAATTATATTTCATAGAAGAACTATGGCCATATATTTACCTAAAACCATCTCTTGTCAATTTGACATCTTCATCATTGTCTACCTATAGAGCAAGTAGGAATTACAAGTGATCTCACTTTTAGAAAGCTGCTACGTCATGCAACACAGTCTAGGAATGACCTTTTCATACAAAGAATAGTTTGCATACTCAGGAAAAATTCTCAAGACCTTACATGCCTAAATTTTCAAACAGAATTAAGAAACAATAGCTATATTCATGACCAGCAGGTGATGCCTGCAATTTCATAGCATTTGCTGCTAAACTTCTTGTTCACATTCTGATGTCATGACGCTCTGTATTGATAGGACTGCTAGTACTTATAGCAGAGCATGAACATTAAGAATAACTGATAAAATTAATGATAAACAAAGATGTTGAGGGGCCAAATTCAGAGCTTAGATTCTCTACAATTTTTTGTATGCCTATGTGGCTTAACATTCCTTTTTCCTTGACAGGGGTGCTGAAACTGGGGGTCAGGAGCACTGCCGCCATACTTTTTTTCATAAATAGTATGCTTCAAAATTTTCTACACTTTCTATAGAAGGCACCATAAAAGTTTATATTTCATTTGCTCCTATTCCAAAAGCTTTGAAAGTGATGCTGTAGCCCATGCAAATAAGCAGAATTCTCAACATGTTACTAACCTTGGCTGTTGAGGCCCCGGATTGAGACAGTTTTATACTGAGAATTTACCAGACTAGCAGACCAATTCATCAACAAAAACGTTGCAAGCAAGTCCATTAACTAGATTTCAATTTAAGTATTCCATTTCCTGGGTCATAATGGTGGCTACTCAGTCATTGCACCAAGACATCTTGAGGACTTATCAGCAGCTACAGCAGCTACAGCTTACTGAATTTTCCCCAAGAGCTTAACTAGACACTTATAGCAACCAATGCAAAGGTAGACAGCTAATAGCTGAGCTTACTGTTAGATTTTGGTGAATGGTTCTGGAGAGTACACAATCAAAGCAACAACTAGGTCAAACTTATAAAGCTTCTCCCCTCTATTGTATCTCTAGACCAAATTCACCTTGTCACATGTTGCTCTTGCACTACTTGCCGGTCACAACAATCAATGAGTTGAGAATTGGAGATTTCTTGATACCTCACATATTCATTTTTCCTTTGAGTAATTTTGAAGCAAACTAGTACAGGAAAAAGCAATAGCAAAATGCTTACAATTCCATCGTCTCTTGGGCTGTAAATTGCTTTTGCTTTATTCAGCTCCCTTTTCTCGTTATCAATCTTCCTTTTCTGTGATTCAATAAACATTTGCAATTCATCTTTGACGTCTCCAAGACCTGGTAAAGAGGTGAAATTATTGAAAATCAGTTTGCAAATATGAGATCAGTAAAATTAATTCAAATATTCTCGTTGCTTCCAAATTTCCAAGGATTCTGGCTACAGCAGAAGAGAAGTACCTGAGTATAGATTTCAAGGAAAAGCAGAAAGGCAAGTAATACTGCCATTCGTACAATATATATGTGATAGGAATCTACGCTTGGTAAAACTGTACCCAAGTATAACAGGGGCCTATGACTTAAATGCACAATGACCAAAAACAAATACGCATTTACCTCGCTGCATTCCCATTACTAAGTGAGCAATGAGAAAAGTGAATTTCCAAATATCCTTTCCCAAGTATAGTTTGACGTTCTCTAAATTAGTCTACTCCACAATGTGGCTAACTAGCATTAGAGCAGCTAATAGTAATCGGTTTGTCAACTTAGAGAGCTAGGCCAAAATGGCGTCCCTTGGAAACTCAATAACAATAGAACCCAGACCCCAACTTCTTCACTGTTGCTACAGATGTTTCTGAAAGGTACGAAGTACCTACCGTATATCTTCTAATATAAGTCGAGGTCTTTTATCAAAAATGAAATCTTATTTCTTTATCTCGACTTATATTCAGGTCCACCAATATTCAGTTTTCGATATTCGAAACTACCATTTATATTCGGTTTTGTGTATCCGGGAGCTACTAAGCGTGTTCAGATACCAATCACCGGCGATATAATAAAGCATCAAAACCAGACACCATCGCACTCCCTTGACCCTTAAGAGTGAGCCTGATTCGCAGGGACCTAGCAACCAACCGCTGTGGTTGCAATGACAGAATTAACAGATTGTCATGTGATCAAGTGCACGCAAATATTATTTGGTTGTATTTTCGCAAATATTATTTGGTTGTATGTTTAATAAAAAAAAATCGTTTGGTAATTATTCTTTCTTCTACTTTACTTCTTTCTTACATCATTTTTCGGCTCGACTTATATTCGAGGCAATGAAAAAACCTTGATTTATGGCTAGAAATTTACCTTGACTTATATTCGACGTCCACCTATATTCGAAGATATACGGTACTTCTTTCTCAGAAAGGTATTTTTTTACCTATTCTAAGCCCTGATACCCCCCCCCCCAAGATTGCTTTCTAGCACCACTCACAATGTTCAAAGCATTTCAAGCTCTATCCAAACCAACAATTGCAATTTGCAATCGAGTTGTAACTGTGAAAGTGAGAAAAACTGTAGCTATTTCTATGAGCTTGCTTAAAACCAATTTCGCAAGCCTGAGCCTATTTCGCAGCTGACACGATTTCATATCAAAAGTAGAACGTTCAAAAAGCATAGGAGCTATACCATCGTGGAGTCATAAATCAACTTGTCTTTAATTCTATCCATACCATAATGACCACGAAAAAAACCCAGCTAATTAATACAAAATTTAAATGCTAAGGAGGGAAGATTGTAAGGTAAAGACTAGAAAATCAAGCAATGATGAATAGCATACTTAATGAATAAAGTACATTCACTACACCACACATTGCTAGAAAAATACTATGGTGCAATTTTCAAACAATGAACTCCGAAATCCATGATTTCCAGCAATAGGAGACGAGAATTGACTACACGACCCACCCTGTGAATCATATGATGCAGTTTGAGAGTCACATCGAAAAAAAGTCATGTCAAATGGAAAAGGGAATAATTCACATTACGGTTGCCTACAGATGAACGGAGACTATGATACAACTATCTCAATAAAAATTTTCATATTACAACAAAGAGAATAGATGAGACAAGCGAACATTTTTGAGGATTGGGCATCTGAAAAGTCATGTTTCAAAAAAGTGCACAGCGAAAGGGGTTTGAACAACAAAACCAAGTGAAATGAACATCGGAGTAATAGAAGTAATTAAAAAGATAAAATTAGCATTAACTCTAAATTGGTGGAGCTAATATCCAATAGAAGAATATAAACAATTATTCCAACGTATAGTTTCTCCGTGTACGCAAGATTTAGAAGATGAAACGATGAATAAGGAAACACTCTTTTACACATGTAACATAAACAATCAAATTCACAATAAAATAATAAAAACTAAAGCATGTCTTTCTCAAGTGTCCTGGGTGCGAGTTCATGGTAACAAAAGCAAAATGTCATTGTCTTCAAGTTTGTTTACATTATGAACACTATGCATCCTAACCTAATAACATTGCGGCATTGAGAGGAGATAGAAAATGAAGGAATCGACTCAAATGCATGAAAGGTGATCGACTCAAAATTGTAGCGGTGACCTCGTCAATGCTTGCTCTTGCCACATCTATGAAAGTAACTATTTGATAAAATTTCTAAACATTTACTATCTTAATGTTGCTATACATTTATGTCTACATTAACGATACTGCAACAAATAACTAAATTCAGTATATGTAAAGGGAAGGAAATTTGATCGTGAATAAATCATTCCCAAGGTCGTCTGGCTTTCTAGGACCAGTGCTCCTAAAACGAAAAATACATTAAATTGGCTCGTACATTCTACTGAAACAGAAAGTACATGCAGATATCTATAAGGAAATGCTAAAGGAGCAGCCGATTCATATACATTTAAAAAGTTTTATCACGCTCTGGGCGGTCAATGAGAAGGGGGCTAATAAGAGAGGGGGCTCAGCAGAACTTCTACGATATCGGCGCATCCAGGAACGCACATGAGAGCCTTGTCTGCGGTGGCACAGGTATGTAATGGACCCAGTCTGATCGTCATCCATGCGATCATATATTGTGACTTATAATGGCCTGAATTTATAAATTAGAAACAATCAACTATTACTCGGTTCTCTAAGGAGGCATTGCACTCCTTATAACCCCAAATTGTCCCTGGGAGCAGCTCAGAAGAATGCCTCCTTTCTTTTTTAGTCTGAAAAGCAATAACTGCGCCCTTAAAATGCAAGATATATGAATTGGATGAGAATGAAGCAGTAAAATATGAACTAAAATTGCGCTAGAGCTCCTACCTGCAGGCAGTTTCCAGGATTCTGTTCAGCCTCGCATGACTATCACTATGCTACAGACACAAAACGAGACTAGAATATAATCTACACATGTATTAAAGAGCAAACAGATGTGAAATATTTAAAAAAAGGCTGCAAAAGCTGCCTTATGAATGCCAAACAGCACATGCACTCAGCGGGTGATATACTGGTTGATTCAGTCTGCAATATTTCAACGAGAGAAGAACTGTACATTAATAGTCTGTTGATACTACAGAACTTTACCACAGCACGAAAAAGCGGCAACATTCTTTTCACATACTAAAAGCTTTTTTAGTCCGACACTCATCAGAGTATGACAACGTAGGATTGTGGCCTAAAGGTTAACCGAAATATATATCCAGATGCGGTCACATGTGATAGGATGCGACTAATTGGCCTCAAGTGTGACCAATTAGGACCTACTACCATTGTTTACTTGAAGAGTCCCAATGAGAAAACAAACTCTTTTTGTCTACACAAGACTGGGTTATGAGTCTTAATGTAAACAGAATCTGTCTTGATGTAAACAAAAGCTTTTACTTTGTGAAAAGAATGTTGCCGCTTCTTCGTGCTGTGCTAAACTATACATTAGTGAAGCTTTAACGCTGCAATACCCAATACTTACAATGCTATCTGCATGTTTTGCAATTTCTTCGAACGTAGCTTTTTGAATGTTAAAATCAGTATCAGCAGGGCTTTTCTTCTCTGTGCTCCCTATGATATTACCAATAATACAAAAGTAGCTAAATAAATAAACACCTAATTATCGTAAGTAAATGAGGAACTAGTGAAGTAAGAAATAAACAAGTATGTAATGCTAAAGTTAATAAGCAGGTACCGAGGCAGGAAATTAAGTAAAAAGATAAGCATTTAACATTGTAAGGTAGTATTTAAGAATGGAGCAAACAAGAAATGGAATGATATTCTTTATGCTACATGCAAACAGATAGCTTCGAAGCATTATTTCGAATGAGATAACTAATAACGCTTTAATGGGAAAGGCATGCGATCGCGCGCGCACACTTTGGGACACAACTAAAATTTTCGAGGTGTGCAAAACATCGAACGTCTTGATTGCTTTGAAGTGGCAAGTTCTCGTTGCTAATCCCGTGTGTCTTTATGGTGAATTCAATGTTCACTCCTTGCTATTTCTGCCGATTTTTAACACCCAATGCTCTCAGAAATGACTGTGATTAATGATTAATTGTTTACTGGACGATAGAATCGGTATATGCACAAGGACATTGCTTTCAAGCTAGTTTTTTAAAGATTGCACGCCACCACACGCCTGGATAGTTTTAGGTGTGTGATAGCTAGCACTCCTATCATATTCTTCCCACGAAAGCCTGACTAATAGACAAAAATATAACTTAAATTTCTTCACATATTAAAAAGCAGAGCTAATTAGCAACCACCTTGAAACTTACAACCTATGGGAAGAGAGATTTACTTCTACATACGAAGACCAGTCCATTAAAAGCACAGATTTTGCAAAGAGCTGTTGGCATGAGGAAGAGATGTAAGTTAAAAACAAGCATACACTAAAAGAACAATCTTTGAATAAATCTCGTCACAGCAGAAGATCAAGTCAAGAATTCTCATTGAGGAGGGTGGACAGCATACAGGCCAGGTAGCTCCTTCAACACAATATGGAGGACTAATAGCAGCTGTCAGAAGGTAAATAACTGGGTAGCTTGTGATTCTGGTATCTTAGTTCATCTTTGTAAGAAATGCTGACATACTACAATCAGTCATTAGGACTGCAAAGGAAAGCTCCTTTCATAAACAAAATCGCACTTACTCAGAGTATTTTTCAGATCTTCGAATGTTATTTTCTTAGTTTCCATCTGTAGATTACAAAAAGATAATCACAGCTGAAGTACTTTAGTAAATGTTAAGAAGAAAATAAAAACTGTTTTCTTCAGGTGACAAAAAACGCAAATCAGAGATAGATTGCGTTCGCTACATCACTCCCCTGCTACTTATTCAATCCTACTATTGCCTAGAATAGCAAAAGCTAATCAAGTACATATCACAGCTAGATAAACTAGCTAAAAACTTTTAGTGATACGAGCGGGAAATGTCCAAATATATAAAACATAAATACCATTGATGGAATAGATGCCACATTGCCAGATGAGTCAGCTCTGAGCATCGGGAGGGAATCGGCAAACGATGCAACAGAAGAGGTTCGAGCTGAAGCAAAACACGTAAAAATTAACTGCAAGCAGACAAAGACAATATTCTCTCTAATCTAAATTCCATCGAGCAACGATACCAAACCATTAGGTCTTAAGCATAGCAGATATCAAAGATTAAACTATTAAAAGCTGCAGCAACAAAGTCCAATTTACATGAAGTACTAATTCCAAAGGGATATTGCTTCAATGACAAAGGTGGTAAATTAGTAATGCATTGTTCTCAGTTTGCGCTCTACAATGTGCTATTAGTGGCCAAGCGGGGTGAGTGGCCAAGCGGCCCAGCCATTTCCATTAGCTAAATTGAAGTTAAGCATGGCTGTGTACGGTCAGAAACTGGATGGGCAACCTCCAGATGAACGACCAAAACAGCTCACTCCTCCGTCCTTCGAAAGGGACGTTAAACTAGGGGTCCTATGCCTGGATGCGGCATGCATAGTAGGCCTAAATTAGCTGAAAAGGCTAGATATAACAGCCTACTCAAAATAAAGTAAACAACAACAACAAGTGCATCTTGATCAAAATTACCCATACAAATTCTGAAGAGTAGCTAAGTGGCTAGAAACTGCTAATTTCTTTGCTAAGTAATACAAAATATGCACACAAGAATAAAACTAAATAGAATTAGACTTTCATAAGTCCGCATTCGGATACAATGCTAGCAAATTTTACCGTGTCAGCAAATCCGAGACCGAGTGCGTACACAACCCGGAAAATCATTTTTAGGATGCAATTTTAAACTTGCCTTGTATTGGAGACGGATGATACGGAATGTCGATTGCACTTGTGTCGTAACCACTCATCTTCAGTGTATTGATCATAAGGTGCCGATCAAAGTATGCGAAATCAGACAGTCTGTGCTTCGGATCAATGCTAGCTTCATCGTTGAATATAACGCTTGGCATAAGAAACTCGTAGTGCTCCTTCCTGCGACACATGACCTGTGGATGTTTTGTATACATAATGAGATAGTATAGGAGTTAACCAATCAGAAGGCAGCACAAAGAATATGTAAGGTAAGGTAAACTTCACATTGAGACAGATACATTGCTAAAATGTTTTGGTAAACTAATTCAAAGAAGTACTACTGTTATTTAGAGTCACCAAGAGGGGCCTCATACAGCAAGGGCCAGTAGTAAGTTTCTGGGCTTAATTCCCAGACCCTATATTTTACTACCCGCCTCGCTCGCGAGGGGCCTCGTATATCTCATTTTGCCCAAGGACCTCTGTATTTTCTCAGTGGTTTTGAGTATAATAGAATCGGCTAGATCTAAAGCAATTCCTATGCAAATGTTGAATTTGCAATGAAAATTGTGTGAAGGAATGCTCCAACATCCATGAAAATGAGTAAAAGAAGAATGTAATTCTCACTACTTTTTTAAACCATGGGTGCACATCTTAAGAAATAACTATAAAAAATAACTAAGCTTGAAAGAAATTTAAAAAATAAAACATTATTCTCTTCGTGTAATTTTAGTCAATAGAATATAAAGAATATCAAGCAAATAAATATGGTCATGGTTTTGCAATGTGATGATGATATATTAATAAGTGATATTTATGAGTTTTTATATTACTTGTAGAAAATGCTGTTTCAGATCACCAATTGACGTCAGATCACATATGATGCGAAGCGTCATAGATACAACCGCGTGGATGGCGCATTTCTGTTCGAGGCTTAAATCTGTCTCTTCTTTTCTCGCAAGATCCTACAAGACAGACCTGCAGTTTATTCACACTAATTCACAAAAATGAAATTAATAGTCCCAAATAAGAGCTTCTGGGATTCTTCCTAATACTCCTTGTTTTGTACTATGATCATACAATAAATGACAGTATAACATAAATTATAATACTCTTGAAATTAAAAGATTTAGGCCTAATTTGTTAGTTCCGAGAGATGAAAGTTCATTGTCCACTTTACCCCCTTGTAAAATAGTATATTTTCACATTATCAATATCATTTTCTTGCCATGACTGTCACACAAAATGAAAGCATAGACAGTATACTGGTCAAATTGAATTACTTGAAAAACAAAACGTGAAAAAGAGAGATAAAACAAGAATATTTCACAAATAGAGATACAATAAGAGCAAATTTTCGGACATATACTAAGGAATACTCCTATGCTTCTATGAGAAGAAGAAATGAGTTCTCCAGTATTACAGTGTACAGCAAAAAGTTCTATACAACCGTGCAAGCTGCCAAAAGAACATGTAAAGAGAATGGCTACCTGTAAACCAAACATGAACCCAGCAATTTCAACGATGACTTCAGCTTCACCAAACTCCAAAGCAAGCAAGCAAATAACATTTGAAATTGATCGATAATGCTGAAGGGAGTTGTTTACTACTTTAGCAGTCTGGTACAGGTAAAAGAACATCTGCTGGGCATGCTGGGAAGGACAAAGAAATCGATGAAGCTTGTGAAGTTGAACTAGAAACATTGATGCAGGAAAGGCAATAAAAGAATATAT
>WIPJ01001492.1:354333-384655 GCA_018155075.1 Cassiopea andromeda
ATGTAATATTATAATATATATATATATGTAATATTATAATAAATATATATGTAATATTATATTACTATTATTATTAGTTGAGATGAACTTTCAAGAGCTCTATCCCTATACTCGAGAAAATCAAGTCTACCAGGAAGCCAAAAGGTGTAAGTAGCCCCTGTGCTGGTAAACTACTTCCCATCAATGAAACCCAGAAAAGCATGACAATATAAAACAGTCCTTCTCAATTATTTTTTGTAAGGCCCCCATGGAAAGGAAAATGCTTTCCGCCCTATCCTCACTACTCACTATAGATAAGATAATCATCTATAGGAATTGTATAATTGTTCCCTAGGATCACATACACCCCCTGCAACAATGCATTGTGCTCACATGGGGTGTCCCACTGTTGGAGAAATGCAGGTATAGATTAACATGCAATAAAGGAGAATATATGGACTAATAGAATAAGGGTGAAGTAGCAGAATTAAACTTACTCAAATATTGGCTTCAGGGCAGCAGTTATGTTTCCAAATGTTGCCCTACTGAAAATCTCTCTTAGACATGATTCTGCAAGGTATTCAGGATTACCCAAATGCTCATCTCTAGCAGTTGATAGTGCTTCCACACTGCCAGTCAGCTTCCTCTTTCTGGAAAAGTAAAATATTCAGCAATCAATCATACGGCAACAAAAATGAGAAACAATTTGAAGTGCAACAGATTCACTAACAAATGCAAGCAGAATGTTGAAGAGAAATGTATATACACACAAAGCTTCCTACCACATTGATAACATTTAGAAGCTTATGATATTGCCTTACAATGCAATAAGACCTTTTTCAGTACAGCTTGTGTACAATAACATTAAATGAACTATAATACAAGATAGGAAAAACAGCATTGCAGTTTTCAGATATACTGATAACAGGAAGGGTTGGCATGGGACTGCAGCTCTCAGCTGGACAGAAATCCCTTTTTATATGGGCAATATTTTCTGGAAGAACAGCAGCAAATATGAGTCATGTTTGTTGTTTGAAGCAGAAAGTTTATAGCCCTGCAGCAAATTGAAAGCCATCAATACAAACTGTATCCAAAGATCAGGTTACAAATTATGAAATTACATGACAACAAACAACCAGCTGTTCTACTTACTGTCCAGCTTGAACATCAATGTTGAATAACAATGATGGAATAATCTTTCCCATGTGTACATCATCCCATATGTTTACCTTAAAAATTGCATAATTTATTGCATATAGTTACATAATTGCTACACCAAAGCTTAGAACATTTACTACTACTTCTACTTCTTAATTCAAATCTCATTTCCCTCCATTTCTGGGGCTTGGAAGGTGCCTCTAGAACAATTGTTCTTTGCCTTGATTAAGGTACTGAGCCCCAGAAGCTCCATACATGCATTCATCAAGCCCTTCATAGTTGGAAATAGAAAATATGCTTTTTTCTTCAAATTCAAAACAAATGTATATAGCTATATACTTTATTAGTGCACTTTTGGATAGAACATATTGTCTGCAGCACATATATCAAGGCTAAGTGGTATGAAGTGATCAGCTGCAGCCAATGATGGCCAAGCAGAGCTTGACATCACAAATCATGCAAGTGGGGTAAACCAATCCGCCAAACCCTTGAAACTGCTCACCAAGCCTGTGGGGCTCAATCAAACCCAGGATAAGAACCACTGCTCTAAAAGGACTTGCTTATTAGCGAAATGGCCTACCACAAACCCATGGCTGCTCAAGCATAGAATATGGACTAATGGAAGGAACGAGATTTCCAAATCATTAGCATACCAAGCAGTGGTGGTGCCAGAGGAGAAATACTAGGGGGCTAGTGCTGCCAAAATGCTGATGGTGAGTGAGCCAAAGGATTTTATGGACAGTACCTATTGCATTGGTTGCAAGACTTAAAAAAGGTCATGGAGGTTATGAAACCAATGACGGTGCACAGAAGTTTGGGTACAAATGGGGGGCTCATTATAATGTGGGGGCCCACAAACCCCTCAGTAGTCCCATCCCCTGATACCAAGAGAATAGGAACTGATAATTGATAGATCAATTCCCTACATCAAAGAGGATGTATTATGGTTCCAGTCAGAAATTGCATGCAGCACTATCAAATAGGGATGTTTTTAGCATGAAAAAACAATACCATAAATCCTTGAATTAGCCCCCCCCCCTCAAATACACCACCCAAGCATGTGACTGTACCTATTTGAGTGTCTGTTAGTACTTTATAGGGCTAGGGAAGAAAAAGCAGTCATTAGTTAACAAAAATTTGCATGTCCATTAAAAAAGCCCCATTGCTATGTGTAGCATCAAACAAATAGCTTACCAGTAGAAAAGCTTCAACTGGAAGATGACCAACTACCAGGAAAATATTTTCAACTCCCTGCCCCTCGAATAAGCCCCCTTTCAAATAAGCCCCCATGCAAAATCCAAAAAATAGATAAGCCTCCAGAGGGCTAATTTGATCATTTATGGTCAGTACAACTTTTGGTTGGCCTATTGCAAATTCAATGGAGTTCTTGTTACCTGCAAATCATCTTTAACTGTTTTCCTCACAACTCCTTGTAAGCCTTTTATGCCAGATGCTATTCGGCTAGAACATAAAAAATCAATACTAGCTTTTCACTATGCATCAATATACAATATAAACTAAATATTGCAAACTATGCCAGGAAGTCATTCTATTTTATGAATACAGAGTTTCATATAATAAACAGCTAATTGGTGCTGCCAAAACTGAATCTTGAAAAATGCACAAAAAACTGTTAAAGAAACATTACATATACTATTTGTCATATCACTTAATTTTAGATGATCATTGCAATTCATTCTAAGTTCTAACATCATGAAACTAGATTTCATTGCCTTTCTTACCTTTCTTTTAATTTACCAGACAAATAGTACTGACATCATATTTTGTTCAAACCTTTTGCATCATTAAAATACTGTTATTATTACATATTCAGTCACTTGTGAGTACTTTAATGTATAAATAGTAACAAATATAATAATATATAAGAAATAGTAGCAGTATTTTAATGGGGCCTCAAACTCCCAACTAATTTTCATTTCAAAGTAGATGATGGAAAGAGCAGTTTCTGTATAAATTTGACTATAAGTATGATCAGGGTGGTAAGTAATGTTCTCAGTAGCCGGTAACTGGCTACTTCCCAATTCACTGATTCCTCGAATTTCCCAAAATGAAAACTGAATTGAAAATTTAGGTGTCATAAACTCCGGCAAAAACAGCCTCAGAATGCACAAAAATGACCTTTTTAGCATAGAAAAAGTCAAAATTTTCAGGGAATCCACCCCGGCCCCACTGTGTTGCCTTACAACGCCCCCTCAGACTCCCCAACTGTACTGAAATTGTCGCGCTTTGCACACCTCATGTAAATTTCTGTGAATTTCCCAAAATGGTATGACCAGCCAATGCGACCAAATCCTAGTTAATGCCCTGATGATGACAAAAAGAGGCACCATTTAGTTTAGAACAAATTATTTTGACACTTCCATATTATTTGACAACTCTATAATATTCAACAATTCCATATAGAATTTGACTCAAAGCTAGTGGACAATCCTAGTTGACACATTCACAATACATTTCGATCTAATCGTGGGTCATCATCAGTCAGAATAAAGTCTGAACATTATATTATGAAACAAGCCTAATTTCCTCTCCAGCTACTACTACTCAAAATCTAAACTGGAAATTTGTTTATCAAGACAACTGACATAATCATGACTCACTTTTTCCCAGTATCTCCATCTTGGTCACTACTCCAACACATTTCACTGAACTTGGATACAAAAAAATCATAACGTCTATGATAGGATGGGGTGTCTTCCTCAATGTTTGCAAATTTTGTGAACTAAAAGAACAGAATAATAAATTCTATAGTACAAAATACGCACAAATATAATAAAGATGTTAGTCACCTTATAACAGAGACTTGCATTGATAAGGTAATAGCTGCAAATATACAATTGGGAAATATACTAGCAAATATGGCTTCATCTATCTTAATCTATCTATCAATAATAGCTCAAATTTGGCTTCATTTATCTTTTCTCTACTCATAGCTCCATTACCAAAGTGTACCTTCAAACATAATTAGCATCTAGGCCATTCTCAGAGCCCTATGAATTGCAATGTACAGTAATCACTTAAAAGACAACATTGAACTTTCTCTACTCTTCCATGATAGCAGCAAAAAAAGAGCATTATGGTTTAATTCAACCCTACTCACTGATGATGTGGCAGCAATTTGGAGGTCTGGTTGGGACGATTCCAGCAAAGTATTCACCATACGCAGGAAGCTCTCAACAAACATATTCAAACTTGAAGATCGACATGCCAGTAGAAGATGGTCCATTGCTTGAATTGAGATGAGGACAAACCTGGAGGCGATTCACATATAGATAGGGGTTACACTAACAAACTAGATCATGGAAAGCAGTGCACAAAATGACTCAAAGCAGCAGCGGAGAGGAAGAAGCAAACCTATGTAAACAACTAAAACAGTTCAATTTCATTTGTAGTATCAAGGATCCCATGCAGTCTTTCTTTTCAAGAGTAGCATCAGAAAGTAATAGCGAGCTTAAATAATCCAAACGAAAAACTCAAGATGCAGAAGCTGCTTCAAAATTTATTACATTTTTCTTCTTGTCGCTCTACTCACCCAGTCTTCTTTCGATACAGATAATTGCTTAGCTTTGAATAAATATAATCGCCAATCCTATCTAGCTTCTCGGGGGCTGACAATGTATAAAAGGTAAGCTTTTCCATGTTTGAGTTGACTAGGCCCATCTCGGCATTTGATGGATAAATTTTATCAACCAGTCTTTTATACCGAGGTCTTAGGTTTCCAAAGCAAGAGCAAACACTCTGAGTTGCCATCCTTTAGCTTCCTTCTCAGTGCAGACGTTGATTATACGCTTTCTGATGTCTTACGTACTTTCCATTCCAGATGTTTTGCTGCACCGAAGCTAACTTTTCTGCACAACAACAGCAACCACTATTAAGTATACAGGAAAAGGAGGAAGTTTACACTGAGATCGATTTTCCGTTTCAAGCAATTCACTGATTTAAGCCCATAAAAGTGAGGAACGTAAAGTCTTACGAGATGCATAAAAAGATAAAAGCATGGATTTAAGCAAAAGAGGCGCTGTCCCCAAAATGCAAATATGAGCAAACTAACTACACTTAGAAAAGTAGCTAGGCCTATTCTTTTAAGGAACTGATTCGTTTCCTTTCTTGTTCCCTCCCAAACATAGCAGTGATGTGCCGAGACACCTTCTGTTGGGAGGGGGGTGCTCTAACCAACTATTGTTAGTATATTGTTACTAAAACACAGGTCACAGAAAATACTGTGGCCAACCCTTTTGCTGCCTGGCTGACTTTTTTGACCAACTTTCTTGCAAATTTGAAAGCATTGGGGGGATGTGACGCATCCCCATTGGCACATCCCTGATACATAGAAATAAGAGATATTATTATATTATGCATGTAAGAGCACAGAATAGAGTTCAAAATAGTGCAGTTTTCTTCTGATGTGGTCGGTAGTGGTAGTTTCCCTCACCTTCCCTACAAGTTGTAACTCCCCATAGGGATAAATGCCTCCCCGACAGGGAAACGTGAATGCAAGATGAAGCCTTCAAAGAGCTAAAGCTGCACCACTGCACGCAGAGGTCGATCGTGCCTAAAGGGAAAACTATTGCATTGGATTCCTTGGAGATCACTTTGCATGTTTTCGTACGGAGTTTAAAGGAGAAATCCACCTTCAGTAAATACTATATTCAGTGGCGTACCGAAAGTTTTTTGAGTGGGGTGGGGCTTAGCAACAGAAATTTATCGACAGGCTACTAAATGTCCCAGAAATTCCGACAAATCATGATCGATGGCCGACAAACGATGATCGATTACCGACAAACGATGATCGATTACCGACAAATGGTGATCGATTGCCGACAAGCTATGATCGCAAAGCAAGTTTCTACCGATAAACTATAGAAATACCTACGATATCGCAAAAGTGGGGGGGGGGGTGACGCTCGCACGCCCCCTACTCCGGCACACCCCTGACGATATTATAATTAATAAATTCCTATAGTAGTAAATAGTTATTGTAGTCAAAAAACAAATGGTTCTGTTTTCAATCTCACTATAGCTTTCAAACAGGGGAGAGGGAACATAACAAGGTACCAAGTTTTCACCAAAAACCTGCTAGTTGCAGTCAATCATGGAAGAGAATCGGAAGTGTTTATACTACTGATTTACTAATATAAATATGCATGGAACTAAATCTAACTACACATCATTGATTTGGCAAATAAGAAGCTAAAGTCGACTTCAAGTACACTTCTGCCTGTAAGAAATTGGAATATCAGAAGGAAGTACACGGATTGTCAAAATGCAAGGCACAGAAAAGTTCAGGAGATGAAAGTTATAGAGCTTCCACGCTAATCACGTATTCGCTGTATCAAAACTCCTAGGCCCACGTATTGTTAATGAGATCTTATTGTAATTGTCTTATAGCTCATGTTAGCGTGGGCAGCATGGATAAATCAAGCTATTATTCAATTGCTACAACAAGGTCCACAACAATGAAGAGCGTAAATGAAAGAAATTAAACAAGAAAACTGTTTTCTGTCAATTCAGTAGTCCACACAAAAGTCGAGACGCGACTGTAGCTTTCCAGCGTAGTGTAAACAGGGCCTAAACCCAGTACTTACAAAGCTGAGAGCTCAGATGGTTTGCTGTTATAGCAAGCCCTTACAACAATACTTCAAGATATAAACAATGAATCTATTTCAGGAACTACACATAGAGTAAAATGAATCCGTTTCAGCTCTAGTTTGTCGTGCAGCAAATGAAATCAATGTCTATTAGCAAAAATATTATCGTTGCAAATCAGTTTTCTGAAACGGGACTTAAAATGATGCGATTTCCAGTCAGTATGCTAGATCTTCTTCTGGACTTTCTACCTTTTTCTGGGCTTGATGAAATCTGTTGGACAAAGAGAAAAAATCTGATAATGTCGGCTAAGAGTACCAATCACACGAAATGATGACAAGATCAAGCCAATCAGCGACCTAAAAACTGCAAGAACTTTTCAAATTCACTAGAAACATCCGATTACAGAGTGTCACAATCAGTCTCTACCTTCTGTCAGTCGACATTCTTAACTCAGGATCTGATCTATAATGTTCTTTACTACAAAATGAAATTTTCTGGAACCAAATATAAACATGACTATGGAGATCAGTTCTAGGCAGGCCTCATTAAAAGTATTTTGTGCCTGTGGATGCAGATCTGCGGTAAAATGTGCCTGCAGAAAGTACGGAATGTGGTAGATGGTCCAATAGAGATGTGGATTACATGTCCTGCAGAATTTGGAGAGTGGTAAAGTGCCTTCAGGATTTGTGTCTACGAGCGGCGTTCTCCTGCTCACGCAGATTAATGAGCTATTGATATATTGTAAGATCAGAACGACGACAAAAACAGACATCATATTTCTGATTTTAATAATACTGACGACTGATCCGGTGTTTCGGGTCCATGATGAAGACTATTTCATAACTAAACTTAAACGCTGTAACATAAATGGTGTGACTTAAACGTTTCGACTCATGCTTGAGTCATCTTGAGTAAGTCATCTTCAGTATTGCTATACTGATATTGATATTGGAAATGTTTAGGGAAGTTAACCCTTCAACCACAGCTGCTTTGCAAGGGACCCTCCATTTCAGTACGGACATACATGACATAAAACCTTGCAAAATTAAAGAAAAAGATAGGACCTGACAATAATTACAACAATGACTAACGATGATAAAAAGAGAAAGAAAAAGAAAAAAGAAAAAAATACCTGTTTGCAAAGTATATAAAAATAATGCAAACCATATTGAATATCTAAAAGCAATGCTATAAACTCTTGCTCTAGGACCTGCAAAGCATCAGCATTTTAAAATCTCAGAATTTGAGAGCCTGTTCACGATTGCATATCAAGCTGGACAATGCATAAGGTGTATCAACATCAGAAATCCAAGTTACACATAATTCTGGCAGGTTTTGAACTTACTTAAATGCAAACATTTAAGTCATAGAATACAAAATAAAGCACCATACTGGCAGAAAGGCGGTGGTATCAATATCCTTGATTGGAGATGGAGAGAAACCACCATGAGGACTCCATTGATTCTCTTTATCTATAGAAAAAAGGACTTCTAAGAACATGTAAACGAACTAAAGCAACAACAAAAACAGTGCCATACCTTGTTGAAAACAACCGCATAGCACTGCTCTGATGGTGATGTGGAGGAAAGGAATTGCAGAAGCTCAAACAGCGGTAAATACTTACCAAAATCCAGAAGAATGCTCTTGAAGGCATTTTCGCATCCCAGTAGTATTAACAAAGCAAGACAAACGAAATTACATGTATTAAGAGATAATGCTTTCTTTGACGTACAAATAACTATCAAGAGATGCTACCTTCAAGTGGTGATCCAATGCTCCTTCGCACACTTGCAAACTTCTTTCTCAAAGCACTAGCTATGATGTTACCTGGATCATGCGAAGGTTCTTGATTTGTAGATTTTACTTTCAAAGGAGTACCTCCAGGAGACCTGCAACAATATCTACAGATATCATAGACGAAAAAAGTGACAAAGTTAACAAACGAAACGTTTACTACAACACAGTAAAACATTTGCATATCCACAGTAAAACATGTCCATATTAGCGAGGTGAGTGGCCAAACGGCCCAGCCATTTCCATTAGCTTAACTGAAGTTAAGCATGGCTGTGTACGGTCAGAAACTGGATGAACGACTTCAAGATAAACGACCAAACCAGCTCACTCCGCCGTCCTTCGGAAGGGACGTTAAACTAGGGGTCCCATGCCTGGATGTGGCATGCTTAGTAGGCCTAAATTAGCTAAATAAGCTAGGTATAATAGCCTACTCAAAATAAAGCAAACAGCAACAGCAACAACATGGTAAAAAAGATGAAGACTTTTCAACAATTATCGGCTGTCTATGAGAACAGGCAACAGAATCGCTATGTGAATAAATTTCAACAAAAACAAGAATCATTCAAAACAATGCTAATGGAAATAAAGTGGCAGCTACAAAAGCAGCCAATGAAATTTGCTGCTAACTTGTGCTATGAGTTCCAAACCAAACTTGGACTCTCTTACCTGGCAATGTTCGCAGATTTTAGCTTGATAGATGACAGCCCAACTAAAACGTCAGACATCGAAGGAACGCCATTTTCCGCAGCCCTGGTTGTTGTTATCTGTTTCCTATTCTACAATAGAAGTTACTACTGTATAAATAGTTGCTTTCTTCATGTAGGCATTTTGCCGTGTTTCTGTACAAAATATAAGTACGACATATATATATATATATATATATATATATATATGTCGTATATATATACGACTTTTTATAAGAAAAAAGTTTATAAGAAATGAGGCTCAAATGGCCAAAATCCTAAGAAAACCTTAAGAAAATCACAAGGCTCAATGTCCAAAATTAGGTGCTTTATTGGGCAAAATCGATATTTCATCACCATTACATTAAAAATGGTAAAGATGGAATTCAAAGTCTAGTATACAAGTTTAACAAAGAAACCGTAACCCATTTTAGCCTGCTAATTTAAGTAACAGTTGAGAAAATATTGGGTAAACCTCAGGCCCAATTTCGGAAAAGGCGAGAAAATGATGGCTTTCTTATAAAAAAAATGTGTAAATGTGTGTGGAATTCAATTTCTAAGATGGCTTGGAATTATTTTCGACGCTTCACTACTAGCTCGAGAGTTAGTTTAAATTAGATGATGGGGGACGCAGAAATATGCAAGAACTATAACACTGACCATACTTACAGATTCTTTGGGCATTAGTTTGGTCACAGTGGATGGCGGTTGTGGAGTCGAAGAAATGACTGGCGGTGGTGGTGGTGGTGGCGGCATTGGAACATCTGGCTGTGACGCTAGAAATGACAGAATAACCAACTCAATGTACATACCCTGGTTGCAAGCAGTGGTGTAGACGCAAATTGGTAGCTGGGGGGAGCTTTTCGCACATGAATTTTATAAGAAACTAAGACCGTTGCCCGCCTAGTTATATAAGAAACTGCGAGAGTTTTCCAGTACAAAAGCAACTTCAATGGCTTAAGGTCTTGTCAACCAACTATTTCTGACACGCTTTTACTCAAGTATTTTGTTTTCAAAAGAAAGATTTCATCTACAATGGCCTTGTACTTCCATGACGTTTAACAACCTTGGGGGCCCGTGCTGCCTTCAAGTCACAGCTAGGGGGCTATACCCCCTACGCCCCCTCTTCTACACAACTGATTGCAAGTTATTGCCAAATGGAAACTGATAAAATGGAAGAGAAATCTAATGATGATAAAATGAGCAGAGTGGCTGCTTTGTTGAGCTGTAGCTAACAACATGCTAAATAACACTTATTCCCAAATGTAACAGGTTCTCAGGCTGTCGGAGGTAGGAAGGTCATAGCCCCCCAAATATCTCTGAGGTTGCATATACAGGTACTCTAAACACCCTTTCCCCCTTTGTTCATAGCATAATTGAGTCCTTTACCCATATCCTTTGAATCTAACTGAGTTGCCAATGGCCATGAAAGGTGCACATCATTTATCTTGACCTTGTTGAAAGCCAGGCTCATAGACACTGGTGGGTAGGGGGTATTGCCCCCAATCATTCACTAAAGTTGCATATAGAGTATCAGTTTCATCAACTATGAGTTTCTCTTCCTTAGCATGAAGATGAATGATGGAATAGAACATCATGAAGATCAATGATGAATAGAACTATATTCTACTTTGCAAAAAGGGCATTTTCTGATGTTCAAGAGGGCATTGCCTCAAAAAATTTCTCTAGGGGAAAGCTCCCAGATACCCATTTTTTAACACCATGCCTATCAAACAGGACTATTTTGTCAAATACTTTTTACCTATTGCAGCAGACATGTAACATATAAATGCTCCCTGCCTTTAACTTGACTTTTACACCTGTGCCCCCCAAATCCAGTTCAGCTGTCTACAGGCCTGTTGACAGCAGCCAAATATTAATTCTAAACAACTAACTATTTGCCCTTCTTTGAAACTCAAAAAATCACTCACACTTTTCCTGCAACGACACAATTGCTGCAATTTGTGCTCTTAGATTTGCAAGCTCATCTTCAAGTGCTGTTATCTTCTTTGCTGAAGATTCCTTCTCTCTCATCTTCTTGCCTCTTTTCAAACACCTAGGTGGAGCACTGTTCCCATCCTCACTTGATACATTGCTGATGTTGCTAAGGCTGAGACAAGAGCTCTCAAGTGCATTTCGAGTAATAATACCATGCTTGTTGTCTTGAGTGTCTAAGTCAAAATCATCCCAAGTAAAGAACCCCATATCCGCAAGTCCCATTTCTGGTAATTGGCACTTTACACTGTTAAAGTTGTCCTCAAGGAAATGTTTTGCTTTGTTCATTACAGCTCTGTTTGACTCAACAAATACCTAAGAAAGAGAATAAAAGTGTTTAATCTACTACTGTTTTCCATGGGTAGTCTGCTTGGCTTTGGCAATCTTTGCTACAGCCACAAATGGTTGCTTTTTGGAGGCTTTGGGCTGATTGTTGACTAAACTAACATTAGCCTTTTGTCACCAGGTCAATACAGAGTAATCCAGAATCCATACCCTGTAATCCAGCTTTACTACCAACAGTTTTACTATCAACATGGCATGTATTTCATGTGTATGCATTTTCAGAAATAAGTTGCTAGTATACTCAATCCACTCTCCTACCACAACAATTACTAGGCAGAACTGTAGAGTGAGCTATTGTCACAGTTTGCCACAAGTCATCAATATTTATCCCACTTCTGAATCTCTGAGAAATGAATTAGAAGAAGCTGTCTATCTGCACTTGCTCACCATAGCAAGGAAATCTCCAGCCATGAACTGGCCTCAATTAATATAATCATTATTATCATCATCACCACTATTATAATCATCATTATTGTCATCAACTTCTCAATTTTTGAACTTCTAACTATCATCACATGCTTATCATACCAAATCCTGTCCATGCACCTCTGTATCTCTGGCATCAACTCAAGTCACAGTAAATAAAAATAAGATGTTTGACTTCTACTATATAACTTAAGGCTGTACGAAATGTGGTTTCCGTTTCAACTATATTGCTAAATATTACTATTAAGTCATAACTCAAGCATGACAGCAAATACAACAAAAGAACATCATCTACCTCAAAGTATGCTCTTTTTAATGGTTTCAGTGGTAATCTACTTGCTATCATTCTGACAATACTTCTGTCCCTAAACTTCCTTCTTCTCCTATCATTCCACTGATACATGACACTACTTCCAATCATCCTGACAATACTCCTTCTGGATCTTTTGTACCATGGTGTAGCTACGCGTGATTTTCTTGGAGCATACACCTCTAACTGAATTAGAAAGAACATTTGGCGTGAATTAAGGACAACTGAGTCTAAAAAGCATCAAACATACAGTCAAGTGAGCATATGCATCTGGCCAGAACATGCAGACATTTTTGTAGTTGTCTTTATCATAGATGCTGTAGGTATGTATGCATAAAACGTCAAATCAGGTATTACATCTCAAATATATACCGAGACGAAGAAAACTTGCAAAGGAATCCCTGATAATACAGTGTGACGTTGTGAAACGCATCCCTATGTAGTATAGGCATGTTTTTCAAAACATGAATCAAAACTATGTTAAAACTTAAATGTGTGCTCATTGAGGTCATATGTTTAGGCCCCAACAAAGATTCCATTGATGCATACCTCATCTTCATCCTCCTCTACAATGCTACTTTCTTCTAGTGGTCCCTGGATTCCATCAATCACAAAGTTTAAAGATTCATCCATTTTCGTTAATATGAATTTAAATAGAAAGTAACAGCACCTGAAGCATTTACGTTCATTTCAGTAAACTGAAAAAAACATAAGGGTGATGGCAATAGAGAGCCTGGGACGAATCAGGCTTAGCTAATATCAGCCAATCAAAAGTATGCATTCTGCAAACTATCCAATCATGCTTCGCCGTTCGATGTTATCTTAGAATCAACCTCAACCGTTCGAAATTTAAAACTGTTAGATCACAAGTACGAAACAGCTGAGTTGTTGAAAAAGTTGTGTATCTTAGTTTACTCATTTACCATGGAGGTTTTAGCTGTTGTTGACCATCTTCATTCTCTGGCTGTCAATCCTAGGAACAGAGCAGGAATAGTGAAGGTATAATAATTATCCTAAGAGATTTCCGTCTTATTAACGTCTCGAAAACCCTCTAAGTTTATTGGCCTAAAAGACAATTCGTCAACACTTGCTCTTCATTCCTAGGACCAAGGTTGCTTGCCTGGATTAGTGCTTTTCCTCGACAACGAAAGCAAAGAAGTCGTCCTCAAAGCATTGAAGGTATGCATCTATGGGCGGATCTTAAGTTACCGGACCACACTAAATATTGACAATTTATATGTCAATCGATTCCTCTTACCTTCCTGAACAACAATACGCAATAATATTTGCGGAATATCCACGGCTAACCATATCGTTACTAACTAAGTAAGAAAACTAACGCTAACCCTAACCCTAACCCTCACTCTACGAAGAACCATAATACGCGTCCAGGGTTAGGGTTAGGGTTAGCGTTAGTTTTCTTACTTCCGCCATTATGAAATTGCCCAAATATGGTAAAACATGCGTTGTTTTGGAAGGTATTTTGTGTTATAAGTTCGTAACGATATGGTTAGCCGTGGATATTCCGCAAATATTATTGCGTATTGTTGTTCAGGAAGGTAAGAGGAATCGATTGACATATAAATTGTCAATATTTAGCGTGGTCCGGTCACTTAAGTTCCGCCCATCTATGATTAACTTCTGCAGTTTACAACTCTTTGCAGGTTGAATGGACCTGGACGTTGTGAAAGCCCCGAATCATTTAGTGAACATCGCATTCAAAAGCTCAATGTCCTTGCATTAATGTTTTCACAAATAAAAAACAATTCTTAGCAGTAGTGCTCGCTAGCTCTCAATAATGTAATCTTGAAAATCAGAATAGCCCCAAGAAGCCAAGCTTTGTTAATTTCACCCAAATCTCACCAAAAAAGTTACACAAGTATTGATAAACATAGTGTAGTACATGCTAAAATATTTGATTAGATTATTTCAAGAGCTATAATTAATAAAATTTGACGCTTGAAGGTATCTCCAGAAATGTTAGTATATATTTCCCTTACCTTGTAGACATTGTATCTCCTTGCTCAGCATTCACCAAACAGACAGCAAATGAAAGATGAAATTGGTATGATGGAAAGCTTGAAGCCCCTAATTTCACAGTAAGTTTATTCATATTATAGGTTCATTTATCGTACATACTCACAAGCATTGGAGGATTTCAAATTTAGGGAGCTGCAAAAATTAAAGAGTTAAGGAGATCTGTAGAGCAGTCAGAAAATTTCCTGTTGTTCTTTCAGGGAATGTACCAGAATGCAATGACTTCTGTCCAACCAAGGGTGTTTGCAGCCCCCGGCTACCCTTCTCCTATCCTTATGTGTGTTATATCAAATATAAATGTATTCATAAAGCATAAATAAAGCATGATGTAGCTAGAGGGAATACCCTGTAGGGGCAATGCCTGCCTGTACCATCAGTTTGGGGGAGGGGGTCTAATACCATATTTGAGTGTTTAAATCTCCATGTCAATTATTCTGTTTGGGAGCAAAACAAAAGTAGCATAGAGGATGTTCCTGAAAAGCACATGAATTCCCATATTATGGGAAAATATATTACATCTATTTCCAATCTAAAATGTTTTTCAAATTTTTCAATAATTCAACTCCATTTTCACCCTACATTTTGATATTGGATCTGCTGCATGTTTTTCTGGAACATCGCCTAGTAACAACACCACTAGGATTTGAGCTTGATCTGTAGCAGGCTTCCAGACTACATTACAGTAGTAGTTATTATTATTATTAAATCTTTTCATTTGGGGACATTGCCTCTCCATCCCCTTCAGAGACTCTAGTGTCTCTAATAGATGGGCCCCTGACTATTAATTTCAGGAGAATTTTCCTTCCCCCCCCCATTGCTTATTCACACCACCTTCTATTAAATTTTACAAATCGATCATTATCAGAACATGCAGAAAATTAAAGCACCTTTTTATAAAACAATTTACCAGCCAGAACCACCTTCTCTCAGTACTCCTTTTCTATTGAACAGCTGCCAACATGCATACCCCTTCTTTACCACAGCACGAAAAAGCGGCAATATTCTTTTCACATACTGAAAGCTTTTGTCATCTGACATTCATCAGAATATATGAATACCCCCTTCTATTAGCACCCTCTGTTTATTGAAAACTGGCTGAGATGGGACACCCTCCTTCTATTCACACACCCTTCTAATAAAGATTGGCTTATATGAACACCCCCTCTATTGCTTCCCCCCTATAGTGCCCCTCTCCTTCTATTAGATACAATAGAGTAGGTTTCTGATGTATAATGTGATATCATACAGAAATCTATATGTACAACTACCAATGATGAAACCTAGCTATCATTTATGGTTTGTCTAATGGTATGAGAACAATGCTAAGGTTGTTTGTTTATACTTCAGTGAAAATTCAGAAATAAAGAAGTATGCAATTGATGTACATGATATTTTATCTGGAAGGAGATCAAACAAGTAAGATTTAATTGCAATCCTGTGTTTAATGCAAAGTAGTAGCTGCACAAAGCTGATGAATCTCTAAAAATGCACATTATCAAGTAAGCTTGCTATAAGAAATGCTCAGCAAAAAGTTAAAGAGGCAGCAAAGTGTATAAAAACTACATGGCTATGATATGATGGTTTTGAAAAGCAGTAAAACAAGCAGAGCCATCCCTAGGAGTTTTGAGGGGGAGTTTTTGTTCCTAGCATACACATAGTTGGAAAAATTGCTGAGAGTAATAGCAAATGTGTTGGTTTGATTAAATACTTTTTCTGTAAGGTATTTCTAAAATATCTCATGGGCTTTAAAAGTAAGAGGGGCAATTTTTGCATGAAATAGGACTTGCCATTTTTGGCTGCATAAAGTACCACAAAAATCTATTTTCCATTTATTGTTATTTCAAATGCTTTGGAAGTGGTGCTGTAGCCAACACAGATAAGCAAAATTCTGAGTTTGAATTAGGTCCCTCTATTCTTCAAGTCATTTCGACGCCCCCTATATCAATCACCTGTATTTGCTTCCACCATTTTGCTATCTGTGTGCTACAAGGCTTTCCTCCTCTAGGACCACTGGACGTAGGAATGTCACATATGGGCTAGGTACGTCAAACAACAGAGCTAAAGTCATTACACTGCAAGTTCGTGGACTTCATCAAGCAACACGAAAAATTTGCGAGGAGAAGCTTCTGCAGGTTAAAGGAGTCATCAGTTTTACATTCAACGTGGCAAAAGCAAGGTGTATTGTCCGAGTGAAGCCATCTGTTGCAGCTGAGAAATTGTGCAGTTCGATTGAAGAAACAAAGATCATGTCTGCTCAGCAAATTGTCAAAGACGAATCAGGAGAAGAAGTAAGCACTGCCTGTCAACTTCTTATCTTCTTTTCCAGGCAGATGATAACATATCTCTTGGTGGGACTGTAGGAAACACTTTGCAATGTGGCGTTAAATGTAGTCTTTTCAACTGAAAGTGGTGCGCTTCATATAGTACCAATAAACTCAATGGAATTATGAAAAACTTAAACGTACAGTTTTAGCTACAAGCTATCGATTCTACACCCAGTGTTGCTGAAATATGTATAATTAGGTATTTATTTGCCTAAGGAGCCTATCGTAATAGAAGTTTTCATCTGCTTTCCAAACAGGTCGTCCTATCTTTTGGTAAAGGCCCTGTTGTCACCGCAGAAGAAGGCAAAGAGTTGCCTGATTATCTTCCCGAAGAAACAGAAAATGAAGACCCGGGGAAAAAGGTATGGATTGCAAAGTGCAAATCTCTGTGCTTTTGTGGAGCTAGTCTGTGTACGTGTGCGAGAACGTGTAAGTGAGCAAGTGCTTGCTTATGCCTGTGCGTGTGTGTTAGTACGTCTGAAAGCATTTGGAATGGCCTACTTTCAATATTGGCTACAGAGCTGGGATCCGCAACTAGGGGTGCACACGCCACTTGTGGCGCATTTATTGAAGCAGAGTAGCGTGCAGGAAAAACAACACGAAGTAAGAAAATAACAGAGTATTAGGGGAATATAAAATATCAGTGTCAAACCCTCACCTTTTAGTAATGAAAAAACTGCCAATACTTGTATTGTGCACTGTACTTAGGCCTAGCGCACACAGAAAGATTTTTGTCGCTGGCAACAGAGATCTTGTCTTCTGTCGTCAGCGACGAAAAAAAAGATTTCTAGCATATTTGATATTGAAGATCGTCGTCAGCGACAAAAATCTTTTATATGTGTTTCCCGCACAAAGCAAATTTTCGTCGCCAGTGACAAAAATCTTCGTCCCTAGGCGGCAAAAATCATGCTGTGTGCGCTAGGCTTTAGCTTAACTGAAAGATTTACTAGATAGAGGTGTGTCGGGAGGTAGGTATATCTATTGATTGTGACGCTTCTTGTTAAAATTCGAGAATGGCGCGCAACAAATTTTACTTGCGGATGCCTGCTATAGAGTTGTGCAAAAATGAGGATATACTTCGTCTTGCGTTGAATTGTAACGACATTTGTATATTGCCAGGCCCTTGCTAGGACAAACCAGAAGAGTTCATCAGAGAAAGGCGGCTGGTTCTCTGGCGTCACAAACTTTATCAGCAATTCACTCTATTGGTAACAGAAGCTTGCTTGGCATTCGTGTTTGATGACTTAAAAAAATTTCGAACTACAGAACAGAACATAGCAATACAATTGAAATATAGAGATTCTCATGGGAAAAAGTATATGGTGAAAATAAACACCATATTACATTCCCAAAAGATATTTACTGTTTCAGCCTTTCTTTGTTTTGACTGTCGCAGTCCATGCCCGGAGGCACGTGCGATCGCACGTGCGTGTGTTCATACACGTGCAAAATCCCCAACGTCACTGTCCACCGTACAATTGCACATGCCAAATAAGAACTTTGTTGTCGCAACTGCAATAGTAGTGACAGTCACCTTTTTCTTTCATAACTCTGATTTATCCTGTTTCATCCTAAATGAGACATTTGAACTAGTTCAGCACCAAGAAACTTTGCATTTCAAAAACGCAAATCTTGAATCGCAAATGCAATTCCAAATTATATTAGAACAGTCACTGATGCAGACAAGGGCGCACGTGCGACTTGACGCTCTTGCATCAATTACTTCCGGGCATGACCTGCTGTCGATTTGTTTGCATGTCCATGAAAAGTACTTGACTGCATTTGAAACATACATTATTCCTGATTGGCTTTTTCATTATTTTTTATTGTAATCTTAATGTTCTTGTTCCATATTGAAATATTAAGCTTCTTGTAAATATATAGAGTATCTTACCATTACGTTTTAATTAGATATAATTACTGGAATATTGTGACTATGTCTCTTTGTGGTTCTCTAAGTCATTCTACCAATCAGACTAAAGATATTGTAACATTCGCTTGTGAGGAAGGAGGTGAGTGTTCACTGCTAATTTTCACTGAATTTTCAGATAAGCTGCTAAGTTAAAGTTACTGAAACCGTACCCAGAGTGAACTACCATGCGATATCTGATGAAGCAACGTGTAAAAGAGGAAGTTTTTGCCAGAGATAAACGTTGCAAAACAACATTTTAAATGTCCAAACAAAACAAAATGCTCAATATCAACTTCAGTCTACTAACAAAACCTGAGTTCTAATCCTTGTCTTTAGATTATTTCTTCACTTCATGTATAATCATACCATCCATGTTATTCACCTCATCTCGTGTCTGTGTCTTCTCTCTCTCCGCTTTTATTGCCTGCAGTTTCTCCAAAATGTATTTCAAATAAGTTATGTATGCAATCGTATGCTTTAATGTCTCCTGCCTCGAAGGTTTTTTACGCCGTAACCTCAAGCTTGGTACTAACTCTCGAAGCCTCAAGTAACCTTTATGCTCGCAAGCTCTTTGAGCACTTCGTAAACGGTTACGCTGCATCTTAACCTTAACACAGTCTTCCTCACTTCTTGTGCTAGAAGTGCCTAAGAGAGATAGAGAGGGAAAGTGGTACAGAACGTTACTGACCGTAAACTCGCACTAGTTTAATAGAAAAACTAGGGATATCAAAACTGCAGCCAAAACACGCGTTTTTTGTGAGAAAACGTTTGTAAGAAAATGAGGCTCTTAAAGTAAGAAAATCTTAGGAAAATCACGAAGCTCAATTTCCAAAATTAAATGTTTTTATTGGCCAAAAATCGATATTTCGTCAATTTTGCATTTAAAATTTTAAAGATGGAATTCAAATTCAAGTATACAATATTAATAACGAATATCTAACCCATTTTATCCAGTTTGTTTCAGAAAATCTCAGGCTCAATTTCGGGAAAAGTTAAGAAAATTGAGGCTCAGGCAAAATGATGGTTTTCTTATAAAAAAACGTGTAGAAGCACATAAGAAACAAGAGGTAAATATTTTTGACAACAATACCTAACTTGCTGAGCATAACGGTTTTTCAAGCTTTTTGTTTTGAGGATACCATTGATGCAATGTTTTTGAAAGTCAAAGGATGATATTCAAATCAAGAAAAACTTAGCTGTATCCGACAGGAAAGGTTGCGAGAAAGGCACATTTTCCTATTCTCGATATCAATACTGAAGATTTTGAAATTATGAAGGCTTCGTTTAGTAACACGAGCATATGTCATTTTCGTATAAATACAGTCGTTGCTTTGCGAGTCATTATAAGAAAGTTGTACTCAGCTTTTGACAAAATAAGAAAAATTTAATACTGGATTCAACGCACTTATACGCGCTTTAAACTCCTCGCTTTAAACTGCATATGTTATTATATTTGTTGTGTTCATTTCTCTTGAACAGTTTACCTTACGTTGTTGATGAAGATTTTATCTCTAATTCAGGCTTAAATTCAAGTTTCTGCACTCTCCGTTAATGTACACGGATAAGACATCTGAATTAAACGTGTTTACTTCAAAAATCCGTAAGAAAGTTGCGATATTTTTAATGCTAGGTCAAAAAACCTTCCTTAAAATATAATTAAGATCGAAATTCAGTTTATAGATTAAGAAGTACACTTCGTTGCCAACATAAACATATCATACTCTTAGCTTATAATATTAGCAAATCTGAAATGCTATTTATATATTTTGTAGCGGAAAAGTGACGAAATACGGGGGTGTTGCATTGCATAGCAGAAACCGGTTACTTTGCTTGAGCTTTTCTTTTCCAGTTAAGTTTACTGTTGAAATGCTGAAAACTTATTCCAAGGTAACTACCGAATTACTAAACAGACGTTGCACGTCTACTTGGCCAAATAAAGACAGAGAGAAGCAAAAATGTCGAATAAACATGGCCTAAGGATAGGATACTAACTTTCATTACAGCTGGCTTCAGGCTTCTAATCATCAAGCCATTGGACTTACGCTTAGACAGAGAATATTCTGTGAACGAACTCTATTCCTTGACTTAGATATGTAACGTTGTCAGAAGCAGATCTGCTTGCAAATTTTCATTACACATTAGATAGACGAAATTTGCATGTTATACTAATGAGAGCGCACTAAGCCCATATTTTCAACGTTCATACATGAACATTTAGTTAAATGCTGAAATAGTATAATCAGCAATTAGAAATATCTCAATAACCATGTAGCAGTGCAAAATTGACAATAGTAATAGAAAATACCTTGAAAGCAAGGGAGCCTCCCTAGAAATTACCTCTGCTTCTAGCCTAAGTGAAAAGCAGGGCATTTCAAATTATTGGAGTAAACTGACGTCTTGACAAATAGCTTTTACCTTGGGCTGCATGATTTTGTCCTTTCGGTTCAAACGTGTTGCAACAAAATGTAACAGTCTTTGGTTGTAGTACACGGTTTCTTGGGGTAGTTTCAGTGATCTCCGAGACACTATTTCTTTTATCACCTTCCATTGCTCAGTACGTTACCACTAGCACAACTAAAAAACTTTGTAACTTCTATTAATTTTCTTACTTTTTTCGAAACACTATATTCTTTTGAGCCGGGGGTAGCTACTGCTTTGAGAAGCAACTCTATGCTTTCTTCAAAGCTATAGGTCAAAAATTATGGCGTTCAACTGTAATTTTTGTTCAACTTTGCTTGCAGTTTGTAAACAATCTATTCGTATGATACGTTTATATTATATAAATATTGCACAAGATAACATATTCTATATATCGTAGCTGATATTTTCATAGGTACATGTCTGTTATATAAGAAAAATGTCCATAAGAAAGACGAAGTTGAAGTTAGGCAAAAAATAAGAAGCATTTTTACAAAAGTACAGGCGGAGTTTTAAGTGATAACCTGTTTGTCCACATGTTACTGTTATTTATAGTTAAGTTTCCTCAATACATTTAATCAAGATCAACAGCTGGTAATCTACTTCACCTATTGGCATGAACTAATTGCAAGTTTTGAAATGCAACATTGACCCCCCTCAACTATTAACAATCCTCCTGTTATAGTAAAGTTGGAAAAGGTATACCGATTTTCATCTATTAACACCACCTCTATTTATTCTCTTTAAGCAAAGAGTCAAACCCCTTCCTTATCGGTGCCAAAGCGTTTGTAAATAGAAAAGCAGTATGGGATATGGGATACAAGCACTGATCCCATAATGCTTAGTGAGCAAGCACATGCTCAGTGCTAAACTGAATCGTTTCAAAATGGCCGACGTAATCGATGTTAATGTGGATGATCAAGAGTTTCACGATGATGAAGGAGATGATAGTTTAAGGAAGCTGAAGTCTTCGGCTACGAAGCGAAAAGGAAGAGGTTTCAAGGATTCATCATCAAACCGCAGTGGCGAAAATTACGAATCGATTTTGGATGAAGATTCTTCAAGTGAAACAGGCCCTGCTCGTTCGGTTGAAGGATGGATATTATTCGTTACAAATGTTCATGAAGAAGCCCAAGAAGACGACGTTCGAGACCTCTTCGGTGAATACGGAGAAATAAAAAATACTCATCTGAATCTCGATAGGAGAACTGGCTTTTTGAAAGGATATGCTCTGGTGGAGTACGAAACTTACAAGGAAGCGCAGTCCGCACTTGACTCTTTGAACGGTAGCGACTTACTAGGCCAGAAAATTAGCGTTGACTGGGCCTTCGTTCGAGGACCTCATGGAGGCAAGAGACACCGAGGAAGAAATAGGAAACGTTGAAAGGTTGAACCGTATATGGGCCCTCGATATCAGTGAAAGTAAGCTGCCGCCGAAACGGAGAGTTGGACCTGTAAAAATTTGAGACAAATAATCTCAGCATATATGGCAGAAGTTTTAAACATGAAGGAGAAACACGGGATAAAAGAAGTAGCTAAAGAACTTCAATGGATTTTATCTAGAATTGACTCTCTTACCTCCATTATATGAAGGTTGTTACTTAAATTGACCCAGTCAGAAATCTCATGTTCAAAGAGCTGCATTGTATAGTTAGTGTTTGCTTTGAGCCTAAGTTTATATTTCACTAAACCTAAGTTGCGAAAAATGATGTGTCCTATAGAACTATTTCATAACTGGCACAACAGACTGGAAACCTTGATATGTGCCTGTAATATTTTGCCCTCACAATGACCTGCACGCTTTCCAATATTGGATGTGCACAATCTGTCTATTAATATCTGGCCACCTATTTGAAGAGGCAAAACTCAATAGATTATTCACAAAAATTGCCAAGTTTGATCCACACAACAAGTTCTGGGAATCTACCTCAGATGTGCACCATTACTTCTTTAAAATGAAAATGCTCATGCAGCAAACAAGCTTTCTAATCTGCCTGCTATCTGCCCTAAAAGCCATACATCCTCTTCATAAACTTTAGTTTCTTAATCTGTTGTGGTGTGAAGTAGTAAGCAATTTGAGGCATTCATGAAAATTCCAAAAACAAAGATAAAGTTCATAAGCATTCAGTAGACAAAATTCAATTTTTATTAGTTACATTAACTTGCATTAATATCCTTTAACTTACTGATATACATCTTTTTTTTAAGAAACATGTCAACAAAACATGAAGCTGAAATTAATTAAAAATTAAGAAACATTTGAGAAACATAGGTAGGGTGAGTTTCAGATAAAAACTTGCAAAAGCTGTTTTTGCTAGTAAGTTTTAGGTCAAACAAGCAACAAAATAGAAGTAACATCCATTACATGCCTCGCAAAACCTTAGCATACTTTTTTGCATCATAGTTGCCTAAGCTGGTTTGTTATTGTCATTGGATGTCTTTAAATTTAAGAACCATTTACGGGTGGATTTGATAAAAGTTTAAAAAACATCCAGGCTTAAGTCAGAGGGTTTGTTTCTTATAAAAAAGAATGTATTAATGCATATTATCTCAAAACACTTAATTTCCATAACACCATATCAAGTTACCTATGAATTAAAAACCTACTGTATAGAAGAAATTTACTTGAAATGTAGAATTTCCAATGATATGTGATCAGGGAAAGATTTCAATCATTTATTAGCCATCTATTATCAAAGGGCACCAACAACAAACTGCCACAATCAACCATGATGATAAAACGATGTCTTAAGCAACTCCAATGGATGACATGTCCAGGATGTCAATAGTAATATCAGTGGGAGAAAGTTTTGGTTCCTGAATTTTATTCAAAATAACTCTGAGCATTCTATGACTGCTTTCACAATACAAAAGCTAGCTTTGTGAAAAATATAGTGAGTGCAGTATTTCTCAGTTACTTTTGCAAGGCCCACCTATGGAAATAAACAATATTTTATGCCCCCCCACCATCTCTATTTACAAGACCATTATCTATAAAAATCTTATATTTATACCTGTTCCCTGGTGTCATGCGTGCCCCCTCTAGCATTGCATCAGGCCCCACTATTTGAGAAACACTGAGCTAGGGCAACATCAAATCTGTCACCTACACACAAAATCCCCCATTGATAGTTGCCAGGTGAAGTTTTAGGCCAGTATAGTTCTTGGGGGTGAAAAGGCTGACTAAAATAAAGAACCTCAGTTCATTCAGTCTCAAATCCAGGGTTTGTGCTACTCCTTACACTCCTTAAAAACTGCTTGGATTTGATCTAAATTTTAAGGGCTCTTAAAAAACTCCTTATATTTGTGCATTTTAGCAAAACTTAAACACTCCATATTTCTACTTAATTCTTGGGGGAGATGGTTTGCAATAGTAGATTTGTTTAGGAAATGGCTTGCTTTCTGTCATGAAAATTCTTTAAAGAATACTCCTCAAAAATCATTTTTGGCTTTAAAAACCCCCCAAAAAGTCCTTAAATTTCATGTACTTCCCCAAAATACAAACCCTGCAAACTTCTACAACCAGAAGTATCTGAGAGGGTAGTTATTTGGACTAACAAAGGTCTGAATTAGATCTTGCTGTCCTTGAATAATGATTGATACAACATCTCTTACTAATTACAAGCATCTGAAAGCACTACACTGGAAATTTCAAAGTTGATTACAAATTTGAATAAACTATCCATGTAATTTATCTAGCCAAATTAAGCAGCTGCATTCCTAAGCCTAGAAAATGTAATAACTTACATGCAATTCATTAATTCTCTACAGAAATTTATGTGTTGTCGTCTGACAGAACAAACCAAACCATATATGATGAGCTACAGTACAGTTGATTTACTAAAATTTTATGCGCTCAACCACTATGCCCTCATAATCAGGCAAAAAATAAACTAATATAATTTTAACACTTACCAGCCATTATTTTTATGAGTGACAGAATTTTTACTCCTAGTATTTGATTCATTACCCCAATTATCATTACTACCCCAGTCATCTTTTGAGTCCCAACCATCTTTAGAGTTCCAATCATCCTTAGTGTCTCCCCAGCTATTATCATCCCCCCAATCTTCAGTGTCCCAACCATCAGAAGTAGCTTGCTTTGATGGCTTATTTCTTGATGCAGCTTGAAATGGGTTCTCATTTGAAGCCCCAGATAAACTGCCATACCCAGAATTTTGTTTTGACCTAGTTGCTTGCATACTTTCATTTATTGTGTAGCTTTCTTGAATGCCTTTGTCTTCTAATGGCTTGTTGACACTGTACACATTTGTGACATAAGACTGTAGGTTGTACCAGCCCTTTTGGCTTGCAGATTGAACCTAGAATTGTGGTATGTATGTGATACGAGAAAACCATTTTGGCAAAATTGGACATTTTAAACAAAATAATCAAAAATTTTAGTAGTGCTTGCATCCAGCAATTAAATACATCCAAGAGCAATTATTTTCTTCAAACAAATATCACTTTGAAAAAACACTAATCCATTTGATTTGGCACTAAATAAAGTTCCATTCCAGTGAAAAAGGAAAGCTAGCATACTAGTTCCAGTGAATCATAAAATAAAATGCAAAAATGAAATCCAGATATAATGACTACCTTGTTGGCGAATCCAGACATCGATGATGAAACTTCATCCATAAGCTTTCCTTCATGAATCTGAAATGTTGAGAAAAACAAAGATTACGACAATGCAAAATCTCTTACTTAGAGTCTAATATTGCAAAATATATAATGGACAATATATCAACAACAAAATAACCATATTTGTGTCCTAAGAAAGAATGGTCTTGTAGGTTTGACAATCAAAATAATAATCTTGAAATAAAAAAATATTTTCTTTGTTGCTCTAACCTAAAAACATGCAAAATTTTGGCAATTAGAACTACTCTGCTTCATATAAATTGTGAAGTTCCCATGTCATGTGAAAGCAGGTTGGATCTTGAAAAATTTATTTGGTCCACACATTTGTCTGCTAAGCAGAAAGCCTATACTTTTGTCTATTTTAAGCCCTAATGTACAGTCCACCTATTACCAACAGCTAAATGAAAAATTTGTTAATTTAAGTATCAACAGGAAAGAGGAAAAGTGCTAGAAATTTGACATAAATATGGCATGCATCAGTTACAACCTGCGCAAGCATAGTAAAATGTGGACAGTTACATGAAAAAAACAAAAATCATGATTGTTTAAAAACCCCTTGGGCAATGTCATAATGGGCCTGAATACTCATTTAAGACCAATACCTTTTGTGAAGTTGGTTTGATGACTGAGTCATTAACAGATGCTCCAAATTTAGCAGCCTATAAAATCATTACGATCAATCTAAAAGTTATTCAACACACTGGAGGCAAATATGAATACAGAGAAAATGAATTTGCTGTGATTGCTTTAAAAATTCTTTGTGCAAAAAGGAGGAAACAGGGATTAAGAAAAGATACATTTGACGGTGGAGCACCATGAAGATACATGAAGATAATATTTATGTATCAACACTCATGAAGAAAAAACTACACAATTTTTCCATCAGAGTTGCATTCCCATGAAACTGGCAGTGATTACTCAAACTATTCATGCAGCAGTTCACATCAAAGAAGTAAGCAACTACCTTTTCTGAAGCAGCTGTTGCAAACTGTTGAGCACCGCTGGCAAACACACTCCATCCCTAAAAAAACACAACTTGTCCTCAGTTTGTGACTTTAATTATTTTGACTTTACATTATTTAGCTTAGGCAAGAACAACACTAGAAAGGTAGAAATTAACAATCATTTAGATGAAACCCCCCAATATATATTAGGCTTGGACACATCAGTATGCATCAACAAATCTTCCTACTTTGTCTGCTAATAGGGTGTCCACTCAGTTAAAGATGAAATTCCAGCCAAAGTGTCAGAAAAAAGTGAACTTTTCCCAGCCTTTTGGATAGAAAAATATACTGTTTTCCAGCTATACCATGAATTTTGATATGAAATTCCAGCCATTGAAGATGTGGTCTGACTATGGTCACACAGTATTGAGTGACCTTAAGAAATTCAATGTCTTCTCATAAACCACCCCCAGAGTGTACAGATCTACCAACAACCCTGGCAAAACATAGGGAAAACTTCCAATCCTAGGCTGACTTGGTCAAAAAAGTCCTGTCTCAAATGATACTCAACAATCTTCTCTTCTTTAATCATGTTTCTTGATAAGATCATTTTTCATCTAATAATTCTGTTAATTAAAATTGCACCCAAAAATTGATTTCTAGCTTTTCCGGCCAAAGCAGAAGAACAATCTATGGTTTTCCAGCTAAATTCTGAAAAAGACTCATTTTCCAGCATTTCTAGCTTTCCAAACTGGAGTGGACACCCTGTGCTAATTAGGCTTGGAAGATATTGAAATGAAGCTCAGCAATATTATCACTCCTAGCAATTACTACAAAAGAGAGCATGAAAGGTTTTTAATGCCTTTACAGTACTGAACTGAAGCTTGTGAAAAACAAAATAAACATACTGTTTGAAGTGATGCAAGAGCATTATCCCAGCCTAGAAAAAGGCAGATACTTGCTAGTTGAAGAATTAGTAACACATGTTTTAAAGCAAATATTAAATTAATTTAATCAATATAAAGTAACTGCAAGAAAATATGAAATAAAAATTTTATCAGGGAGAAACAATTCTAAGAAGACGATCATAACAAAAGTTTACATTACACTTGAACATTCAGCAGTGCCAAAAATCTGCACATGGCAAAATCTTTGAAGCAATTCAATGCAATGTTTATTCACATTGCACCATATCATTCAGAACGCATAAAACGTCACTGACCACTCAGGGGCATCATGGCATCTGTAGAGTAGGGGGGCCAAGTTCAATGATTTCTGATAAAATTTGAAACCTTGTCTTTACCAACAGCAAAAGTTTGAAAACTTTCCAACAAAGCATTAAAATTTCTGAAAATTAGACGACTTCAAAAAAATTGGGTGGAGCCCATGGCCCCCTTGCCCACTGTCTGTGATGCCCCTGTAGTCACTGTTGGTCACAAAGCTAAAGGGAGGTCACAAAGCTGAGGGGAGGTCAAGGGAGCAGGGTCCCTAAATCCACTTCAATTGCCTATTTTGCCCCCAAGTTTCCTCATTCTGGTTATTTTCCTGGTACTTTAGGCTATCTGCCCCCTTGGGAGTTTACTATCCACAGTTGCCTCCCTTTGAAGAAGAGCCAGTTTTGTCACTGATCACTCTGCTATATGCTATGTTGCATCATGATACAGTATAATACAGTGTCAGTTAATCCAGATATTTGTAAAATCCAGATTTTGGGATAATAAGGATTTTTGAATAATCCAGACTTTTCCATACAATGAAATATTATATAGTAAGTTAAACTGTTATTCCAGAATTTCTGAAAGGTGACTCCACTTTATCTTGATTTTCTATCAAATATTGAGGTCCTAAATGCTCAAAATTGTCAAAATATAAAATCAATATCATGAAAACACCCTTACAATATCTAGAGGACTTTTCGATAACTATTTCACCAACTGGTAGTTATTTCTTTCAGGGAAAGGTTTGCTACAGGGCTTCACTAAATCCACACTTTCCATGTTTCAACTCAGTTTATACAAATTAACAAAATTAGTATGAAAATATTACCGGAATTCACAGGAAATTACTCAGTATGATTAGTTTCAGGCTGTACTTACATTATCTCAATCCCTATGTTGTTTTGTGTTTCTAAAACTTACCCTCCTGCCTATCTAGATTTCTGCTTAATCTCAATTTTCCCCCACTCCTGATCAATCCGGAATGTCCAGAGCACACTGCATACCAAATTAATCTATATAACCGTAACATGTTACGCTATATCCATCTTATGCAGGATTACAATATACATTCTTTCTTTTATAAGAAAAACATCTATAAGAAAATGAGGCTCAAATGGCCAAAATCTTAACAAAATCACAAGGCTCAATTTCCAAACTTCAAAATTTTTACTTACCAAAAATCAAGATAACAGCAGTATTATATTCAAAATGATAACGATAGAATTTAAACTCCAGTATAGAAGATCAGCAAACAAAGTACACGTTTATATTTATAAGAAAAAAGTTTAAAAGAAAATGAGGCTCAAATCGTCAAAATCTTAAGAAAATTACGAGGCTCAATTGCCAAAATTTAGCGTTTTTATTGGCCAAACACAAATATTTCATCGCTATTGCATTCAAAATGTTAAAGATGGAATTCAAATTTAAGTATACAATATTAATAACGAAATTGTAAACCATTTTAGCCAGTTTATTTCAGTAAAACTTAAGAAAATTTTAAGAAAACCTCAGGTTCATTTTGGGAAAAGTTAAGAAAAGTGAGGCTAATGCAAAATGACGGTTTTCTAATAAAAAACGTGTTCACATATTAGCCAGTTTATTTCAGCTAAAGTTAAAAAAATTTAAAGAAAATTTCAGACTCAATTTCAGATGTTCTTATGAAAAGCCGTGTATATTACAGTACAACATATTTTACATATAATATGTTTCGCAATTAACTATATTCTAGATTACATTACAGCAGAACCGTGGGCAATGGAAAATTGATGCAAGAAAGTTACAATGGGGCTGACACTATACCATGGTAATAGATCTGAAATGGACATTTGGTATATTATGCTATAGACAAAAGCTAAAGAAAACTTAACAGAAATCAACAGATGAATTACAAAAAAAGGAATAAAGTAAAATACTTTATAAAGATCATTGCAAGAATGTACCTGAGTCTTGCGTCTTTGGGACATTGCCAGGAGAGCTCCCAAATCCAACATATTTCCCTCCTTGACTTGGATGCAAACCTCTGCAAAACAGGAACCTGAGTCGTAGATTTAACACAAGCCATGCCCAAACACACTCAAATCAAACTAAGCTTGCGATTGATTGCGCTCGCAAATAGGTGTTTTGACGTTTTCTTCCAAATTCCGATTTCATCATTTCGGCCTTTATTTTGTTTACATTTCTCAAGCCCTAGCATGTTGACTACAATCATCACTTGTTTCAGACTATCAGGAGCATCGTTCAGTCAGAAGGTGAAGAATTGCTTTTACGTTAATCATTTAAACTACGGTAGTTTCCTTACTTGAACGAATTTGTTTGACAAATTTTATCTTTGTTGCACCTTAAAGTTATTTTCTTAGTTTCTTAATTTGACTAGAGCGTGCGTATGCAAGGAATTTCTTAGCAGTGTGGATCGCACGCGCAAAATTATTCGCGAGTGCTAGTTACCACACGCGCAGTATTATGCTCATGACAAGCCCTGAATTATATCTATATATATATATATATATATATATATATATATATATA
>WIPJ01001492.1:386085-397067 GCA_018155075.1 Cassiopea andromeda
TATGCATGTATGTTTGTATGTATGTACATGCTATATATAAATGCTACTACATACATATAAGCATTTAAAGACGATGCCATGGGGAGGAAAAGACTAGGAGTACCCCATGGCCTATACATACACATCACATTACACTAAATAAATAACAAGAAATAACAATAATCAAAGGAAAGAGGTAGAAGAGGGAAAAACGTAAATAACCACCTAATTAATAAACGTAAAAGAAAAAACAATAGAAATTGACCTCAGGGGCAAGAAAGCACTAACCAAGCAAGAAGTTATAGGATTGGCACTCAGATGCGGAATATATTAGCAATAACTACATATTTGAAGATCACTTACTCCGGCCTGGTTGCATTTTCCTCTTGCTTTCTAGCAAAGAAGTCATTTTTCTGAGAATCAATTTCAAGCCTGAAAGAGCATTGAATGTGGTTACACATATGCTGACAATACCAGAAGCTCCTTGAAGCAAGCAACATGATAAGAGTGATACATCACTTAGAGATAGCGCTAAATGATGCAATATGGTAGGCTCATGACGTGTTGCTAAGTTACCCCCTCATTTTGTTATGGGAAAAATACCCCTTGGTTTGAGATCACATGTTAATTAGTATCACTGTAGAGTGGAATATGTGAGTTAGTGTTGTGATCGTGTAAAGAGAGATGGTGTGATCAATAGCGAAAGTCAGTTAGCAATGTCATGTTATGTTTTTCATAAAATCATAAAAATCACAAACGGGACATTTAATTGTCTCAATCTGGCCCATAATTACAACATGACGTTATCACCCTAGCTACCATGTACTTCTAGGTTATCCACTCCTCTATCCATTCAGCAATAGACCCGCCTATTCACTCATTCCTTCATCCATCCACAAATCCATCCACAAATAGGGCCCATACCCAACTCGCGAATCAAAATTCCCTTACTATTCTCTGACTAGTCCCTAACTTTTCCTTAACTTATAGTTAAAAGCGTCCACTTTCCCCCTGACCGCTATTTCACATATCTACAGAAATAAGCAACTAAAATGGAACCTAATAGATGAGTTATCTACATATATAACACCGTGCAAAGTGCTGAAGTTTGCATTTGGTGACAGCAAATGGAACAACGCCTTTGCGAACATCCATGCATGAATCAATGAAAATGATATGTGAACTATACAACTTGTTTTCTCTGATTTTTCCCTGATTTGGATAAATATTATAAAAATTTTCCTGACTATTCCAGGTTTTCCCTGACTTTTCGTTAAAATGGCCTACTTTCCAGGTTTTCCAGGCTCATTATGAGCCCTGATAAATCCATCGATATCAACATACATCTATCCAATTCTAAATCCAATAGCCCACCAATCTATCTATCTCAGCGGTCGGGAACCTATGGCTCGCGAACCACATGTGGCTCTTTTCAAGGCTGCATCTGGCTCTCTGGCTTGTAGACAAACCTTAGCAGATTTATTCAAAGCATTGCAAAACAGCGAATAACTCTACAAAGGCCTTCCAAAGTTACGACTTGTGTTGTCTTCAGTTGCTATGTAGCCCGAATTGCTAAGCTTGTATTGAATTAGAAAATGTTATGGTATCATGTGACGCCAATGCCCAATTGTATGGCTCTCATGGAACGCCATTTTTTAGATATGAAGGCTTCCATGGCTCTCTCAGCCAAAAAGGTTTCCGACCCCTGATCTATCTAGACATCCATCCAGAGACGTATTTCAATATATTTCAGGGGGGTGTTGGAGATTTTGCCCTGTGAAAATGAGATCTATAACCAGCGTATTGCTCAAATTGGTTTCTGTGACCCTTTTTTCTTAGTAACAGTTCGGTTCAGTTTCATATTTTAAAATTCCACTAGACACATCTTCAATTAAAACTACATATAAAAAACGTAAAGGTAGTCCTGTGTACTTTCGTATGTAGTGGAGTGCCTGTTAGAGAGGACACTTATCCTGAGCCATCAGCATGTGAGGTAGGGTGGCCAGTTCCTTTGCTCGCCGCCTTTATCTCCCCAGTCTTCCCACAGCGTACCCATTTGCTACTGGGTGAACAGTGAGCGAGCGTTCAGTCAGGGCATCGAGTCAGGCTCGAACCGTAGACCTTCCGCATGGGAGGCATGCGGTCTAACCACTATGCTACCTCGCTCAAAAAACTAAGCATACATATACAAAAGAAATTGCAGAGAAACTAAATACCAAATACAAGATTCAATTAAAACTACATGGAAAAGAAACTGCATAGAGGGGAATTTCTTAAGAAGGAACTCTCTCATAGAAGATAACCTAATCGAGGAGAGAGCACCCCTAAAAGTAGCTCATCAAATGGTCAAAATATGCTGAGTCAGTAGACCTGGGTCCGGTAAGTTGCCCTGCAAAATACACTGCACTGCCGTTTTCGCGCCGCGAAACGGCAAATTTTCAAGGTAGGGGGTGACTCATCCCCATACCTCCTAAAGTTTCGTCCCTGCATTCCATCCATCCACCCATCTATCTTTTCATTCATTAAATTATCCATCCACGAAACAATGTGTTTTTGGGGGTATGGAGGGGGCGTCACGCCCCCAACAGTTCTGAAATTGTAAGAAAGTTGGTTAAAAGTCGGCTATGCTGCGAGAGAATTGACCACATTGTTTACATGACCTTTTTTCTTCGTAACAGTAGTTGGTCAAATGGTCAAAACGCCCCCCTCCACATCTCTCCATCCACCTATCCATCTACCAATCCAAAAGAGTTATCCATCCATTAATTAGCTACTAAATCCTCTAGATTTTAACCAAGCAACAACACAATCTGGAACAAACAGGGAATTCGAAAGCAATGCTTGAAATACAATTTAAATAGCAAGCGAAGAAAAGTACAATTAAAATATTATTTAGTACTTTTCTAAGGCATACTACAAAATTATCACGAAACTTGAAAAACGATCGCTGAAAATGTCATAGTTTGTTTGCTTGTTTGACTCCCCCCGTGCATTAAAACAAACTCATATGCACACGAGTATACGCCAACGCACGAGCTCAATTTCACTAAATGTGAAGCTAGCATTCGTGGAATTGGGATGCCCTTTAACCTTTAGCTCAGTGTCAAAGATCAATAATTCATTGGCTGTAGATAATGAAACGGAAGGTATATGAATTGGGAATAGCCATGGCCTATTTCGAGTCCACAGGAGAAAACTGATCTTTTGTTTCTAAATTTACACCAAGCTCTAATAGAACAATGTATTCTATTGAGAATTCTGGCGATGTATTCTGTGATTTGAGTTTAATATAGACTATATCACAATAGCACCAGCCTGTGCTTCGACATGGACACCAATAATTAATCCAGAAATAGCAAAGCTCGTTCAAAGAACAGAAAAGCCGATTGTCATCGATTTGGTAATGAAGATTATGCAATAGCAAATCAAACGAAACATCTGGGGCATGCTCAGTATTTTCTCTTCAGAAATGCACGTTTTTTACAAGGTCTTTTATGGTACAGTATTCAAACTTCTGTGCTTTCACGATTTTATACCACAAATTGTACAAGTTCAGATGCTTTGTCCAAGTTTCATGCATGCATGCATGCACACATTAAATGAAAAGGTAAAAAGCTCCATGAAATCCTAAAAAATTTTGGTCACCAAAGAAAAGGGAGCATACAGACATATCTTATGAATGCAAAATTTGAATTGTAAATGCACAAGAAACAATCCACTTTCTTGGGCTTGAAGAATCCAGTTGAGCAATAATTTCTTTTAAACCACTTTCCTAAGTAACAGTCACTCTTTTCTCAACAAACTTCCCAGTTCATTCTTCCCAGAGGGATGGGGAGTTCTGATAGCATTTTTTGATGATTGCGCAGGTGCTATTGGTGGCAACCACATACTTTGAAATTACTTCAACTTCTAAGGCATCATATCTTCAGGTGGCGGAAGCAATCTATGCAGCTATTAAGAGTGTCTGCAAGAGTGGCATCACGGCTCCTCCACAATCGCTAATACAGAAAGAGAGTAACTGGAACTACGATGGAAAAGGGCAGGGACACGACGAAGGAGGCATGGTTAGTGAGACATCCCATTTTTTTAAGGGTCTGCTAGCAGTTTCTCCGATCTTGGAAAATTTTATCTTTACGTGAGTGAAATCAAAAGAAGTACTGTTATTCGTAACATAAACTGTAACGGCAGCTATGTAGAAGATGCAATGCTCATCTATGAATCTTTCAGTAGAGTTTATCTTCTACACTACGACAATAAAATCCCTTGACACACCCCCTGGCAATAGACATCTGCAAGGATACCGTAAAGTGTATAAGGCAATATTAACAATCTGCTTACTTTGACATGCCAAGGAAACTTTCTAGATCTTCAGTTGTATTTGCATGCGGACTGTTTGACCGTTGAGATTGATCATACTTGTTAAACAGCGCTGGAGTTGACTGCGAATGATGGAAGCTACTCGTAGGAGGTCTGTAGTCTCTTGCTGGAGAGCTTGCCTCTGACCAAGATCTGCCCTCTGCTAAAGCACTTATCTGATCAAAAGAAAAAGGATTCAGTTGCGTCTGTTCCTAGGGCGCGTTAACACATGTATCAAATCTGCTTTTGTGCCACTATAAAAGTGGTGCAAAAATAATAATAATAATAATCTATTTGTTTTAAGTTGATATTTTTAGCTGGCTCACATTACATAAATGCGAGATAATTCAAACCAAATATTTACAATTTACAGAAAAGTATAAAACTAATAAGCGTTATCTTATCCTACAATTACACTCCTCTCCCCTCCAATTTCTGATGTTCCTTTCGAATGCAGCGGCTGATGAAGCTCTTTTTACTAAATCAAGCATGCTGTTCCACAATAGGCTACCTCAAAATTTTATAAAATCAATGTCAAATATCATGCTTTTTGCAGCAGGAATTTGTAGTAAATCTCTAGTCCTGAGGTCATATTTGACGTCTTTTCTTATAAAAGACTCTGAGATATCTCCTGAGAGCAAGTGATGGAGCTATACAGATATGTTTTACATTTGGCACTACCGTTTATCAGATTTACCTTGTGACTGTACAGTGTAAATGCAAGCGCTCAGGGGGCAATCAACAGAAAATCAACAGTGAAGTGGTAAAGTGCAGATGTATCCGCAAAATGAAGAAAATTCACTAACTGTTTCTTGAATTAATTAGATGAATGCTCTCTTTTTTTCAAACTTCATTGTATTGAATAACATATTAAATACTACAAATGTAAACCTCTCTCTAATAAGGTAGTCTACAAATGGCTAGTTTGGTACAAAATGTTATTAAATGTCATACTCATTGTGGACAGAGGAGTCAGATGAGGGGTTAGAAAGAGAGTAGGTCAGGTGAGGTCCATGGCTTATTGCGGCAGCAGAAGATGTAGTAGGTTGTGCGAATGGCGATTTTTGTGATTTTAGAAATGATATATTTTTGGTGACGGCTTTCAAGCTTCAATTCATTACACATTTATAAGAATAAAGTTTATAAGAATGTTATGGTTCATAATCGCTGCAATTTACGAGTAATGCGAGTCTCAAGCTTCATCAAGACGTTAGACATTTTTGTATCCTATCTATGACCCTTTCGCATGTACTTTTATATTATCGATCTAGAATGTAAACTATTGCTTAGCTTTATGGTGTAATAAAACATCAAAAAAGATTGGAACATATTCCTTAATTTTTTTTTATTAAAGTTACACCTTTGGTATTTAAGAATAATTTAAGAATAATTGTAGGCTCAAAATCAAAAAAATTTAACAATATTGAGGCTCGGAAAATATTTTGGTTTTCTTATAAAAAAGATAGCATCATTACAGTCAAGGATAAAAACCGTTCAATCTGAAAGGCATGGTCGGTTAAAATGTCATTTCTTCATTCAATGGTAACACTCTCATTGAATTTGTCCCCTTAGCATTTATTCCCTGGGGCCATCTCTGCACATGGGATTAATAAAAATTACAAGCTGATATCACATGACGAGCCATCCAATCATTCTTGTATTCAGGGATGCCCAGATTTCCCAGCTGCAATGGGCAATGCCTCCAATGAGGGCAAATCATGGAGGTTCCACTGAAATAATGTAGTCTTGGAGGTGCATAAAATAATGACTGTACAAGCCGGTGCTTCTACAGACAGGGATGTCACTTCAATAAATTTTTGAGAGGCTTGCCCTGCAAAAACTTTGTCTGTGGCCTTTTTTGCTAACATTAGTTGATCAAATGGTGCTGGGTCCAATAAGCTTCCCTGCATTGTACTGCCATTTTTGCCCTGCGAAATGACAAATTTTCAAGGTTGGGGGCGGCTCACCCTCCATGGCCCCCTTAAGTTTTGCTACAGAGGCAAAGTAAAGCCTGCAGATTCCAATTAATGGGGAAATTTTTTGATCAATTTCTCCATAAATGTGGGTAGTAAGAGACAATTTTCTCTATTAATTTATGTATACAGGGGTTTTATTAAAAATCTTCATAATCTTCCAAAGAATAACATTGAGATTGGTTGGTGTAATTGACATTTGAAAAAGAGTCATGTCTAAAAGAGACTTCCTGCCCCTACCCACTCCTCCTATCCCCCAGTAAAGGAACCCCTGTTTGTAACAAACTTGTCCTACTGTCACACAACCTCTTAGTATCTATTTAGTAATTCTCAGGGGTGCAAACTGAAACAATGGTTAAAGAGATGTAGGAAAGTACTAGACCAACAGTTTGAGTATCCAATGCTAATCTTTCTGATAATTTCTAGTTTTGCAAATAACTATTCAGGGACCACTCAAAAAGTTCATGGCAAAAAAACTATGATTTTGACCCCTAACCCCTATGTAATGACTTGTCATACTCAAGCCAATACCCCCTCTTTGCTACATAACATTCTGGTATGAGACCCAGCCAACACCAGTCTCTATTCATGCACAAAATACAACTTGATGCAGTACAGCAAAAATAATAGCTCAAAATTGCTCAAATCAAATACTAGTTAGGGATAGTGCAAGATTCAAGCATGATAAGGTTCCAAACTCTTTTTAATTGAGTATTTTTGGAAGCACCCAATTACACCCCGCACCCCCTACATTTTCTGTAACAGTTTGTCACAAAGATAGTGCATACCCCCAGCCCCTACCATTATGTATTTTTTGAACGACCCCTTCAGTCATCTACCATATTCTTCAATGGATTGTTCTCTGTTAGAAATAGTCAAATGATAATCTTCTGGGGGTGTCACTCTCCAAAATTCCCCTAATGTGCCCCCAATCATTCCTTCTTTTTTCACTCACTAACTCAGCCTTCTATCAATCTATTCACAATTTCACCTAGTCATTCATTCAGCCATCCATTCATTAAAAACTGCTTAATCTTTAACTCAGCTACTAAATCATTCATCCAACAATTTTCAAATTTATATGATTTCTTCTTTCCTCATTCAGCAAATTCATGTGGCCCATCCAGGCTCTATCAAATTACAAAATTTGAAAAGAAAAGGCAAACAATAGCGATGAATTATGCATTGAAGCCATCCCACTCATCTGTTCACATGTTCATTAGGAAAATACCTCTTTACAATTAATTTTCTAGTAATTTTCCTCTCTCTCAGAAAAACCTGCAACAGAGTTTACCTTATCTCTGTAGAGTGCAGCTGCCTTTGTGTTGTACTTGTCATGAATTGACATGCCTTCATTGTAGTCACTTTGTGAATTGAAAAATTCCTTTGCTTTCTTATTACCTCCAACCTAGCCATAATACAGGCAAATTTTGAATTACTTAACAAAGTATGGTGTATTCAATTCTAAACCAAAGCAGAAAAGACACAATTATATAACTCTATGACCCTCAAAAGATTGGTGATAAATGCTAGTAGCTAAGTGTAGAAACAGAGCTAGGTAAAGAAGCTTACTTGTTAGAAGCACTTGTGTAAAGCCACACTTAGGTATTTTTCATTGTAAAAATCAAAAGGTGCACCCTCCAATGCACAAATTTGAAAAGCTTTAATGCTAAAAGCACCATTTTTCAAAATAGTCTTATGTCATTCCACTATGTTGGGAGCATTGGTCATTATACTTTTCATATACACTTTAGAACTGAAACAATTGACAAGCTAAACCAGCTGACCACCTGTTTTGGCTCACCACTTGTTTCAGTACTGAAGTACAAAACAGTGGTGAGCCAAGATAAATGATGTGGTAACACCCAAGGATTGAGACAACAGGGTCGATGGCCCAAAGTATGTAAAAACAACTGAGAAAGAATTGACTGTAGTGCAACAAGGTGTAGTACCTTCATCTTTTCAACTTCAGCATCTTTCCATTTGTCCATTGTGACTGATCTTACAAAGCTAAGAATACAAAATAATATTTGAGCAAGATCAATTGAAAAAAAATGCAAGCAAAGCATACTAGGGAAACAGCCTCAGCAGGTAGAGGTGGTGCCTGGGGAGGCTAGGGGTAACATGCTATAGCCCCCTGTAAGAAGGTAAAAAACTATTTTCCATAGGTTTTTGGCATTATTAATACCCTGAAAACTATATTTTAGCCCCCATCAGAAGAGTCCTCCCCCCATTGGAAAATTCCTGGTACCATCCCTACAGATCAGAAGGTATAGAATCCTACATCTCAGTCTTTATTTACCTAACCATTCTAGGATGCATCACACCATAATGTTATGCATCCTATTTTGTTCTCTAGATTAGTAATCCATTCCAAGCTGCAGACTATATTAGTATATTGGATTAAGTAATCCAACCCAAGCTGCAGACTATACTAGTACATTGGATTAAGTAATCCATTCCAAGGTGCAGACTATATTAGTACTTTGGATTAAGAATCCATTGTAACATGCAGACACACTAGAAGATAAATTATCCTATACTTCTTCATTGGATAAGACGTCTACTGTAGAAAGGGTAGAAGCTTCATATAATATGAAAAAATCAATCTAGGATTCCTAGAGTCTTCCATACACACTCCAAACTAAACAGAACATGGAGGTGCCAGGTAATATCCGCTGACATCAACTTGTATTACATTTTTGTGGGGAGATCAGCTTGTGTCTAATACAATATCTATCTGGCTTGAGCAATACTCTCAGCAATGTCAGCAAATCTTTCAAGATGGTTTGGCAGCATTGCTCAAGAAACTTTCAGGAACATGACAAGAAAATCTAACATGACAGCATCCAGAACTAGTACCATCATAAGTCTCATCATCACCTTCATAATCATTGTGACCATCATCACCATACTAACATGCCTGTCATGCACAAGTTAATCATGACTGTCATCATGACCTGCATACTCCCCTTAATGATCATCATCATAAATCTTAGTAAGGTTGCCAAGATCAGTTCAGTTCATTTCAAACATTAAACAACTAACAAAACAATATAGAACTTAATAAAACTAAAACATAACAGTAAAACTACATAAAAAATTGTATAAAGAGGAATTCTTGAGTAGGTGCACTCTCAGTAGTTCAACATACAGTAATTATCTTCTACTACTGTTAAATATCACTATCAGCTATACCTAAGGTGAACTCCAAGCCCTCTATGTTTCCCAGAACAGTCAAGGCAAATCCAGATACCATATGTAACACTGACCCATTGTGGATTGTGGCCACCACATTCAAAGCAGCACTAGAAGGGAATAATAAAAGGTGTAATTCTAATTTGTGATGGCCCAGTGATGACTGGAGTGATGAGCCAGTGGTAGAGCGACTGCCTCACAACCAGTAGGTTGTGGTTTCAAGCCCTGGCTGAGTCACACCAAAGACTTTTAAATGGTACTCACTGCTTTCTCGTCTGGTGCTCAACATATGAGAATGGAGTGGGAAAGTTAAACTCACAGAGCTACCAGTGGACCAGCCCCCCCCACTGTAGCTTTCACTGCATTTGCAGACGCATGGCCTAGGGCTATAGAAATGGAGATAGGAACCACCCTATGCGCAATTGGGCACAGGAAAGGACTTTGACTTTTTTGAATTCTAATTTGTGGCCTGTAATGACCAAGTGATCAAAGTGCATTATTGCCAAGTTATTCTCATAGGCATGCAACTAGGAATTTTTGAGGACAAGAGTCCAATCCATGACACAGGGCTCATCAGAACTCTTAAAGAAGATACAGCCTTCAAACACCGTTTTTCAGGTCCATTACACTCTTTTCTTTATAAAAACAATTTTGTAAGAGCATCAGTCTGAAAATTGTAAGAAAATTGAGAACAAATTAAGAACAATGCTGAGCCTGAAGCCTTGTCATAAAATGTAGTTTTGAAAAACAATGCAGAAGCTTTCCACTAACAAATGGACATGAAATGTCCTTTCCTTGTTAACCTGTAGAGAATTGACAACCTTGAGACTTTTTTCCTTGATTTTCACAAATTAGTTACTCCTAGTGAAACTAAATAATGTGCTAACATTGCCTATTTATAATTTTTTACAACCTATTTTAATAAAATATAGTACTATGCAAGAGAGATCATTGTGGTTGCAATTTTGGCTGTCAATCAGTCAAAACATTCAATGTTTTCTTGTCTATTGTCTTTCTATGTATTTCTAAATGGCCTACAGGCTACTAACTTAAGAAGAAGTTAAGGATAATTCAACTTTAAAAGTTTGGAAAATTTAGGAACAGCAAGCCCGTACCTCAATTTTGCTGGCTCTTATAAAAAGAGAATGTAGCGGAGGAAATACTATAGAAGATTTACTGATATCATTGCTCTGAAGGCCAATGGTTCTTAAAGCTATTCCTATCACAGCAGAGAAAGGAAAATGGGAGCCAGGAGCCTAGCCCCATGAAATTTTTGGGACCAAGCCTCTTTTATGTAAGAGAAACTCCCTTCTTAAATTGATAGGGCAGTATAAACTTATTATCTTTGTTGCACCTTAAACTTATTTTCTTTGTTTCTTAATTTGACTAGAGTGTGCGTGAATTTCTTAGCAGTGTAGATCGCATGCCCAAAATCATTCGCGAGTGCTAGCTACCACACTCGAAATATATATAATA
>WIPJ01001492.1:406683-422120 GCA_018155075.1 Cassiopea andromeda
TCATCATCATCGGTATCATCATCATCATCATCATCATCATCATCAACATCATCATCATCCTCATCATCATCACCCACTGTTTACCATTTGCGCTGCCCTCCCTGATGTTGAACTCCCACGTGTGCTCCTTCACTATTTTCCTCTAGGTCTTTCTTGGCCGTCATACAGCCCTTCCGCCTCCTAACTCAAGGTCCTGCATCACGACCAACTGTCCTGAAGTTACGCAGACATTGGGGGAGCGTAGTACCCATACATTCCCCATTTCCACATCCCTACCTCCTATTTTACTATAGCCATCCATCACAGCGTTCGCTGATCACAACTCCCTAACCTTGATAAGTTTCTATAGCTGGACTATCCAACAAGCAAGAGCTTAGAATATGTCTTCTACGTCGCTTCCAGACGCGTTTGAAATTTGCCAGCTTTCATTTAGTGAATATAGGTTTTCGAAACAATGGATCAAATTAAGCGCCACGCTTGACGTTTTTGAGTGGGGTGTACAGAAGCGAAATTTCTGACGTAAGTACTTGTTCTCATTTTACCAACAATTTGCACGTTTGCCAAATACACATTATAATTGTGGGGGTGTGTCACCCACACACACTCTAGAATATACGCCCTTGATCAAACTATTGTTCACTGTCGCTTCTTTCGCAAAGTGAGAGCAGCTCCTTTCAATTGTAAAGCCTTCTCCATATGCAGCTACAACCTTCTTAAATTATATGAAATTTGCTGTGTAGTCTATCTGCTTGAATTACGAGCTGATAGTTAAGCGAGATATTGATGAATTCGAGTCATCACATAAAGTCTTGATGATAATTGATGCAATATATCTATTATAGATGATGGAATCATCATCTCTCTTTGTCGCTGATAAAGCGCTCGAAGATAAAAAGGGTTCAGAGTAATTGGAAGCCAGCCTCTAATATGACACGATCTGGAAAGAAGTTCTATTAACGAGTTAATGTAATCAATGTCGCTAACAATGAAGTGGCGTGCAGCTCTTGCAAAACTGAGCATTTCCCTTAGGTGTTCATTAAAACTGATTACGGTTTTGATTGCCTGTGAAAATTCGCTTCATCACTTCACGAAGAAGCATGCCATTAGCAACTGTGAGTGATTTCACGTTAATTTCATAAAAATCGACTCAAAATTAAACTATAATTACTAGTTTAACTGCACAAGGAAATCTTCTTTGTATTTTTGTATATTGGTTTACAATTACGCGTGAATAGCACGATTGCAAAGAGTTATCAACGCGAGTTCCTCATTCAAACCTTTTCAACGGGGGTTGGCCGTCATTAGTCGATGATCTCTAACAAGAAATTTGTAATAGGATCTTCACAAAGATACGCACATTTCTTAAAGGAATGCTTACTTTCTCGACATTCTTGAACTTTCCTTGATTATAAGCCTAAGATAATTGTTTAATTCTTGAACAACAAATGTAATCTCGACTGAAAATCAAAAGAAAACTTCAATTCTTTGTAAATGTTTTACTTTATCTTGACAAAAGTACACGAACAGAACAGCACTTTAAATTTGGCATCTACAGCAGAAGATTTAATCTAGAAAATTTGAATAGACGAACAGTCTAAGCTTTGTTGAAGCTTTAGCACAGCAGTCGGGGACCTATGGCTCGCGACCCACATGTGGCTCTTTTCAAAACTGCATCTGGCTATCTGGGTCGCAGACAAACAAAACAGACTTTCTGCAAAGGATTGCTAAACAAGATCTTCCAAAGTTACCAATACTGTTGCCTTCAGTTGTCATATAGCCCGATTGGCCAAGATAGTATCGAATTAGAAGATTTTGTTGTCCCATCCTACATCAATGCCTAATTGTATGGCTCTCGTGGAAAGCCCATTTTAATGTGAGGCTTCCATAGCTCTCTCAGCCAAGACGTTTTCAACTCCTTCTCTAGCATTTCCATATTCTTAAAGTATTATTAAATATTAGAAACCTTGAGTCTTTATATTCTTGTAGATTATATTCTGATATATAGAAGTGTTTCTATCATAAAGATTTACGGTATTTCCATGTCTAAAACTGATTAGATTTATCTAAGATTAATTATTAGTGGCATCACCATTCACTCTCACTGCGCAATAGAGGTAGTTAGGGCAGCTCAAGAAAGAGAAGATTAAAAAAAAAGAGTTGAGGATTCAACAGTGCTCCTACGCAAGACCGTAGCAGCGGTCTGAGTCGACTTTGGACAAGAGGAAGAAGTGCAGTATTACAAAACATTGAGCTTGCCGTGCTTCAATTCTGTTACAACACCATGCAAGAGAATTGTGAAATACATAGCATTGAACTGTCACAACTTGCAATACAATATGATAAGTGTTTCAGGCATTCTTGCTTCTATGAAGTCATCCACATATGTAGAAGGTAAGTAACTCAGTGGGAGAGTAAAGTTCAGTAAACACTCTCTTGGGCAAATATCGAAATGTCTTAATTCAATGAATTGGGCCTATGCTTCTTTACATCTTTTGGAGTTAGTTGATAAGCTTTCAATATTTTTCCTTTGAAAATGTAAATTTACGTCACAGTTCCCTGCTACTTACAGTTCACAATACATTTTTCTAAGCCAATGATTCTGAGATAGACAGCAATCCGTCATCATAAAGTACCTACCAGTAGGGATTGTATAAACTGCGTAGGAACAGGTGAATGACTGAGGAAGGTTTATTATACCTAAATTGTGAATTCTGAGAAGGGTTTATTATATTTAAATATTCCTTTTACACACCCCAATAAAAGGAATATTTAGGTATAATAATCCCTTCTCAGAATTCACAATTTAGGTATAATAAACTTTCCTCAGTCATTTACCTGTTCCTAAGCAGTTTAATCAATCCCTACTGGTAGGTAGTTATGATGACAAGGCCGTGTAAGCTAAAGTAGTGATTCATTACCATAAATTTCCATTAGATCTTAGGTCAAGCAATTAATTGTAATCAATTACGCTGAAATTCTTTCTAAATTAGCCATTGGTGAAGAGGCGGTGAGTAGGGCAATAAAATAAAGAAATGCATCTGTCAAGTTGACCTCACGAAACTTCGTAAGCCATGACTTTATTTCATTATATTTCACGGTTTTTCCATGCAGAGAGCAATGGAAAGCTTGTCATGTGTAAACTTGCTCGTTTTTTGTGCAATCTTAGAAGTGCCACGGCGTTAACAAGAGAAAACACGATATTCGATGACAGTAGAGGAGGCTTTTATACCTCTAACCTTATCAGCTACCATATGTCCTCTTCTAAACGCCGTGGTGCTTATAAAATTCCTTAGATTGAAAGCTTGGCGTTCATTGAGAGATATATCCTCACGCTAGCTGAAATTTTAAAGTGTTTAAAAAATGCTATGCAAGCTGGAAAGTTAGAACTCATAGAACTGCGCTACTGAAATGGGGATTGATTCAAGCATTCACTCTGTAAGCATCTTTTTATAAGAAAAAATAGTTTATAAGAAAATGAAGCTCAAGTGGTCAAAATCTTAAGAAAATCTTAAGAAAATTACGAAGCTCAATTACCAAAATTTAGTGTTTTTATTGGCAAGAAATCGATGTTTCGTCGCTATTGCATTCAAAATGTTAAAGATGGAATTCAAATTCAAGCATACAATATTGATAATGAAAGTGTAAGCCATTTTAGCCAGTTTATTTCTGTAAAGTTAAGAAAACTTTAAGAAAATCTCAGGCTTAATTTCGCGAAAATTTAAGAAAATTGAGGCTCAGGTAAAATGAAGGTTTTCGTATAAAACAAACGTGTATATGCGGCGTAAATTGCAAAAGGGAGTTCAGAAGAGGGCGGCGTTAAAGATAGGAGTGCAGTAATGGCTAACTTCACTAGCATCGAAGTCCTGTCAAAACTTGCATGACCAAGTTTAATAAGATAATTTTTGATTTTCGAATATTACTGTTCCCAACAGAGTAAGCACTAGAAAATTTGTGAACAATTTCATTTTAAGTAATAATTAATTCAAATATTTTGAAATGACTATAAATTTATTAAGCAATTGATTTAAAGTGCGCTGCAAGGAACTGCACGACTTGAAGCAAATAGCTAATCGATAATCCTACAATGTAAAGCTTTTAACTTCGTGTTTTTGTTAGCTATATTGGATGCTAATTATAATCAGTTCGATGCTGATCCAGCCCAGTAGTAAACATGTGGTAACCGTATTCAGCATGAGCTACAGCTGTACCTCAAAAGGAATCCGCTCCATTGGTATATTTTAAAACATGTCTAGCAAAATGTGTCCAAAAGATGTCATGGCACAGCTTGAACAACAGTCACAAAAGAAAGCTGCTGTTTTTCTCTAACGCATTGGTTACTTGTGAAACTTTATGCCATAAGTGGAGAATGACTATCTAAAAACCCATTCTGCATGCTTTAACATATTTTTAGGAAACAGGCAGAAAGACGTTGCAAATGTAGCCTAGTTGTTGTGTGAAGGAGCCACATCAAGGAGCCTGGGCCGTACAATATTCTAAGTGTTATCAGTTGGTCGATTATACATTTCATTTTTTTCCAAAGTTCAACCTGCAATCTTAAATACTAGTAATTACCATCCCACATCCTTTACCCAATAATAAACCTAGGCCATACAGGACAATGATATCTGCTTGAATCATGATCCTGGCTATTTAAGATTTTCGACTTACGATTTTTGCTTTGATTAATTTAATGGCCTTTTTCTCATTGTAACAGAAACGTATATTAATCATAAAGAGCTGATGCTTTTAGAGTGTTAAACAAATTTGCATAAGCCTTACATGAATTAAAACTATTAATTTTCTAGTAAAGCATGCACCTGGAATTTATTGTTGCACCTTTTAAATCATAATGCGTAAGGAGACACTTTGACGAATTGTTCTGAAGCAGACATTAGCATTTCATACCCAACCACATCATCATAAATGGCGACAGGATGCTGTATTGAAAGGTAAACTCGGGAGCCAAGGACTAGCAAGTCAGATGCAGATCCTTTTGATTGCATCTGTCTGGCAGATAGAACTTGGCTGACGCTTCATAGTATGGCAAAGAGAGATTAACTTTTCTAAAGTTTCAAAACAACCCAAAACAGAAATGACTACGTAAAAGCACCGCTCAAAATACGTAATATCCAAATACATGTCTATGCGTTCACCGTTATACAATCAAATAAAGTTCAAAGTTTTTCGCACGATAAGTTTGACGTTCACAACAACGCCTGGTTTAATCTAATAGACAGCAAATCAGTGGCAGCCAACTCAAGCTTTAGCAATGCTTACTAGCAAGTCTTCGCTGTATTGAGTAGCTTTCACACTAACAATAGATTTTAAAGGAGGACTTCACCTGTTCTTTTCTGACAAGGAAGGCCCGAATTTCTAGCAGTTTGACACGCTTTTTTGGTTATTAGAATTGCGTCAGTATCTCATGAATAGATCAGAATGAAAGCTCTCCGATCTTTACTAATTCAGCTGTCTAGAACCTCAGAGTCCTTTCTTTCAAACTCCACGCGAATCCCCCGTCAAAATCATTGCGAAGGCATTTCTTTGAGAAGGGCGGAAATTTGCTTAGCTAATTGATTCCGAACTTTCTCTAATACGTTCATGCATTTTAAAACTTCACCACGTGATTGGGCGTCTCGTTAACAATTTATTAGGCTCTGTGCATTTAAAGAGCTCACATGCACGATGAACTGCAATTGAAATAGAGAGGAGGACAACAGACGTGCCTTCGAATAACAGATTCGTCGACATAGAGAGCAACAGACTCATCGATAGAAAGAATAAAGACAGCATGGCTGAGAGATTTTTTTCAACCTGTTTCATGGTATTTGTGCTAAGCATAGGCCTTTTGGCATCAACAAGCGAGGGATTTTCATCACAGACCAACATGTGGACAGGGAAAAGGTCTGTAACGATGGTAAGCACATTTCATCTTTTCTCTGATTGCAATTTTACTGGCCTCTCAAGAGATACTCCGTAGCTTTAGTGAGAAAGCTGATAGTTTTACCAAAGTATTATGTAGTTGGATTAGACTTTTAGCAATTTACTTCAAACACTGTTAAAAGAGACCTAGCACCTCTAAACCATGTATTGACAGTGACGTCTCATTGTGACCGCTGTGAATAGCTTCAATTGGAAGCGCCAATACCACCTGCTTTCTATTGCTCACTTTTGACAGAAATTAGCTTCAAGTGTGCTGATTCTTGGCTATAGAGTGAGAAAATTTTTCACTTTATCACTTTTTCCTTAATATTTGGCTTTTTGATGTCAAACTTCACCCAAGTTTGTAATAAATTGTCCTTTTCCCTGCTGAATACTTTATTAGGCGACAGGTTAGTTAGCAGCGGAAATGAATCGAGTCTGAATAGAGTATGCAGAATGTGAATTAAGCATTTATCTCTAAACCTCTACTTCTATTTTTCACCCTTTTGCAATTGCTTTGCATTAAAATCTTCTCATATGTCAAGGAAAGCAAATAGGATGCAAATACCGGTGACTAGTGCTTGCTTTGTTTGCGATATGCAAGTTGACACAACGTCTTGAGCCGCTCTTTAAGGCTATGAGCAATATAAAACAAGATTTGCCTGAAGCCTGCATGTTGAATTGAATTTAGACCCAAAACAAACCAGCCAGTATAGGCAATGTTATATTGATGCAGCAAACAATTCTAATGAGCTGTAGGTGTTGATGCTACCAGAGAAACTTAAGCCAATGTTCTCTTGTACTAGTAGCCTATCATGGGTATACTATTGAAAAGGGGAGACGTTACCAAAGCGCTATCTATACCCAAATGAAAACATTAATCCTCTTTTCCCCTTTGCAATAAATTTGACTTTATCCTGATTGCATCGGAAAGTAGTGGCGGAGCATTTATGTCGATGTTGAGACGTTACTCAAAAGCAAAAGTACATGATGGAATGGTTATGCATTTGTCGTTGTTGCTACTGGGATTGTTATGATGATTGTAGTGGAATTCAAACACCGCAGAGCCTTCGATAGCTAGTGGACAAGAAACTCTAATTATAACATGTCTCCTTTAGTAGCTAGCAAAAGACACATGTCAAGGGAAGTACCTTTCTCGTTACTGCACCTACGAAAGTTATGATAATGAATGTTTTAAGACTTTATTTCCTAAGTGCAGAGCCCAGAATAGTAACAGCTCTACGACTGTGAACTAGAGGAAGGCCCATTGATTCAGTATTCAGTACAGAGCGAAATATCTGCCAGTATTAAGGAAGGCCCAGTGATTCACGGAATTTTTTAACGTGTAAAGTAGTGGGACATTCCCCACTAGTCCCCTTTCATTGCCCCACCAGCGAAGCATTTTTGCCCCATCACTTACGTGCCTTTTTGATTCAGTGACTTTTTTATTCTTTCTTTATTTGAAATATTTGTATACTTATAAAGATGTTGAGCTGTAGATTCTGTATTATGAAAAATCCTTAAAAGTACCCTGCAGTGATTTTATGAAAAATTTGGCTTGAGGGACATCCTGATGCATGTAGATGGGGGGCTTTGGCATAGGAATGTAGAGGGGTGAGAGATTAAATGCTCTAATACAGGGGTCGGGAACCTTTTCATCTGAGGGAGCCATTATAGTTTCGTACTTTAAAATTTATCTCAATGAGAGCCATACGGTGTTTTTTAACAGCAAATACGATTAAATGCATGTATTAATTTTAAAAAAGCATACTCTGTAGGGAATGTTGATAGCATCACTTGCTATGCCCTTAACTTTGAAGAAATGTCAGGTAAGATTTTTCTGTGAGCCAGAGAGCCAGGTGAAGTCATCAAAAGAGCCATATCTGGCTCGCTAGCCACAAATCCCGACACACATCCTCTAATATGAACATGCGTCGTTACATAAGCTTTCTTTCGAAGTTATATAGTGAGGAAGATCATGAGTAGAGAAGAGGCTTCTGGAGGGTCCAAATGAAGTAATTAATAGATGCAGATATATGGATATTGAGTCCTTCTTGAGCTTCAAATTATTATAGTTCTTCCACTTAGGTTTACAATGAATGGCACGCTGCGAAACCCTTGAGTTTGCGTATGAATGGGCCAAGAGACTTTGCTCGTGAGAAATTTCCAACATTCTTTTAACATAATTTCCAAATTTCCAACATAATTTCCAACATAATTTCCAAATTTCCTCAGTTACGAACTATAAAGCTATTGTAGCGATTTAAAAATATAGAACTCACCTATGACGTAAATGAAAATCTCTACATATTTGTTTTAACAAGTAACCTAGTTCAAGGCTTAGTACTAAGAGTTTCTTTATTTTTGACCTCATTTTAATTCTCAAAGTTTCTTAAAAGTTTCTTAATTTAGCGGACTACACGTTTTTTTTATAAGAAAACATTTGATTTGAAAATGAGGCTCAAATCTTCAAAATCTTAAGACAGTTTTAAGAAAATCACGAGGCTCAATTTCCAAACTTTATTGTTTTTATTGGCCAAAAATCGATATTTCGTCGTTATTGCATTCACAATGTTAAAGATGGAATTCAAATTGAAGTATACAATAGTAATAACGAAAGTGTAATCCATTTTAGCCAGTTCATTTTAATAACAGTTAAGAAAAATTTAAGAAAATCTCAAGCTCAATTTCGGGAAAAGTTAAGAAAATTGAGCCTCAGGGATAATTACGGTTTTCTTATAAAAAAACATGTAAAATTTTTGTGAACACGTACGCAGAAGGTGAAAGTAGCAAGCTATTCTTCCTACAACAAACAAAATGCGTTAGTACGAGTTAAATTCCAAAGCAATGTAATCATCACATTGTTTTGCTAAAGCTTTAAATTAAATCAGATAACTATTGCATTGTGCTATTTGCCTAAAGTTTCCCAGCTGTGTCCTTGTAGTTCTAAAATTTTCTTAAATTTTAGGCTGTCTAGTAATAGGCTATAAAGTGGTCGGTACTGTGCTTGATTGAATTTTCTTTCTCGATTTTACTTCCATTCCCCCCAATTCCTTGGGGCTTGGAGGGTGCCTCTTAGAGGACTTAAGTTCTGGCACGAGCATTTAGTACCGGATGCCCTTCCTGACGTCACCAATGGTCTGCGGTGGGCCTCGAACCCAGGACCATGTTGGTCTGAGTCGAGTGCATTATCGCTAGGCCACGGATGCTCTAACTGTGCTTGATTGAATACTTGACAATAAAGACCTAGATTCAAGCAATTCAATACAGGAACCTATTAACTGGAAATTGTTTGGATCACGAATCCAATATTCCTGGATGGTTTTATTTATCAGAATATTAATGTGGTGGCAAAAATTCTTGTGAAAAGAACGGAACCAGCAAAATCAGAGATTTTGTTTTGATAAGGATTAGAATAGGAATTCATTATTCCGAATTTTCTGTAATTCATATCAATGTAGATAGAATCATTATACATAGTTCATATATTTTTCAAATGTGCATACAGGATACGAATTTCAGCTACATGGCTGTTTTACAAACTGTCCTGTTTTACAAGCTTCTAAGATCTCCATAAAGTCTATACTATACAAAATGATAATTGCTTAAAAATCTAAAATAAGTACCAAATATCAAATGAAACAATAAAATGCCGAAACAAAGCTATTTGATGGACTTCTTGAGAGTCTTTAAGGAGAGTGCTAGTTTATCATCTTGGCTGAGCTCATTCAATAATTTGCTCTACGACAATGAAGAGCGTTTGACCTCTAGATATTCTACGTAAAGGTATCTGAAAGTTTTTTCACTAGAATTCAAGAACATTGAGTGCACAATCCAAAAATCCCAAAATGCACTGCTTCTGATTACGTCTCTGACGGGAAGTCACATGGATACTTCAAGCAAAAAGTAAACCAACGAAGACAGCATGTTTTCTTTCCACTAAAGAAAGCAAACCTTGGGTGAGAGGAGTCGCAGGTCTTACAACAACACAAGAATTCTAGATTTGTGGGTGCTAAGATTTTCAACAAACTTCCCAGCAACTGAGTCATATATAGTCAAGTTTAACACGGCCTGCAAAGACTTTAACTTCGACTTTTAGCATCAAACTTCCTTTGAAATTTGACGTAGTTGATTTGTACATAATTTGATAAATAGCCTGTTGGTACTACAAAACTTTAACACAACACGAAAAGCGGCAACATTCCTTTCACATACTGAAAGCCTTTTTCGTCCGACACTCATCAGAGTATGAAAACATCGGATAGTGACCTAAAGGTTAACCGAAATATATATCCAGATGCGGTTACATGTGTTAGGATGCGTCTAATTGGCCCCTTCATTGGGACTCTTTAAGTAAACAATGGTTTATAGGTCCTTGTTGGTCACAATTGGGGCCAATTAGACGCATAGTTAAAGTCGACTCAGACCAACATGGTCCTAGGTTCGAGGCCCACCGCAGACCATTGGTGATGTCAGGAAGGGCATCCGGTCCTAAATGCTCGTGCCAGAACTAAAGTCCTCTCAGGGGCACCCTCCAAGCCGCAAGGAATTGGGAAAAAAACGAAAGTAAAATCGAGAATTCCCGTCTATTCAGCTACACACTCATTGTTCTCTGATAAGGTAGTCTATAGTTTTAATGCGGAATACTTTTAGCATTCACGGTTTAGCAATACAGATATCATAAGATCTAGATATAGGCTCTAGGTATCATATCTACTATGTTAGCAACAGAGACTTGATGTAGTGTCACAAAAAGCAGGCCTGACTTATGTAATTTAACTAATTTGCATAACTTACTATCTGTAAATTGTCAACAAATATAAAGAACTGCCAAATTCATTTCAAAGAGAAGGTAATTATTAAAAGCCAAAATGAATCTAAGTAACTTGTGTGGGATTCAGACCTTCAATATATTTCACACCTTAAGCTCCCCTTTGAAATCACCAGTGGATATTTGGTAATTCCCCTGCAAGTGCTGAGTAATGCTTCTTTGAAACATCTTTTTCTCCTATGAGTGTCTCCATTTTCAACACTTCTATCAGCTAAAATGTATTGCACAAAACTTGTTGATTTTACAAGTGTATTTATGGTGAACGACCTGATTTACGGTGTTCAACAGTAAGGAATTATGCAACACAGCTTACAGCAAAGTCATGAATAATGAAGGACAGTGTAGCTCTTTTTCCATTTCAGGAAAGAAGAGCAGAAGCTGGTAGAAAAGAAATTTGTGGCATGTGCTATCAATACTGCAAGCCGAAAAGAAAGCGATTCTCTGGAGACTTTCGTCTTGACAGAGACCTTGAGCTCGAAGACTTAGAAAGACGACGAAGAGAAGCTCGACGTTCCAATAAATAAAGATGGATTGCTTATAAAAAGCAAGAGGGGAAGAGGAACGAATTAATGGAGAAGCTAAACTAAAACTCTGTAAACAATATGACTTTGTTTTATTCAAAACAGGATAACGATGATCTAATTGTCATTAGTCTTCATTTCATTTGACTCCCTTTCTAAACTAGTCTTTATATTGGTTTTAAAATGCTGAACCAAAGCAATGAGAAAGAGAACTATGACTTTTAAAACGAAATTCATTCTTGTATACACTTAATGGAGATAAGCAGAATCATCAATTGACTAAAGAGAGTGAATGTGAATCAGGAAATCCTGTAAGGGAAGAATGAGATTTAGGGATTCAATGGTGGACCGTCAACATTAGTTTTGCATGCAATCCCTTTGGGGATCATGGTAGGGAAAGGAAAGATGTTGGAAAATATAATGATAGACCATGATAAGAATGAAATGGACTGTAATCGCTTATTTAAGATGTTGCCTTTAGTAAATTTTAATTTTCCCAACTTATCATTATCCACATACATATTTGTGCCCCAATTTCCAAATATTTTTAAGATTGATGCATTATTTTTTCAAATTTTTTTCTATAACATCTACAATCTCTTCCCTTCAAAAAGTTAAACATCTTCATTAAGATTCCTCGGGGGAGTTATAAAACGTGACAAAATGTGTGTAGGCTCGGTGGGCTGAAGACCCAAAAGCGGGAAACGGTTATACACGTCAGTTGCACAGAACAAACTTTATTAAAATGTGCAAGGCTTGCTGTTTATTGTTATTCCTAACATCAACTGTGGTTTTTCTGTAGGTAGCTTTTATAAATCATATTATTTCTGTATGAAAATGCTAATTAGTCTAGTCGTGGTAGGCCTAATAGAGAAACTTAGTGCTCAAACTCATTTTTATTGTAGAGAAAATAGGCCTAAATAGTCCACTTAAAAATTCAATCGTTAAGGACAGAAAGTAAAACTCACAAAATGAAACACCAAGTTGGTGAAGAATGACATGTTTGCATCAAGATTTTAAAGCTTTGTTGAGAGGGCAAGTAGGAGCCTTTGGTACAGAGGTGGCGCGAGGGGAGGGCTAGGGGGCCATGGCCACGTGGGAGCTGCTAGCCCCTGTTGGAAGGCTAACCCTCGTCGGCAAAATTTCTGTTGTCATCCCTACTTTGGTGAAATTCAAAACGTTCATTTTTCCTCAACAGTAGAGTCTGCAGTACTACATTGATTAGAGTTGATGGTGGAAAACGCTGCTTTTATAACAAAGTTGATAATTATTATCGTAGGTTCTTATATGCGGGGACTTACTGCATCCGACAGTAACCACCTTGTCATATTGCTATGGCGCAGTGTTGCAAGCAAAAATACCATTGCTAACCCAACAATCTGCTGCAACAACTTTAGGAGTCAACATGAGTGGCTCATATAGGCTCACCATAACTCCCCGTGAGCTGAAGCCATGAAAGAGCCTCGTTTACATTTTCCCCTGTTAAAAGTAGTACGGGTAGGGACCAACAATCTAGAGGGTCCTTTTGTGAATTGGAAGCGCTATTGGAAAGAGTTCGGGTCTCTTTGCCCATCGATTAGGGGAATAACCGTGACTTTTAAGTTTGCTTACACTAGATGAAGCGTACGTTTTTTACACTACTATCTAGACTTAAGTTGACTTGAAAAGAATCCCCTGGGTACTTCTTCATCAACTCTTTTCAAAATTTGCATATTCTACAGCTCTGCATTAGCAGATTTGGTGGAAGACGTTTTTTGTAAACAAACTATAATAATCGCTTCTTCAGCTACATTTACGTTGGTAGAATTCAAACTGCGTGAGAAATAGGTGAGTGTTAGGTGAATTTGGATATCAAACTATCTCATTTCGGAATACATAGGTCGTTAACAGTGGCGGCTGGGAGGAAATGGAACGTACGAGCTGATGACGTCATAATTATACAAATTTGTGTAACTTTAAAGTGTGGAAATCTTTTACTTTTACTGCTTGTTTTTTAACACATAGATAAGGGATCCAAAAGCTACTTAGAAAAGGTGTCCCCTAGGTGGTGAGCTGGCCCTATGCTCTCCAGATCTGTTAAATTTCGGTGGCATAATATTCAATATGTTTCATTATTACCCTAACCTTTGACCCTAAAAATTGTGATATTAGCACACACTCTGCTTGCAAGGAAAGCATTCAATTCTTTCTCTGTTATACGTATCCCCAGTTTTTGAGGGATAGTGGAAGAGAAGTGCGAGATAAGAGGGGCTGATGCTTTTGCTTCGAAGTACTGTAGCGGCATCGTGGTCTCAGGGAAGCCATGGAAGGCATTAGCCTTCAAATTCTGATACTATTGACAGCAGCACAACAGCGGCCTTCGTATGTAAACGGAAAGTACAAGGAATTTAAACTCTTCAAGAAATGAGATAATTGGGGTAAAAGCTTCTATGAATTAATTTAAAGTAGATTATTTTAAATACCAAAAGCAAATAAAACTAAAGTTAATCGATTATAAAAGTTGCTATAAACCCGTAAAGGAAAATGAGCGAAAGTATTTTCCGTCTGAATCTCTCCCATCACAAGATATCACAAAGAAAAATATGAAAACTGTTTATTTATGTTAGTACCACTATAAATCTACTAATATGTTCACAAACGATGTCTGAAGAGCTGTTCTTCCAACTCGCTGTTCTACCACAGCCTTACATCTTTCTTAGATTGAAATTGTTGCTAGTGTGTGAGATAATTTTGAAGATAGCAGTCAAAAATTATTAGGAACTCCCCGGACAAACCTTTCTTCTACAACTCGGCTCATTCTTGCTTTGAAAAAGCGCAACTTTAGGCCTCACAAGAGGAATGTTGTTAGTTTCCCAAAACGAATACCATTACGTAGCTTGCCTTTTCATATATGGCAATAAGAACAATAGGCTCTTCGTCATAATGGCTGAGAAAGACAATAGAATGGTATCAGATTGTAAAATTTAATACTACCATAAAGTTGCGGCTGCATTTCAATAAGCATTAACGTAGAGCATCAATTAAGAGGAATTAGTAGGACAGAAGAATCGATATTGCAGCTATACGAGTTAATCGTTTACTTGGGGAGTAAATTTATCTGTTAAAACATAGTATTAGACTATTACTATTAATACTACTCCCCGTCGCCCCTGGTCTTTAAATATCTGCATTTTTAAAAAATATCCCTGTTTAACTGATTGGTGCTGATCAAGAAAATACCTTGCCTGTAGACAAATTACAATTCGGTCTCAGCAGAGAGCTTCGAGTGAAAAAGTAAGAACGTGTCGAAATGCGTTAAGTGTCCAAATACGCTTCTTCAATGTCCGACAAATTTTTGGCTGCCTGCGGGTGTAGGTTCTATTGTCTTCACAAGGAAATGAAAGTGACGTAAGAAAGTAATTATAGCTGGTGCGATCTTCCCGCAAGGATTGGAGCTTCCTGCGGGCGACACGCGTGGCACCCATGTCTTTGCTTAATCCTAAGTTTCCTACTGTCAGTTTATAGAGTGGTTAATGATGGCTAGTATTCCTTTGGATGTAGAGCTAATATCCAACCCAAATACATGACGTGTAAAGCAAACCATGGCAATAAAAACAATAGGCTCTTCGTCATAATAGCCGAGAAAGACAATAGAATGGTATTAGACAGTAAAATTTAATACTACCACAAAGTACCACAATATTACAACTTTTATCGTTCACCGTTTTGGTTTCTGATTGTTCCACAAAAGGAATGGGTCGATTCAAGATGTAAACAAATAGCAAAATTATTATTTAGCGAAAATACATTATTGGTGCAAGATATAGTCAAAGTAAAGTACACATCAAGCAGCATGCATGGTCATCACTATCTTCTGTGTACCCAGGATTGAAAATAAAGCGACTATCTTCATGAGCTCCATCATTGTTCCGAGATTCATTTTCCACTGTCTCTATTGGGATGATCTCGTCTCTCATGGCTGGCACAAGACCCTTGCGAAAAGCAATTGACAGGAGCTCCTCCGCAGTTTTTGTTTGCGGGTACTGTCGAGCTGCCCATTTTAGGTACAGCGCAAACTCGTTCCAGTCGACCTTTATTAAAAAAACAGAGTTTTATGAGCTAGTGAATAACCTGGATTTCTCCTTTCTATATGCACATACATACATACATACATCCATATATATATA
>WIPJ01001492.1:430489-465257 GCA_018155075.1 Cassiopea andromeda
TATTCATTTATATATATATATATATATATATTTATATTTACATATATGTATATATATTTATATAGAATAACAGTAACAAATAGTAGACGATTTCATTTCAGTTGATTCACAATGATCAATGATAGTAGATATAGCTATATAAACTAACTAAGGCCAACTATCAGCACGACGATAACATAGTAGATTAAGTAGATAGAATAAACCAAACGGTATAAAGTTAATGAAGACAAAAAAATTAGGAGGGTACCTGTTCATTTCCTTCCTGATAGCTGCTGTCCATATTCCAATCTGTTCCGGAAAATACTTGCCGAGCTCCTCAAATATCAACCCAAATGGTCGTTCATTGGGAGGCAAAGAGGACAGATAGTTGACCAATTTGAATACTCGCACTGGCTTTCGAACCATAGCATCAGGAAGGTCACGGAAGTTGACAAGAATCAAAGAATCCTGAGATAAATTATCACGGATCCATTTGAACCATTTTGAGAAGAGACGGCACATTTTATCCATATCAAAAACTGAGTAATCGATGCCATTGTAAACGAGGTCAACCTCAATTATAGCATTCTTGACACCAAGCTCTTTCATCTTGAGCATTCCAATGGGAACTTTATCCTCGTCAGGAATTTTATTGTCTATTTTTTCAATGAATTCTGTAAAGGCCCACAAATATGTGAAGTCCTCTCCCTTCTCGTGCAGTTGCTTAATAAATGTGTCTCCCAAGCGAGTCATATGCGAAAAAGAGGTAACAATCTTATGCTTAAAGCCAACTCTCTTGACCTGCAAAAAAAGGAATTTGTTGGGGATACATATCCATGAAGTTCATGAACCAACGGCCATTTCCCCAAAGGGAATCTAAGCGCATGCGTAGAAGGCATATTTTCAGATTGCTTGATAGTGATCAGTACAGTGGGTTATTGCATGGCTCGCGAATGACAACAGATTCCCCGGTCAATTATTCGCTTTAAACTTCAATGTCTTAGCAATAGGTTTTAACAATAGGGACAGAGGATTGCCCCTATTGTTAAATTATTCTTAACAATAAATTCCCCGGTCAATGATTGGCTTTGAACTTCCTTGGTTAAACAATAGGTTTTAACAATAGGGGCAGTCCTCTTTATCCTCAACAAGAATATTGCAAAACATTTGCTACAGGAAATCCATGAATGATGGGTACACAGAGATACCACAACACAGATAAGCTCATATAGGCACAACGCAAGCACACATACACACACAAACACACACAAAGAAGGAGCCACATGAATGTGGTTATTTCTAAACATTATAACAACTGCAGCTCTAGGTGAACATTAAGAAAGATTTCAGCCAACATTAAGAAATTGATAATTATGATTCATAATAATAATACAGATAGGTGCTGATAACTGGCTCGTTTTTGTTCCAATGTTGTGTAATGATTGCGTTAACTCCCTAGTTGTCATCATACCCCTGGCCCTAGTGGGCACTAATTGACATGTGCAGAACCTCTTGTATTGTGTAGAACATAAGTCTGTCTTATTTGGAAATCGACAGAAAGCAGTCAACGAATTCTTGTCTCCCTCTGGCGAACTCTTAAACGCAACAGTTGCATAGTTTTTGAACACCAGTCAAAGTACCCTTTGGAATCCTTAAAGGCCTTCCTCCATCGCAGCGACCACCAGCGGTTGATCGTGTGAGAACGCTAGCGACTAATACCAAAGCGATTCTAATGTAGGTCGGCCTTAAGACTGAATACAAATGCCAAATAGCATTTTTCTAGGACAATTTTTCTAGTTTTCAGAACTTTTTACTACAGAATAATTAGGCAACCGTTCATCAGAGGAATCTGCAGTTGCTCTTGATAGAGATTTACAAACAAGACGTGATCTAAACCCTAGCTTTATGAAGCAAATCTTTGAAGAACAGGTATTGCACTACAAGCTAAGGTGCTCCGATAAACTACAACTACCAAAAGCAAAAACAACTTGCCTTGGAATTGAAACAGTTAAATTTGTGGGAGGAAAAGTGCAATACTGGTAATTTGAAAGTGTAGGAGAATCGAAGTTTAGGTGTATGAAGTATCTATCATTGTGATAGCAGCGTTATCTAGTAAAATAGGTATCATGTGTAATACTTCTAGTTAGAGGTTTAGTTGTGCGTATACAATATTTATGATTGCACTTAGATTTAACTACCGTTGGACGATTAGGTTTGGTATTAGTAGCTTGGAAAAGTACTTATATCTTCTTTTTAGACGTAGCATTTTGTTGTTGTATTTGGACTCTCAACGTATGAGAATGGTTGAGGAGTGACTATTGTGTTTTATTGTTTGTTAGTTAAAAGTCGGAGGCTTCTGGAGCAGGGCTGCCTCGCTGTGAAAGCGAAATCTATCTACGACACATGCGTTTTCTACCTACATTGACCCTACACAGTTTCCTCTATTTTCCATACAATTCCCTACAATTTAAAGAGCTAAACATTGATTTTCCCTACAATTCCCTACAACAGAATGAACAATGATGACGTCATGATGATTCTACTTTAAGAAGTTTTGCAGTTTGGCCATTGGTATTGCAAGAATACTATACAACAGGCTCTTCTTAAAAATTTTGCTCCTTTAGCTTGAGGATTTGATTAAAATAGATATTTGAGAACTAGTTCTCTGCTATCAAAATATTCAATTTTTGAATTTTTTCTTGGTTTCCTCGTTGCTCTCTGAGCCAAACTGAAGCTGCTGATTAAACACTAAATCAGCAATCAGTTGTCTATATTTATAGCATTAATTTTTAGAGAGACCTAAGTGCTTTTCATGGAGAAAGTCTTTTTGGAACTCTTATATTTTTCAAACTGATACACATTTGAAAACACAAGTATTGAAGCAAAGTCCTATACCCTGAAATTTGCAAGCGTAAGTGCACATAAAGCTCAGAGACTGACTTAAGAAATGATTTGGGGGAGATGTAGGTAGTTCTGAAGTTTCCTTAATCGTACAAAGCAAGCGAAAGGTGTTTGAGTTCATATCCTCTAAAATGTTTGAAAACGCCCTTTTGGCAAGTAGGACAAACTTTGTGTTCATGATTGATCTCTAATCAGAGAAGGAGTGCAGAAAAAGTTTATAAGAAAATGAGGCTCAAATGATCAAAATCTTAAGAAAATCTTAAGAAAATCACGAGGCTCAATTTCCAACATTAAGTGTTTTATTGGCCCAAAATCAATATTTCGTCGTTATTGCATTGAAAATGTTAACGATGGAATTCGTACTCAAGTATGCAGTACTAATAACGAAAGCGTAAGCCAATTTAGCCAGTTTATTTCAGTAAAAAGTTAAGAAAACTCAAGAAAATCTCAGGCTCAATTTTGGGAAAAGTTAAGAGAGTTGAGGTTCAGGCAAAATAACGGTTTTCTTATAAAAAAAACGTGTACATGTCTTCATCAGAATCTTTTTTTTGAATTTTGATATTCGCCAAAGTGCCCCTCTCATATTCAACAGTAACAGGTTTTGGGGTTCATGCTTGTAAATTGATTCTTTTTCCAGAAGCTGGAGAGACTTGCTTTTGCATTTATAGAGATTTCCCTATTTTATGCAACTGAAAACTGATATGACAGAAAGTTCACCATATCTATTTTGCCAGATACCAGACAATTACGGAATTAAGGCCTTTCCTTCGACACAGAGTTTACTTGGTGAATTTACTGGGCATGGCACCTCGGTAAACTCGAGTTCATTTGCTAGTTGTAGAGAAAGTTGCATTTGATGTTGAGAGGTAGCTAGAGACACGAAGAAATAAAGCTGTAAAATTTGTATTGCAGCTGCTCTTGAAGCCCTCTGCACCCTCCCGGTAACTCCGTCCGTCTATGATAAAGTTATTACCTATGTTACGCCTCAGCTATTCCATATTGATTTGAAAGTTTAAAGGCAAAACTAAAATATTCTAAAAACTTAGGTATGCTATGGTGTCATGAATAAGCATTTTGGGCTGAGGAGTGTAGGCCAATGATGTAAAAATCAAGGTCAGATGAAGTCTGTTGTGGGAATTACATGCAAGAGAGAAAGAATCCCTTTGATTTTAATTTTTATAGTGCACATTCAACTTTCTTTTACACAGAAGATTCTTTGAAACTTAAATATACCTACAAATGACGCATTTGTACTTACATATTTCCATTTATCCCGTAGGTGCTTCCCTACAAGAATCTTAAATACCCTACTGTAGGTAGAATTCCATAAGAATGGCAACACTGTTCAGGAGTAATTAGCCAAAAGAATCACGGTAGTTAACAGGAATAGTAGATTCATACGTAGATTGTTAAATTATATCATTCCTACGCGCAAGGAAACCCCGCATCTTATGAATTGGTATTATCAGTTATAAATCTTCTGTATGTTAGAATGAATCTTCTGCATGTCCATCACTATTGTCGTCATAGCCTTTTGTTAAAAGAGAGTTCATTTAGAGAAGTAAACAAGGAGACTCAGAGGCTAAGACACACAGAGGCTCAGATACTCAGGCTCAATGACAGGGACTGTAAAGTCACCTAGCCGAGTTGAATAGTAACATGTTATGAAGTGAGTAATGAATTGACGACTGAATGCAAAATATCTAAGTCATCTCTCTCTTGGAGTTGATTCTGTCTTTGATGTTCGCAATTTGGAGAAGACCGCTCGGAATGAACGGAAACAGCGTAAATTTCAGATTTATGTTAGTGATAGATTTAGAAGTACGACAATCACCCCCTATTTTACAAAAGCATGGGAGACGCTACCACCAGAACTGAAAAAATCAGACTCCCTTAAAACTTTCAAAAGGCCTATGAAAACCCACAAATGTGATGTCCGCAACTGAAGATTATGCAACGTTTTTTATCTCAATCTACGTTTATTTTCGTAAGATTATATTTTACTATGATTCTATCTCATTTATATCATTGTAATGGTAATTATGTATCTATATTTATTCCTTTTCTGTAAACAGTTAGTTGGCGTTAATTAGCTGTTAGCTGTATATGTTTAGCCAACTTGACATTACAATTATAATTTCAATTTGTTGCAGACGGTGCCCCATTCAGCTAAGCTGGTTTGCCAGTGGCCGTCTATTTACAAATATAAGCCAAAACCTTACAAAAAAGTGCATATTTTAAAAAGTCTACATTAAGAAGTGTATAAAACTAGGTATATAAAAGAACTATTTTACAAATATGACTTAAAAGATGCCAGAGATGGTGCACATTTAGCACCAGCTAAGAGACGTCCCACGACTTTGCTTCTCTGAAAGAAGATCCTTTCTGGCCATTATTAGTTTTTTTCAGTGGCAACTTCAAATCTCTGTCAAAGTTCTTAGGGCTCGACAAGATTGTTGAGAATGTCGAATTAGAAGTTGTCTAAGGTAATTTGGAGCAAGGTCATTGAGGGACTTATAAGTTGAGGTTTAACTCATTTTCGTTAAGTTCGCTGATCGATCTTACGCCCCATTCACACTATACCGGATAAATCCGATATGCTCCGTATCGCTTTTGCGGAGTGAAATCACTCCACTATGAAAGTGGTATGTATCGGATTACTTTCGATATCGGGTCACTTTTGACCTAGTTTGAATACATCGTCGCTCCGGAAACCCTCTCTGAGCTCCAGTCAGCTTTGTTTTGGAGCGTCAATCAATTTTCAAGCAATTTTCAATTTGCCATAAAAAGTTCCTCCAAACAAAAGGCGTAGTGACGTGAATGAAGCGGAGCGGAGTAGTGTGAACAATGCAATATTTTGAAAACGGATTCCTTGAAGAATGTGGTAGAAGATGAATCTGATATAGTGTGAATGGGGCCTTAGACCAAGTTTTGCTAATACGTGGTGTGGCAGGGGTGTCGAATGCACTGTTAGTTATTATTCTAACTGCTCAATTAATAATGGTAATAATAATTTCAGACGGGCTGAAGATAGAGCTCGATACCTCATTATATATCTGCCATTTATTCTCAATCGTATGACCTCGTAGCTGCCCAACTGTCGTTTCTCGCAGTGAATTATCCAATACAAACAAATCCAAATTCTTTAGCACCGTCATAACAGGCTCGAGCGCCTTTGTTTTGGATCTTATCTCGCCTACTTGCTCTTGAAACATCTTGGATGAAGAGCCTCTTAATGCAACGACAGTAGCACAAAACAGCTTTCTGTTACTAGCAAAATATGTTAATTATGCAATTAATTCTTAACTGCTCCCTGCATTGTTCTTTGACAATCTCTAGTGGCGGGTTTAATTTATGTTGAATTGTCCCTTTGCGCTTACTCCTTTGCGCTTACTCCTTTGCGCTTACTCCTTTGCGCTTACTCCTTTGCGCACGTGTATGGTATAAGAACTCAAACAAAGGATAACTTTCTGCTTGATACCGGAACAGCGACCGATTTTCTAAGCAAAAACTGAGCTTTCCTCCTTAAGTAGACAGCGCTACGGGAATGCAGCTCTGTTGGTGACTTCCCCAATACGCTGGTGAGGTGAAAAAGCTCAAGAGCATTTTCCTCTCGAGCCGAAAATGCAGTCCTATGGACACCTACCTTTACTCTGCTACCGCAGACAACGTAGATATTCAATGTGTAATTTGGTGTGGCCATGCATGTCGGAAAACATTTCTTTTTATGAAAATATGGTCGATAGGAATAATAAGGCTTTAATAAGCCGCGTCCACACAACAAAACTAGCCCAGGCTCGGCCTAGTCTAGGCCCAGATGTATTTTGTGTCCACAGAACAAAAGATAAAGTGGGCAAGGCCCAAGATTCAACGCGCGTGATTGCACAAAATGTAACCAACAAACATGACTGAGTGCTAGGGGGAACTTGTGGTGGAGAGAGAATCCTTAGATTTGAGATTTTGCCGCATGTTCTGTTGATAAAGCAACGTTGACCATTGATGTTGAACTGTCTCATCCGCTTAATGGTTATTAGTGCTCCATGGTCAGCAACCAATGCACTCATTCTCCTAATTTTCTCAAAAAACTCGCGGTAATAAGAAGAACTCTGCCTACTTTCAATAGGTGTCTCACAAATTGTTATTTTCTCGCCAGTCTGCTACACGCAGTACTCCTTGTGCGATAGCTAATCAAAACGGGATTCGGCCCAAGTTTCTGTCCACACTATACAAACCTGGGCTCGGCCTAGGCCTAGCCCAACTCAAAACTTAGGCCAAGTTATCCTAGGCCGAGCCCAGGTTTTTCGCGTCCACACTAGCATGGGCCAGGCCCAGGATGTTGATAACTTTAGCCAAGCCTGGGCTGCTTTGCGTAGGGTGGACACATTAGTTATGACGTCGTAAACATCTATTCTTAGAATTATCATATTTTGACCATGTGAAACACGACCATTTAACGATAGAAAACTTGCCATAAAAACCACTGTATTTTTCTCCTGGTTCCAACCTTTTAGAACCAAACTCCAAAATACAGTGATTTGATAGGAACTATATCAGCCTATATCTCGGTCATTATTTGTCAGATCGAGCTAAAATTTGCCAATAGTAGCTATTTCTAAGTCATTTTCAGCATTCAATGCCAAAATTTAAAATACTCTAAAAGTGCTCTATTCGCTGAAAATCAAGATTTATTAAAGTATACTAAAAACTCAAAGTTCGTCCAGGCTTAGAATTCTTGCATTTTTGAGCAAGGGCGGATCCAGAGCTAGGCTTTGTGGGTTCAACTGACTTGGTACTTTTTGGGTTTTGCTTTATAGTTAATGAAGATAGTAAACACTTAATGCATTCTTTTCTTCTTTCTTTGTTTTTATGATGAACTAGCATGCAAACAAAGAATTTAATGCTACGATTAATTTTCAGGTGAATTGGCACCTTTTGTCACTCAAGAATATAAAACGATTTGAGGCTCGAAATTAACAAAAATTAGGAATATTTACACTCGACGAAGAGTCAGACAGCTCTGTACCCCTAGTTCCTACGCACATGCTTGTGAGGTTCACAAGTATGGATGTAGAAACTGAAGTTACAGGGGTAATTACTCCCCCCCCCCACTTTTTACAAGTTTTATGTAAGGTGTTCTGTTGCAGCTGACAGACTTAACATGCCATATTTTGTTTAAGAACCCCCTGAAACGCCTTCAGCATAATACTCTTACAAGCTGTAGCCATACTACAGTGGTGCAGCCCTAGAACTGTACGAAAGCAGACTGTGCTGGAGAAAATATATCAACCACACCCTTGATCACGCCCATTTTGAATTTATCACAGTAATTTACTTTCTACTGCTATATATGTGATAGAATTGACAGTATCGGGAATCCCCACTTGCGCCTGCGTCATTTATAATAATTATTCTTGTTTACAAGTTATGTAGGAAGGTTATTAGATGCAGTTATATAAGTAGATATTACGCTGAGTCTCACTATGAGACTCAATATAGGAATATGTGTAATTGTTTTTGTAGCGTTTCTTAGATAAACAATTAGTCAACAGGTTGCAATTAATTTTCATAATTCCTCATTTATCAGTATGTAAATCGTAACATAATCTAACGGAAGATAGATATCGATAAGTAGAGAGAGAGAGAGAGAGAGAGAGAGAGAGAGAGAGAGAGAGAGAGAGAGAGAGTACACTAGAGTACTAGAGTAGTACGAAGTAGTATGATAGAGTACGAGGTGTATGTCCGTTTCTGGTGGGAAGAAAATTCTGAAAACGTACGCTGGCGTTTCTCTGGAGTTATTTCTATTCATTTATCCTCGAATCAGCGTTTGGTTAGGAAATCGAATTCCTACAGACAGGAGGAGAAAGCCAACATAGAGATATAGGATTATTTTTCTATTGAAAGGAGCGTACTTTGGCAAGTGCATAGTTTGAACTTTTTCAGCCTAACACGTGGTCGATAAAGAGGAACTGAGCCCCCCGAAAGGTCCAATAATTTTAAGACGGGGGGTTAAATCCTATGAGTCCTCCTCCATGACACGTCTGCCATACTGTGGACTTCAATCAGGAATCAAGCCCATAGGCAGAGGAAGAGGATAGAGAGGGAACTTCCCCTGAATAGTTCGCCGAAGTTATATAGAGAGGTGTAGTTGTTTATCAGATTTTTCTAAAAGCAACGCTTTTCAATAAAAGTTAGAAGACACCAGTGCTGCATTTACAGAAAATTTCAAAAAATAGCCAAGCATTTGCGAAATATATAACCCTTGATGAACTAAATTTGCCGAGTATTTGCCGCCTCGATAGCATCTGGGAGTCACTTTGGCTATCGAAGTTCTACTACTGCACCCCACTGTTGATTGGCGTCTATATCCATGCCTCCTGAATTCACTTTACAATCCTATCTGCAATCTCCGGGATTATGTCTAACCTAGATTTTTATCTTTTCATATGATGCCCAGACTATGTTAGGACGTATCTAGTAGACTTGATTTGAAAAGTGGATGGGAAACAAAGAGTTAGTCTCATAATCCTTCAAATTTGATTCGTTTCTTCTCGTCAAGCATAAGAAATAGCAATCTTATTAGGACATTTATAATTTCATGTATGACAGTGTCAGTTGCCTAATCTTTATTCAATAATAATTCTCTTCGTCCGTAATAACATTTAAGTCTTGCTGCTGCTTATCGCTTCTAAATATCGTCATTTTCATTTTAGGACTAAAATTTCTTTGTTCTTATGATCATTCTAAACAGCAATTGAAACCAGCATTATCGTTTCATGATTGATATACTAACATGAACTGTCAACCCATGAGTTCATTATTTTGTTTATGCTAAAATTTTTTTCCTACAGCACTATCAGCCTTTGATCAAGTTTTTACAGATTATTGATAATATATTTTAATTCATTTGCAGATAAATATAAATATATATGAATATATTTCATATAAAATAATATACATTAAATTTATATTAAATGATATAAGTTTAGGCAAATGAATGTAAATATTGCATATAAATATATGGCTAATTATCTAGCTAATTACTGACTATTTTGTAAATACTGAAATAAGGTAAAGCTAATGCTTATTTACATTGTAGCTGCGATTATTTAAATTTTGCTACAATCAGTGCCGCAGCTGGCATACCGTACATCCTCAAATTAGCCCCATGGGAGCTTATCTATTACATGTTTTTTTTATAAGAAAATCATTATTTTGCTTGAGCCTCAATTTTCTTAACTTTTCTCGAAATTGAGCCTGAGATTTTCTTAAATTTTTCTTAACTTTTACTGAAATAGACTGGCTAGAGTGGTTTACACTTTCGTTATTAATATTGTATACTTGAATTTGAATTCCATCTTTAACATTTTGAATGCAATAACGACGAAATGCCGATTTTTGGCCTATAAAAACACTTAATTTTGGAAATTGAGCCTCGTGATTTTTTTACGATTTTCTTGAGAGTTTGAAGATTTGAGCCTCATTTTCTTATAAACTTTTTTCTTATGAGCAAAACGCGTATTTGGAGTTTTTGATTGAGGTTTATTTGAGGGGGCGCTTTAAAATATTCCTGGTAGTTGGTCAAGTTCTAGTTGAAGTTTTTCTACTAAAAAGCTGTTTCTTCGATGCAACACTTACAAGTTGTAGAATGTTTTTTAAAGGAAAGGCACATGCTCCTTAATTAATGGCTGCTTTTTCTTTCATAGCCCTATTAAGTACTAACAGACTCTCAAATAGGTACAGTCATATGCTTGGGTGGGAGATTACTTGAAGTGGGCTTATTAACAATTTGTAAATAGTCTGTTGGTACTATAGAACTTTACTACAGCACGAAAAAGCGGCAACATTCTTTTGACATACTATGTCCTAACTGTAACTATAGCATGTCAAAAGAATTTTGCCGCTTTTTCGTGCTGTAGTTACAAATTGTAGCTCTAGAGTATCGGCTTATTCGAGGGGGCTTATTAACAAATTGTAAATAGTCTGTTGGTACTACAGAGTTTTACTACAACACGAAAAGCGGAAACATTCTTTTGACATGCTATAGTTACATTTAGGACATAGTATGTGAAAAGAATGTTGCCGCTTTTTCGTGCTGTAGTAAAATACTATCAAAGTGCACTAACACCCTTAATTTCGTCTTTGCATTAAATATGAAGCTAAAAAATACCTCAAGCACACGTAAATTCTCTTTACAACAAAAGTCTTACGAGAACTATCCGTTCATATTCCACACTTTGATGAGAAGCAGACAATTTCTTTGCTGTTATATTATCAAACTTTAACCTTCATTTTTTCCAAAAAACTGTAACTCTGTGCTTTTTAACATCCCTTTATAGGTATTGGTGCCGCTTCAAATCATTACTTAGAAAAGGACGAGATAAAAAATAATGCGATTCATTCAAGTTTTACTAGCTATTCCATTCTTCTTAGTAACGTAAATTCACCTATGGATCCAGCGGCCTAACTGAGGCACTCGGTGCCCCTGTAAAAGGACTAGTAACTAGCGTAATTAGCATAACATGAAGACCACGTGATTAAATGTATTTAACTGTAGATAGCACACATAGATTTTGAAGGTGAATTGTATGCAATGATAATGAATGGTCGTTTATTCTCGATCCCGTTCAACGATACAAGGCACCCATTATATTTCGCGTAGGAATCGTTAGTGTTGGGAAGTCTGTACTTTTCCACCATTTTTTAACCCCCTCTTTTCTCTTATCCATGCCTTTCCCCTTTTTTGCTTAACAACCCCCTCTCCATGCTTGTGCGGACACTTCGTTGGAAGACGATTGAAGAGCTGCAAAAATATGAAAAAGCAAAAGCTCTTTGTAATAGACATACATACTGTAGTTATTTCTTCTTTGCCTCCTTACTTTTCAATCTTTTTTATTTTTCAATCTTTAAAACGAAGGAAGATGATAATAAAATGACCTTCAACTTTCTAAATGCCCTCTCCTCACCCATGTATGGAAATACATGCAACTGCAGATTGTTAAAAAGTTTATACCAGGGGAAGGATATTTGTAAATGAATACAAAATTGTAGCATTTGTAATTAGATTTTATTTATCATGTAATACTGTTTCCTTTCTTTTAATTGCTGTAGTAGGTTTGCTGTAATTAGCATAAGTACGCTATGCCTTTTAGAAGACAGCGGTAAATAAACTGATCATATCATATTATATCATATTATATCATATCATATTATATAATTTCATATCATATCATATCATATCAAGTTATATCATATCATATCATATCATATTATAGCATATCATGTCATATCATATCATGTCATATCATATCATATCAATCATATCATATCATATCATATCATATCATATCATATCATATCATATCATATCATATCATATCATTTCATATCATATCATATCATATCATATCATTTCATATCATATCATATCATTTAAAGAGACTGCACTGAAAAGGATGTCCACTTAGCACTACACCCACTTACTCCTCCTGTTCGCTTTTGTCCTTGTTGTTGCTAACCCCCTCCTTCCCCTATGGTGTGGGCATCCTTTATAGATGCCCCCCTATGATAAATGATTCGGGCGCAAAGCTAACAGTAAAGGCAGGAAATCATGTAACTAAGCAAGACACACCTATATCGGGTGGCCTCAGCACATTTTTTGTTCTACCAGAACACCAGCATTCCGAACAAAGATTCGCTGCTTTCTTTGCTTGAGTCTTGAAATGTCCATCAACACATTTATCGCAGAAGAGCCCAGTAACAGAAGGCTGTGGGAGAAAACGATGAATATCAGCTGTTTTATAAAACAGTTGATGGAATAAGCAAGAAAAATACATGCAGTAAAGTTGGTAAGATGATAATAATACCTAGGATGAATGAACTTTATTGGAAGTAATTTTGATACTGGCATAATCAATTCTAAATGATATTTCACAATTAAGCTTTGAAATATTAAACCCTTAAATGGAATATTAACATAATTTATATAATTCTATATAATATATCATAAGAAAGCACAGCACATCACAATTAAAATAACATAAATTTCAATGAAATGAGAAACAAGCGAAGAAAACATAAAAGGTTTTGAGAGATAATGGAGGGAATAAGCAGAAACTCCACTGGGATATCAAAAGCTTGGGGGGTCCTTTGAGTTGTCATAGCCCTAACCTTTGTCTGTTGTGTCGCTGTATTGATCTATGTCTAGGTGTAAAGCATGAAAATTCTAACTGTGCTATCAGTTGCATCAACAATTTAGAGTATCAATGAACAAAATTAGGCAAAACTGTCAGAGGGAAGTGTTTAAATACTACTCAGTGTGCTTGACATAATAGTTGTATCTGCAGGCCTGTCAATGAGTAAATCAGACGCGCGCTACTTTTCGCGCGCGTAGGTTGGTTTACACGTTCTGTTTTTTCAAATAAATTTTCGTCAATTAAAGGAATTAACTGTTGGGCAATTTTGAGGATTAGAAGGCATCTGCCCCCAGGTTCTATATTGAAAAAGCTCTCTGATGTATAATCTATCAATTTCATCGCTCACTAGTAATGGATTGATGGACTTACGTGTGTGATCAATCGAGCGCATGGGATGCGATGGATGCGTGTCTGCGCAGTCGCAAGCGATAGCGCGCGTCTCATTTAAATGCCTGTATCTGGAGATTTACTTAATTCTCATTTTTGCAGGCAAACACTCCTTTTCTTCCAAACTGTTCTTGCATGCTGATTTCCCTGCTTTTCTTGCTGCTAATTCTCTCAAGCCTGTCTTATCTTCATTGCTGACAGAGCTTTGCATATTCTTGCATTTACTCAAGCGCTTGAAACTAGACAAAAAATAACCACAGAAATTGGAAGGTTTCTTAATCTGATTTACAAACATATCTCAACAGGCTGTTAATATTGTGAAATCATTTGCTGAATTTTCGCCAAATTTCTCAAGTCTCTTGATTTTCATATCAAAATACAAAAATCACCTTATCCAAAATCACCAACATTACTATCAGATGTAGTCACAATATTCTGCTACCTCAACAGTGCTTAATCGGCTATAAAATATTCGACTTATAGGTGTTGCAATTCCTACTGCCTTTGCTTTCAAAATCTTTGCATTCTTACTGGCATAAGCAAAGGAGAAATCATTGGAGAAGGAAGCTATTTTTTGGCTTTAGTGGTCACTGCAAAGAAGAAGATACTCTTAGGCACCAAATAAACGTCCCCCTCTCCGCTTATTACTTTTTAGATTTTCTCCTAACCCCCAAACCTTTTTAGGATCCCCGTTTATCAATTTTAAAGAAAGTTTTTTACAAACCCCTCATTTCATTTCCTTTCTTTGTTAGCACTATTTACGCCCAATTTTCATGGCAAAATGGCATACTGCTGTATATATTTTAGCTTTATGCCATATGACAACCTGTATTTATTCTTTCCGTCCTTGTATAATCATTTAAAGCCTTTTCTCGAATTCCGACTCCACTCGTTATTTTGACCCCTCCGTTTATTAAATTTCGGAATCTTTTCCGACCCCCTGTTTATTAGGATCCCCGTTTATTCGGCACTTGGGAGTAACTTTATATTAGGATCCCTATTGCAGGGCACCTTTATTGACATTGTCACTACTGAGCCACTGGACTAGAGGAAAATCTCGCTAGTCCATTACGAAAGCAAAATTAAAGAACTTTGTCATATAATTTAAACTTTGCATAGCTTTTTTGAAATTAAAAGCAAAAATGGCTTTGCTGATGCTAATTTGCGATGCATTGAGGATCTAAAAGCATTCATATGAACTTGGCTTAGTAACTAAACTTCGTTAGAAAATGCTCCCCCCCTGTCACAAAGCTCTTTATTTCTATGACTGCATACAGTGTTGTGCAAACTCATATTTATATTCAAGTTTTATACACAAAACCCTTCAGCGTAATTACAGAAAAAAAGAAAAACAATCTACGAATTAAGTTATATATAACGAAAAGTAGCTATTAAAATTGAACAATGAAAACAAAACCTATTTAGCGTGGAGCTGCTCTTCCAGGGGGTCGTGTTTAGTTATGTCTTGCTCTTCATATACAATTTCAGTTGTCTTTTGAAAGTATTGCTTTGTGCAAGCACCGAACTGGAGGCTATGCACAGGGGCAAAACCTAATTGCACAACCACTTTGGAGGAGCAACAGGCCTTGTGTTGTTATGTAAATCACAAGGTTAATGGTCCTGTTCTGGTGGCAAAGCCATGCAAAAATTTTCATTCGGGGCCAATGCTCTTTGCAGGTACATGCTTGGTATAACAGTGTACGATTTCTCCTAAAAGCGTGTTTCTATGGCCGCCATTATTCCTATCTGCCTCAAGGTTCCTAAACGAGGCTAACTCAACATAACGAATTAAAACAAAGCAACGAAGAAATAAGCATAACCTAATGCTTATTTCTTCGTTGCTTAAGAAATAAGCATTAGGTTATGTGTTAAGTTTACCACATTATGCCCCCCCCCCCAATAATTTACTGAGGTTGCTATTGGGCTGGGCATGGAGGTGTATGACTGCAGCCTTGAGTGATATTAGTCTTTTGTTTGTCTTACCTTGGCACTCAAGCAAAATTAATGAATCTCCGTCGAGTACTTAACATGGAACAAAGATACTTTGGTATCAGTCAAATAGGAACTTGCAAACTTGGCGAAGACAACAGCTTATCTGAAAAGTATTTTTGCTGCAATGGCCTTCTATCCAATTTTGTTATCATACTATATATCTCATTTTCGCACGGTAAAAGAACCTCTGAAACCTTAGAAAGTATAAGGATGCTACTTCTCTGATCTTAAAGATTTTCCTTTAAATAACTCCATGCTTAAACATAACAAGTTGGCATCGGTTATCAGCCATTTTCGCCGGTTGACAGGACAAAATGTTCATTGCACAGCATCAGCCGTGGATTATACATACAAGCTTTTTATTTTATGAGAAACCTAGCTCAATATCTAGTTCTCGTTTTTGGAGCTCATTTTATCAAATTCTAGTACTAAAAGTTCCTTAATATTTCATTAATTTTCACTGCACATACATTGTCATAAAAGTGGTGCAGACAGAAGGACGCATGACAATTCTGAATTTTACTTTTAACTTTGCTTAGAGCTCAAGATGAAAAGCACAAATGAGGTAGGGCAGAAGTTTTATAAATACATCTATGTAGGTTTTGACTGTAAATGAATGGAACCGGCCTGCTAATTCTCGATTATTTTCGGCCGTCTACATGTAGGTTCCTTGTAAATATTTAGCGTGTTTATCATATCGCCCTATGTTAACTCTGAGGCCTAGTTCATACGCAGAACTTCTGCCTCAGCGAATTAAATTCAGGAGCTCAAAAAAGTCTAAGTATGAATTAAATTCGGGCAAAATACGGCGTCTGAAACCATGGAATTTAAATTCGGCATAAATGGGGCAGAGCTGCCGCATTTAAAAATTAAATTGTATTCCATGATTGTATCCTTAGTAAATAGAAATGAACATTGGCGTCATAATGCTGATAACAACAAGCTTAACATGACGATATTTCTAAATTTGAAAAAAGCATTTGATACCGTCGATCACAGAATATTGATTAATAAATTGATGAAGTACGGTATCAAAGGAAAAGGAATTTAATAGCTTAAATCGTACCTATGTGGTAGAGAACAATTTTGCACTGTAAATGGTCAAAGATCAACGATTGAAAAGTTGTTTGCGGTATTCTTCAAGGATCATGCCTAGGCTCTCTTCTCTTCATTACATACATTAACGAATTTGAGAGTTGCTTAGAATTCTCTAAGGCAAACATGTATGCTGACAATACACATGCAACCATTGCATCTAATGATATAACAGAGTTCATAAGCATGACAAAGAACGAGCTGTTAAATATCAGTGATTGGTTCAGGGTAAATACACTAAGTGCGAACCCCCAAAAAAATAGAATTTATGGTTATTGGTCACCAACGCAGAAGAAATGAAATCAACGATCTCCCTCCACTCAAACTTACTGATAGCGAAATAAAACGTGGAGAGAAAGTCAAATCCTTAGGTGTCATTGTTGACGAGGACTCAAATGGAAGAATCAATGTAAATCATTGACGGCAAAGCTGGCAGGAGGTTTATCATATGTAAAAAGCTTACGAATGTTCTTCCCCAATCCAAACTATGCGATGTTTATCGTACTCTGTTTGAGAGTCACCTACGCTACGGAAGCGTAGTATGGGGAAGTCTATCGTCAACCGAACTACAAACACTGCAATGTTTACAACGTAGGGCTCTATCAATTATCGAAATTGCAAGATTTAAGGATCTGTGGCCTAAAAAATGGCTAAATGTTGAGAACCTTATTCGGTTTGATCGATCCGTCTTAATCTATAAGATTTTCAATAAGCTCTGCCCTGAAAGCCTATGGAATATGTTCCAATTTAGATCATCTTTATCTAAATACAATACTAGAAATGATAAAGACCTGCATATTCCAAAAGCAAAACTTGAATTCTCCAAGAAAGGATTTCAATATGCTGGTATTAAGGCCTGGAATGATATTCCAAATGATATAAGAGAACTGTCATCGCTAAGCCTATTTGAAAGCCAGCTAAGAAGACATTTGATGAGCAATGAAAACTGATCTATGCCCCCTCAAAAGAACGACTCCTTGTAAGATCAGCAGTTTTATTTCTTTGTTATTTTAATTTTGCTTAATTGTATATAATTAAGTTTATATTTGTATGCTGAAAGGATATCGTTATAAATAAGTTATTTTTAAAAGAATTCGTCTAAACTTCGGGTTATTAAAAGGAATCTAGGACTTAATCAGATTATCACAGATTTGTAACGATTGCGGGTTTTTGCGCGCATGCGCTTCTTCAGCAATAGCACTAAACTTCTTGGCAGTTCGCATCCTTCTGGTCAGACACAGGCAATTTATTCTTAATAATGGTAAATATGACGGTATTATTCGGACTTGGTATGGATCTCCAGATGTATTTGTTGAGCAGAAGGAACAAGGGTAGCACTAGGAGAGGCTGCAAAACTGCTTTTTTGTTGATAGATTTTCGTCGCGATGTTGTACGTAATTCTTTTGTCAGTAGTTAACGTATGCAAAACTAGGTTGAAGGTCAAGTGGCTTATGAAAGCGCTTGGAACGCCTAGAAGGGCTATAGACCCCAGTAAGACGGTGAAAACTATTTTCCCGGAGATTTTCCATTAATAGTACCCTGCTAACAGTATTTTAGTCCCCTCATCGTAAGAGTCAGCCTCTCCATTGTGGAAAAGTTCATGGTAACACCCCTGAGAAGGAAGACTTGATTGTTCACGGGAATAAAAGTATCAGATTCTGTGCAGCAATTAAAAAATCAATCTAATTTTGGAATAATGATTATTGCGACTTCCTACTTTGCAGACAGCATATTCACCAACTAAACTTTTTTCCTGGCAAATATCTTTATATTCGGCCACAGTTTACTGTGCTAGTTGGGAACGTCATGTCAAAATGAACGCGGGACTAGGGACAATGAATAGAAACCATGCAGAATTTGACGTGGCAAATTATATTCGGCGTCTGAAACCATGTCTGAGCCATGTCTGAGCTAAACACATTGTGTATCCACAGTACTACCGCGTTTAATTCTATTTAATTCACTGCGGCAGTACTACGGCGTATGTACTGGGTTTGAATTCAGAAAAGCTATCGCGCGAAACAACGATCAGATATACCATCTCACCCACTCGTCCTGTGTCTATGTGAGGAATAGAGACTCACAAAATGAGAGTTGAATTAACGTTATATTCTGTAACAGAATTACTGCATGTTATCTTATTCGAAATAAAACAGAAAGTATACAGATATTATAGATTAAACATAGGGATGCCTACGTTATTAATAAGCATTATGTCATAGCAGAAATCAGTTGCAATTTAATACATCGTTCTTAATAATTAGTTTATTATTTTCCCTTGCCTCTTTATCTCCTTCCAATACAATCTTGATGACGCCTTTAATCAGATCTCAACAATTCATCTTCGCGCTTTCCCGGGTGCTGCAATTCGATTTCACGCTTGCCGTATCTTGGCAATGCAAATTCACGCTTACCAGATCTAGGTAGTTCACGCTTGTGAATCGCAGATTCCAGCATATCTTCCTCTCGTTTTCCTGATCGTGGTAGTATGGCTGCACGCGTTTCTAGCTTATGTGCTTCAGCTTCTCTCTTCCCTGACCGTGGAAGCTCCATTGCACGCTTTCCATATCTTGGCAATTTGTATTCACGCTTTCCCGACCGTGGTAAATCCATTGCAAGCTTTCCGTGTCGTAGGAGCTCGAAGCCGCGCTTACCAGATCTTGGGAGTTCCATTTCACGCTTCCCATACCTAGGCAGGTTGATCTTTCGCTTTCCAGATCTTGAAAAATCCGATGAGCGCTGCTGGGATTTAGAGCGAAGTCGAAATCTTCGCTTGTGTGGCTGCATCTTGTCACTTGCACGTTTTAATTCAATCTCAAACGTGGCGCCATCAGCGATATCTTCCGCTTCTTGGAAGATCTTGGACGCAATAAGCTCATCTTCATCTTCATCACTGGCTAGCGCCTCGACACCGTTGAAGTTTCCAAGCAAATATTGGAGAACGTTTCGACAAGTGTCCTGATCTAGCTCTGATGTGGTGCCGCAGTACTTCTCTAATTGCTGTACAAGCTCTAGCAACATCTCGCTTGTCGATTTGTCGTCTTGCGTCGTCAGTTGTGCTTCGATATATGGACCACTGACTACGTAGCGGCCATTGGCTGTCGACAATATGTTATGGAAGTTAAGGCATATGAGCAAAATGACAGTGCTCCGCAGATTAAGAAACGCCATTTTATCGTTTTCCTGGCACCTTTGATTCTCAGAACGTCAATAGTGTAGGAATACTGTTTTACCTTTTGCTTTGCGTATGGCTGACGGGTGATTCAATTCTGAAAGATATATCTTCCCGCTTCAAGTCTGTATAAGCACTACACAGATAATTTTCCAAGCGTTCTTGCAGTTAAGTTGTTACTAGCTCTTCAGTAACTTCACCGTTAGGTACCTTGCTTGACACTCTCGTTGAAGTTCAGTGTTGCTTTATGGAAGCCAATTACAAAAACCTCTCTCTTATAGCGTCAGATTAAGTCTGGATCAGCTTTTAAAGAACAATTAGATAGTTATATAAATAATCAGTAAATGTTAATTATTCATAGATTGAAGCACAACAGCATCTGCTGAGTGATGCACTGTGAAATTAAGCCATATTTTGGAGCTCTGGACGAATTATTTAGAAATATCTCACACAAAATCCGGCGCATGTGATTGTCACGTTTTTGACTTCGCTCGACGGGTGTCCGCACACCGTGAAATAAGAATTTCCTACCACTCGCCGTTGCACCTTTTGAAACTCGGGCTTATTGTTCCTCCCTCAATTCGGCAGATTTTTAATTAATTTAAGGTAATGAATGAAATTGGTCTGCTGTTCTCCCACTCTGCTATCATGACTTATCCAACTGTTATTGAACTGTCATGCGAGTTATAATTATCGTGAGCGCGTACCACATACGAGCCTCCTTGTCTGCTGTCTTCCTTCCATGATGGCTATTCCCATTCATTGTACTAGCTTGTTATTTGGCTTTGATCTCATTTCCTTGAACATTTGCCATTTTGGATTAACCACTTCACACAGAAATGGAGAAATGAAGGATGGGAAATTTCTTAAAATCCTAATGGGAAGCTTAAGGGCTATCACGAAAAGGAGAAGTGCATCAGCTTTGGACGTCCAATGTCAATCTACTGCAGCACGTAAACGCACCTTGGAATTGATATGCGGCATTAGTTGATTCCAGAATTAAGAAAGTTAAATTCTTTTCTCAAAGTCAATAAACTTATTAACGGCCACGAATGCCAAGCTTGCAGGTGCTAGCTCCGCAAAATATTATATCCTAATGTGGTTTTGGTTAAGGATTGTATATTATCTCTGCACTGCAATTTATACCATTGAATATAGTCCTAGAAAGATTTAGCTTAAACTAGAAATACCAGGCGTATGATATTAACCAGAGTTAAGCAAAATTGTTGACATTAAACTCAAGGTTGACAAGAATGGCGAAGCCACACTCTTCCAAAAATTGCAAAACACATGTCTTAACCTTGTAAACTTATTACATATCTAGGACTAAAACAACCGTTGCAATTTATGAGTCTACTTCTACAGCATGCAGTCGCTCGGAAAATATTTTCACTGCCACTAGAGCCTACTTAATAGAAAGTTGATAAAATTCCATACAGACTTTCTATTTATCATCTATTTTCGATAACGTAGTTTCTAGTATATCTGTGATGAATTCTGATTAAATTGCAGTAGTCTATGTGAATATATGGACAAAGATGTTAAGCTATGTCTATGCTAAAAGATAAAATCGGGAACTGCTTTATAGCTTAGTCTGATTTGGAAGACTTTTAATTGGTTTCAGTTTGTTCGTGGACTTGTTTTATATCGATTCACTCATTCCAATTTACTGTATACATATATGTAAACTAATCTAAAAAATAGAAAAGTTTTTCTTACGTAGGGAGAAAGGTCTGGAATGATATCACAAACGACTTAAGAAATGTGGAATCTGCTCACCTTTTTAAGCACAAAATGAAAACCTACCTCTTGGGCCAACAAACTTAAATCAACACAGAAGTAAGAAATCCTCTTGGTAGAACGGGTTAAAGTTTATTTAGTTTTTATCCTTGTTGTGTATGTAACTACCATTATCTAGGTTATTAAATATATATTTGAAAGAGCATATGGATTATATAAATATATGAATATATGAAATTAATTAATTAAAATCTAAATCGATAACTAAATAGACTAAATGAACATAAATGAGAGTAACTGTTTTCAATTTCTATCAACAATCTAACATGATTACATGAAATAAAAGTAAATTTAATACACATTTCTACACAAACTATATTTACAGTACACCCTCTCATTTTTTAGGATGTTTTTGAAGATTTTAAGATTTTCTGCTGATTTCACATCATTTGACAGTCCATTCCATATTTGAAGTCCCAAAGATTGGCGGCTATTGGAGACAAAGATGACTTGATTTGATCCACAATGCTGTAAATTATTGGTTTCTCTTAATGTGTAGCTAGAAAATCCTACTTTGGAAGTGCCTTGCATGAAAAAAGGGTTTAATTTGTACAGAGTTTTAAAAAATTTAATGCAGGTGAATCTTAGCCGAGAAACATGCACAGAACAACTTCCTGATTGCGAAAATGAATCACCATATGAGCTATAGCTCTCCATTACCGCAAGATTTGAAAAGAGTTGAGTACTAGGATTTACAAAGTACAAAAGCAAACGTATTTTCCTTCACAGTAAGGGAACTTGCGTTCAAACTAATACAAAATTCTTAATTAAATGGCTAGACGAGTTAATAGTCTAATGATTTCCAAGCTTTCTTAAATTCACTTCAAGAAGAATCTTATCTTCAAAGCCTTGGCATATAACTCTTCATGTAGGGAAAAATTTTCATTGAAGATTTTGTGTTCCAAACTGCTAAATGCAGGGACAATATGTATAAAAGAAAGAGATATAATTGATCATTTCTCTTCAGTGAAAAGACGTGATAGTACGCATTGCAACAATTATTATGAAAGCTATGAGCGTGCTTTTATCAGCTTGATATAGGCATGTTTTTACAGTTAATCTTAGTCTCATATTCTAGAGCTAAGGCGGTCGATTATTAAAGATTGCAATCTATGCTCGGAGATACTGGCAAACGTCATAACAACTTAGCTTAATAAATGCATGACTACTTAACTGTTCTTGGCTAAGAAAGCACACTATCAGATCTATGCCTTGTACATCTATCAGTTGAATGGGAATATGAGCTGTTTAGAAACACTAAACATTGATTGCTTTTGAATTCGTTAATGCTAACAGGTGACAGTAAATCGACGAGTCGGGCCAATCAGCTTTCATGTTGGCTACGCACATGCAGTTAAGCATTCTGCATACTGCTCAAAATAGGAACACACATTGAAGTATTTCTTGGCTGGTTGAACAAACGCACTACATGGTTCTGTTCTTCAGCATTATTTATGGATTGTGGTTACTTCTTAAAGTTTTCAGACCTCTGCTTAAGAAAGGGCCAACTGGTTGACCTTTGACCTTTGGTTAAGTTGACATTTGGTTAAATTAACCTTTGTTCGGGCTTTCTTCCCTTCTCAATGCTTACCAAGCTGGAAGTGTCTTGTTTTCTTTCTTGGCTCTGGCACAAAGTTTGCCTACAGCAGGTTCACCCAACTTCTTTAAATTCAAAAATGCATTAGCATTTCTCTTCAACTTCAAAATGAGATTGATTTTTAGGCCTAATATTTCACCACCTTGATGCTAATTTCATTATTATTTTGCAATAATTGCATTTGCCTTAAAGAGTATTTGAATGACAGCAAGACAAAGTTGCTAAACAAGAGTAAATAAATTTGAGGAAGCTTAGTATCTCTGATGTAATTTTGTTTATGAGGATTTGTCAATGGTAGCGTCTGAGGAAATTTGTCAATGGTAGAATCTCATTAAAATGACTCGTCTATGGTAGCGTTAGTTTTAAAGGTATTGTCGAGCAAAAATGAGATAAAGATGGAAATGTAAATTGAAACTCTTGACTATAATATTATTGCTATCTTTCAGGTTTTAAAATCCCTCAATTAATTCTAGAGATAATGAGGAAAAAACGTAAATAAATTTGTTTCAATTACATGAAAGTGCTCAAAAGTACACAAGGATGCTTTTATATTCTCGAGCTCTTTCATGGTGTTGAAACAAATCTATTTAGCAACGCAACTCGCAAAATTAATTTCCCGGGTTTGCCTGTGACTCAACTACAAAACAATAATATCAACGAATAAACTATTTCATCAAAGGTCATAGATTACAGGGCATAGGTCATAGGATATAGGCTATAGAACACTAGAGTGAGACAGTTGCTTTATGTTATTGGCTGGATGGATTACCACTGATTCAAAAGGAAAAAAAACGTAAAATACTAGACAAAGAATAGATGTGTGGATATTCAGAGTCTAAGCAATCTCTTTAAATGGATTTTATTGTTATGCTCAAGGAAGCTAAAACAGAGATTATTCATCAAAGCTACATATTAGAAAGATCCTCTAGCATTTCTTTCAGATTCACTTGTCTCTCCGGAGGTGTAAGCCAAAGTCACCTCTGTCAAGAATGTATAATTCAATTGGGCTCTCGAATATAGACTAAGAAATGGAGCATCTTATCGAGTCTTTGAAGCATATTCAAAATAACCAAAGTCTCCGAAAATGTCTGTAAAGCACACTTGGCATCAGGGGTGGATCCAGAGATAGACTGTGGGTGGAGGGCCTTAATTGTCTTCTCACGTGAAAAGTGTCTTAACAAAATAGTTTGCTATATGAAGCATTGCCATTTGGGGGGCCATGGCACCCCGGCTTCCCCTGGATCTGCCCCTGCTTGGCATACGATAGAAAACCGGATGAAAGAGCCTGTTTTTATAAGAAACTTGAGACTGAAGTTTCATTGCTTGAACCTCCTAAATAAGGGCCCCAAAAGGTTGAAATGGAGATGATTCTTAAATAATTGATTTCATGATGTTGATTTAAAAGTTCTTGAGTAGAAATTTTCACAAGCTGTCTGCGCTTTTCAAGTTGCACAACGTATGACAAGAGTACTAAACAAGACTTCTGACTTCAAAGTGTTCTCAAGAATCATCAAAATTTCATGGGCTGAAAGCAGTGTGAATGCATGCAAAGTATGTGCTGTAGTAAGAACCTTGTCAAGAACCTTAAAGGCTGGAATTAAGAATACCAATCCACTAATTAAGAAACTTTTCAGGCTGCTCAGGAAGACTTAGATTCTATTACACGGGTTTCTACTTTAGCCTCAATTTCTGAGGTAAAAGATTTGTTACTGTTATCTTATCGATTATATCAACTTGTTACATATTCTGTGTATGAGGACTCTCTGCACCTTGTCAATCATACCTCTACTATCGGATAATAATGGGCGTTCCATGGCTCTTTGACCATTGAAAATATGTACATGATTAGCAAATGATTGCAACTAGATAGCACTAAGAGCAAACAAGCAAGCAAACAAATGAAGAAACAAACGAGCAAACAAAAGTATTTAGTTGTAAGCAACAGCAGACTAACGTCTCGTAAAGTATATAAACTTGTATAAAGTTAATAATTCATATATTGCTATGAGCGCGCGTTGGATAACTTACATCAAGAATCTTACTTCTTTTTACAAAGGAATCACGTTTTATATATTTATTGTAAAATTAATATATCTCTTGAAAGTTAATAATTCATATATTGCCAGGAGCGCTCATTGGGTTATATTAAATCAAAAAACCTACTTGTTTTTACAAAAGAATCATGTTTTATATTTTTTTATTAAAATTAATATATCTCTTGAAAGTTAATAATTCATATATTGCCAGGAAAGCTCATTGGGTTATATTAAATCAAAAACCCTACTTGTTTTACAAAGAAGCGCATTTATATTAAAATTTTCAGGTCTTAACGCTGCAATAACTCTCATCACGACGCAAATCATCACACTAATGTGATCGTAATCAGCTTGCAGTTCTTTAAAACTTAGCTACAATATCCCACTGCTACGCTTAAGCTCTAATTAAGCCGTTAGAATATCATATTTCATGAAATAAGATCGATCATGCTCGGAAGAAATTGAAACCCGATGCAATAACGAATCGTATTATTCACCCACTGCCTATGAATTATGTAGGAAGCAATCTGAATTATCTTGCTTCTTTTTACCACAGAGTAGTTAGGCTCCAATTTTCCATGTTGGATTTGGCTGAGATTTTGATAATCGTAGAATTGCTCCAGCACTAAGCATGTTTCATTCAAATTTTGAAAAAGCTGTATTGCTTGGACGCACGTAATACGCTTTTTTATGAGAGACATGTATTTATGAAACATGAAGTTGACATTAGGCAAAAATTAAGAAACAATGCAGGGTGAACTCAAATGTCAGTTTGAAAACCGACTTAGCATGAACGTTTTTGATCAAACTGGAAATAAAATGAATGCAATACCCTTGGCATGCCATGCAAAATTTGAAAGCTCTATTTCTAGTGTTGTTGATACCTAAACTCGGTTTTTATTGCTATTTGAAGTCCCAAAAACTTATGAAACAATCAAGACACATCTGAGGTTAGATTTGACGAAAAATAAAGAAACATTCAGGAATAATGAAACGTCTAGTTCCTGTTGAATAATTGCAAATCATCTGCAATCACCACAGTCATCATTAACATGATTTGAAAAGCTTAAGTAGCGGATATTTATTAACATCTCCAAGAAGAAATATGTTTAAAATTAATGACAACAGTCTTAGCATATTTTTATGGCAAAAGAAGCAGACAGCTTAATGCTAAATGGTAGATGATGGCATTGAGCCAATCAAGCAAGGAACAGAATATATTGCAAATCTACCAGGATTGCATTAAATGAACCTCATTTGTAGTGCATTGCTCTGAGCTGATTTCGAAGCTGGATACTGCTCACTTATAACTTTCTAGGCCCTTGAACAGTTGAACAATGTCAACGTTTCTCTTTGTAACAATTTAGCATCCAATTCTTCTCACACAATTAAGCGTAAATCAACCATTAGCTATGGTAACTTGATGCATATAGAGTTTGATCTCGTGCTTGATATCACAGAGGGAATGTTTTTCAAATTTTAAAATTGTTTAGGGATGTTTGAGTACTGCACTTTACATAAAGCACCTGCAGCACTTTTCAATTTCCAGTTTCTTATTTCTGAATAGGGTTTGAATGGCGTAGCGCAGGCTTGGGCACCTTAGTTTAAACGCTGAAGACCCTAAGCAATTCTTTTCAGTATATGCTTTTTGGTCAGGAGTTAAGTTGTACTTATAGCAGTATTTTAGGACCTACAGTTTGTTGTATTATATCTGGACTCTCAAAGCATGAGAATGGTTGAGGAGTGCCTATTGTCGTTGTATTGTTTACTAATTACGTCGTAGGCTCTAGGGGTTATGAGCCAAAAGAATCACGATAGTTAACAGGGATTCGTATGCTTACATATATAGACCATCAGTGTAGCGTATTGAATGAAGTATGTGAAAGCACCTAATGATTACATTAATGATAGCCTTGCGCTAATTGCTTGATTTAGAAAGTAAGAGACACTCAGATTCAATGGCAGTGACATAAGTCATATAACCGAACAGAGTAGCTAATTACTATGGAAGGGAAAGATGTGTATATCTGTGTTGTCTACTCTGGGCTTTATAACAACAGCTTACCAGCCGTTCTAATTATCCATTTTACATTTGGACGTGCTTTTTAGCCATACTGTGTTAAAAGCTCCTTCACAAGGGCCCAATCGTACTTAATTCCCAAGGGCCCTGAGTGTCTCCGCTAAGCCACTGGTTTCTACCTGGGATGGCGCTACCTGGGAGCTTGGAGACTGCAGCCCCAGTGGTGATTTCTAACAATTTTAACAAGGGAGCTCTTCGCATAACCACGCCCATATATCCAAAGATGGAAACATGATAATTTAGTTTAACACTGATATAGTATAACAATAAGAAATGCCTCAATAACCATATAGCAGTGCATAGTTGATCATAGCACTTTGGAAGCAAAGCCAGTAAACTCTGAAAAGCCAAGCCAATGCAAGAGTTTTAGGGGGGCTGAGCCCCCAAAATGAGCAAAAATTTCAACAAAGGGGGCTCCGCCCCCCTGAGCCCCCTAGAAATCACTCCTGTGCAGCCCCTCAAAATTTTACCGAGCTCCTCGTCGGCACCTTAATTTCTATGCTCTGTCGGCACTTTCAAAATACCCATGACATTATTTTTAGTTTTTCTCAGCTAATACTATAAGTTCTTTCCGTCCAAATTCTTGGCGCCGCTCACTGTCAGCAGTTTGGCAACACTATCCCCCCACTGCAATTTTTTCTTTCGCTACCACTGGTTTCTACCCTACTCTTTGCTGAGATGTAGCTGACAGTAGATTAGGGCTGAGGATCAAATATTTTCTAATGCTGCTTTCGAGTTGATCGTGCTGGTAGAAAGATTTGAAAAAGAATTTTTGATTAGATACTACTGTCTGAGAGTTGCCAGCGAAATACCATGTTCACCCATGAAACGGTTTAATGATTTCTATTCAGCCCGAATATTTCTCTGTAGTTTGGCATGTGGATGGTGTTTTCAGTAAGAAATGGAGCACTATGTCGCTGGGGAGGCGCCAGGGGAGGGCCAGGCGCTATAGCCCCATCGGAAGGTGGAACACTATTTTGTCGGAGTTTTTTGGCATTTATAGTACGCTGAAAAACCGCATTTTAGTCCCCTCGTCGGAAAAGTCAGCCCCGTTGGAGAATTTCTGGCGCCACCCCTGCTACGTGGAATAAGATTTTAGAAAATAAACTTGGAACTATTAACATATAGCGTATAATGTATGCTTCTGTCAGTTCTTTAAGACTATACAGAAGTAGATTGGCAATTGGTTTTCATTGCAGAATACAAGACATTGAAAACATTTGAGATTGTTTATGGTTGTATGTGAAAGTGAAGATTCCAAAAGCATTGATAAGTGTATTGGGTTCCCTAGCCTGGTTTTTTAAGTTGTAATGTTCGCTACTGTGGACTTGAAATCACAAACTTAATTTTCCCATCTTGCGCGTCAAGAAAATTTTTAATTGTTATTCACAAACCCACCACATATTCGATATTATTCACATTTGTCATAGTTATCTACCACAAGTAAGTTAATTAATATTCATTTTATGGATCCCTTCCACCACAACTCTTCTCGTTAAGCGAGGAATTCGCTTCATTATACCTCTTACGAATTGATATCTTGGCAACGCGGACAACTAGCTTTACGTCTTGTAATTCTCCTAGCCTACACACAATTAGAAGATAATAAATTGGGAATCAAGAAGTTCATTAGAAAGAGCAGAAAGCTGACCTATTTTTACCAGCAATCTCAATCATTAGCTTTAAACATCTCGTTTAGAAGGCTATGATCTTTTTCACATGATTGAAACCTCTAACCATCAGGCATTATTTTATTATCAGATACATAAAGTACAAAAGCTTTCAGTTGATAGAAGATCAGCTAATACATTTCGTCGAACATATTTTCGGGTGAATTTTGCAAATTTCATACAGCTAAATTTTCGAACAAATTTCGGAAAGGGTGTTCACTCATGCATTGAATTTCAAATATTCTGTCGTGTGAATGCCCATGCGCATCGAGAAAAGGCAATATCCTAGGGCTCTTTGAAAAGTATGACCGAAGAACATAGTTACCAAGTCTCTGGCATTCTGCTGGATAATCCAGCATTTCAAGTTTGTCTCCAGCCGAGCTCCAATAACTGCAAAGTCTGGAAAAATCTCCAGTATCATGTACAGAGCTGAACAATGAAACATATAGTGAAGGTTTCAGGTTTCCTCCAGAGCCTCGACCGATTAAAAACCCCCAAATAGCTTTCTGTTTTCGTCCTTAACCTGCATTTTACAGTGTAACGTTTTCTGATATGCCAAAGACAGCTCCTTCCTAGCAACTCAGTGCCGCTGCGTAGCACTCCTATTTTCTCCATCATTTTATCTTACGAAATTTGTCAACTACACGTCTTTTTTATATGAAAAAAGTTTATAAGAAAATGAGGCTCAAATGGTCAAAATCTTAAGAAAATCTTAAGAAAATCACGAAGCTCATTTTCCAAAATTTAGTGAAATATCGGATATTTCATCGTTATTGCATTCAAAATGTTAAAGATGGGACTCAAATTCAAGTATACAATAGTAATAACGAAAGTGCAAGCCGTTTTAGCCAGTTTATTTTAGTAAAAGTTAAGAAAACTTTAAGAGAATCTCAGGATCAATTTTGGGAAGAGTTAAGAAAATTGAGGCTCAGGCAAAATTACAGTTTTCTTGTAACAACAAACGTGTATGAAGGAAACAAAGCAAGCTACAGAGTAATATGTTTGTTTCTAAGGAATTAAATGTTCATCTCTCCTATTGTGTATTATGAAACTCTTATTACTGAAGCTATGATTTTGAAACTTGCAGTAAGGAAATGAGGAGCCTTGATCAGGTTATGCCACAAACAGTTGATATGTCCTTCTTCAGATATTGAGGTTTACTTTTTTTGTCAAATGCGGAGGAGAAGATTATGATGAAGTTGATTATGAATTATATCGGTCTTTACATTTTCCAAATGAGCGAGGTAGCATAGTGCTTAGAACGCATGCCTTCCATGCAGAAGGACTACAGTTCGAGCCCGACTCGTTGCCCTGCCTGAACGCTCGCTCCCTGTTCACCCAGTAGCAAATGGGTACCCATTGGGAACACTGGGGAGATAAAGGCGGCGAGGAAAGCAACTGGCCACCCTACCTCAGATGCCAATGGCTCAGGATAAGTGTCCTCTCTAACAGGCACTCCCCTACGTACAAAAGTATATGGGGGCTATTTTTACTTACATATTCCAAAAGGTAGTCTGAAACAACGCTGACTACTGTCAGCGACAAAGCAAGAATTCTTTACAGTTTCATGGTGATTTCATTTTCCTGGAATGACCTTATCGCTAGTTTGGAAGAAAAAGTGTCTTGGAAAACTCTTCTTACCCACCTTAGGAGGTCCCTTGAGCCTTCTATGTACGGGTTGAGGTCCACCCAATATTTTTGGGTGAAAATTCACATTGTGATCCGACACTTTTGAGTAGCTTTCCAGTGATGGCACGCGATAGTAGTCTGGTGCACTCAAGAACGCCATTTTGAATGGATCTCACCAAGTAATTTATTGGATAATTTTGGATGTGTGCAAGTTTTTGTGATACTTCTGGGTGAGTTTTGGAACTCGCAGATGGACCCCCGTATAAAAAATGTTCGAGTAACCCCCTTGGGTTACCTACTCATGGCATCTCTGATTCATTAAATTCAAAAGTTATTTTATTTCTGTAGAATTACCACTTTTCATGGCTCATGCGCAGTATATGCAGAAGTTTTGGTATGACAAGCCTTCGGATTATGCGAGTTTCCGAGAAAATAAGTTGTCCGACAGTGTGTCTTGAGGAAAAGTTTTGCGCCACACATTTTTTTGAACAAGAAACATGTCTATGAGAAAGATGAGGCTGAAATTTTGTAAAGATTAAGAAGCATTGGCAGGCTGCATTGTAAATAACAGCTTGCAAAAAGTCTTTTAATAGTTAATTTTGATCGAACTGGCAAGAAAATAGAATGAACATACAATAAATGCTTCACAAACCTGACCACATTTTTCTTGCATCACAATTGCTTAGTCTGGGTTGTTATTTTCATTGGAAGTCTTTAAATTTAAGAAACGTTTAAGAAGCATTTAAGGCTGGTTGCTACGAAATGTTACAGTTACATCCAGGTTGAAGCCAGAAAATTTGTTCCTTACAAAAAAGATATTTCTTTTGCCTTGCATGAAAATGAGGTTAGTTGGCGCCAAATGTCAACAAGTGGCCTAAGTCTGCAACTTTGAACCGACAATAAGGACGTTTTCTGAGTAACTCGCTAGAATATCTTTAAAATTGTATTAGAATGGAGCTTGATGCAACACAAGCACTAGATATAGACTATGGAAGTGAAGAGGACGATCATAATGCAGATGTAGATAGAAAGCAGGTGCCAGTAACTACGTCAGTCATTATAATATCGTGTGTTGTGTATGTGTGGGTGTGTTAAAGTGTGTGTGAATTAATTTCTTACGAGGGCTAGAATCTTTTCATTGTTTACTAGCTATTTAGCTCCTATATATCAAGAAGAATTGTCTAATCAGCAAAAATTGTGCTCGAAAATGGTCATATGGAGTTGAATATATGCAACGCGATAGAGTTCAATAAACATTTACAGAGAAAAATGTAGTGCACTAGGTGAGCGAAAATATTGCACCACCTGCCTTAAAATTTCACCCAAGGCCAAGAACATCGCTCCAAATGGACTTCTCAACACACTCTGTAAAAGTATTATATCAGAAGCTATTTTAGAAGCAAAAACCACTAGCTTGCCGGTGAAATAGTAGAGCTAGTGTTAGCTTGGCTAACATTGTTCATCAATAGCAGGCACCCTACTTTAAAGATGCTATAGCCTCTGAAGAGCACAAGCTTGTGTCTAAAACGGCGGTACAATACTGTGAGCCTTGCATCATGCTTAGAAACAAACCAGAAACCTTGTCTTCTTCTGCCCGGGGCTCAACAATTTCATCTCTTAGTTGTTTTGGAAGTGGAATGGGCCTATGGGGAATGGTAAATTGGCTTTTTGTGACTAGGCCATAAATGTGGAAAAGTGTGTTTTTCATTTACAAGCCCTATTTTTTGCCAGTGTTGAGGGAATTCCTGGAAAGCCCTTCATCCACTAGCAGGATATTTAGTCCCCACAATCAGGTGCTAACACACAAAAAGCTCAAACTTTGAAATGTTTCTGTTCTGCCATGGCCACCAGGAAGCCCCAGCTTCAATATAGTTTGAAATATAGCCATAATTTTCAAAGACAAGCTCTTTCTGTTCTGTTATATCCTGAATGGTCTTCAAATTGCCTAAGAAGAGATTGAAGGCTGAATATTTGCTAAGTGCAAACAGATACTGAGGGATTTCATAAACAGAGCATATGACTCCTGTCCAGGAATAATTTTGGCTGTAAGATCATTACATGGCTATCCAAAAATATTAAATTTGCTTTTAGTTAGTTGTAGCTGTAAGTAGAATTGTAAGTTATATTAGTGGGCTATTCTTCATAGCTAATGACGGAAGGGTTTTTTTAATGTTTAATGCAGATGGTTGGTCAAAGAAATCTTATGCAATTTTCATGAATGTGGTGCCCTGTCCGCCATTTTGAAAATCACCAGGAGGTGCAATATTTTTACACACCTAATGTATATTCAAGTCTTCATTTATGCTTTATTTCATCATAAAACAGAGAAGAAATGGAACAGAATAGTAAATATTATATTGATAATGCAACAGCTAATCTAAAAGCAGTGTTATGAATTGAATGCGCAAAAATTCTAAGGTTTACTGAAGCTTGAGCCTAGCATTGTTATTAAATTCTCCATAAATTTTAGCTATTCTTAGCCTTAATATTCTCATACACTTTCTCTTATAGGGAAGAGTGAATTTCATGAAGCTTAAGTATTCAATATTTGTTGACTGTGTGTTTAGTAGAAGCTGGTGCTACCTCCATGAGGGAAACCTAACCTCCTATTTTGTTTTCATTTATTTTTCTAGGTAAGGGGGAGGGTAGTTCTTGAACACAAGTGCTAGTCTTCTATGGGTCTTCCCTAAAAATATGGTCATACTGAATTAGCTAAGAAAGATGAGCTAGAATATTAAGATCCAGTTGACAATCTAAAATCCTTTCTGGCAAATGCTGTTAGAGTTTAACAGAAAGAGAAAAAACCAGGTAAAGGGGTCACTTGAGGATGACTATGAAAAAACAATTTACATTCATTAATTGTTTTCATTCTTGTTTTGTAGTTATAATAGATTGATTTTCTCATAGGTTGCAAATCTAAAAGTTAAGTGTTACAAAGATATCAAAGAAAAAGTGTATCCTGTTTTTGAAGGTATTGCTAGATATTTGCTATTAAATACTCTAAGTGTCTAATTGCCCAGGGGGGGGGTTGGAAACATTAGAAGAAGTTAATAAGCAGGCGGTTGGAATATATGAGGGGGGGAGTAGAAAGATTGCTTTGTAATCTATGATAATGCTGCTATGAAGCGCTCTATGTTCATAAATTGGGCGTCTAGTAGTGAGAATATAAGCAGTACAAAAACATTGCTAGCAGATAAGATTTGCTCAAATCATCTATTTGGAACCCGGTTTTGAAAAATTTTTGTGCAGAAACTGATAAGTGAGGCGGTCCTAATAAATTAATTAGCAGAGGGGATGGCAATTAGGCACCTTAAGAGTTTAGTGGTAGAAATGATTCATTTTTGGTGTATAATGTTATGATGTACATTAGATGTATTTATCATATAGGTTTATATCTACTCATCTACTCTTACCAAGGGGTGATTCCTAGGGGGTTGGAGCCCCCTTGTTAAGCTTTCTGCTCATTTTGGGGGCTCAGCCCCCCTGGAATTCTTGTATTAGCTTAGCTTTTCAGAGTTTTTTGGCTTTGCCTCCAAGGTGTTATGATCAATTTTGCACTGCTATATGGTTATTGACACATCTCTTATTGTTGATTATACTATATCAGTACTAAACTAAATTATCATGTTTCCATCTTTGAAAATATGGGCGTGGTTGTAGCTGGGCCACATTCAAACTCTGGGCGTGGTTGTGCCTAGAGCCCCTTTGTTAAAATATTTAGAAATCACCACTGCTCTTACCTTACATTTAATTAGGTTTGCTTTTTATGCATGTTATGGGTAGTTTCCAGCTACAGGAAAGTTTGAAAGGTGCTCTGCAAATACCTTCTGGACTGAATGACTATTTTGCATAAACATTTTTTGTAGGAAACAAACTTTTTGGCTTCAGCCTGGATGTTTCCTAATATGTTGTCAAATCAAGCCTTCAATGCTTCTTAAATGTTTCTTGAATTCTTAAAACTTCCAAAGCAATAACAACCCAGATTTGGCAACTGCAGGGCAAGACAAAGTATTTTTAGGTTTTATGAGGCCGGTAATGGATGTTGTTTCTATTTTCTTACCAGTTTGATGAAAACTTTTCTTCTAAAAACAGTTTCTTCAAGTTATTATTTGAAACTCAGCCTGCCTGTATCTATTAAATGTTTCTTAATTTTGGCCTAATTTCAACCTTGTGTTTCTTATAGACATGTTTCTTATATGAAAAAATGTGTAATATTTTTGACATCTTATCAAATAGA
>WIPJ01001492.1:514630-533416 GCA_018155075.1 Cassiopea andromeda
TGTGTGTCTGTCTGTCTGTCTGTGTGTGTGTGTCTGTCTGTCTGTGTGTGTCTGTCTGTCTGTGTCTGTGTGTGTGTGCGTGCGTGTGTTTGTTTGTGAGTGCAAGTAGGGACGCCCGAACGATAGTAGAACAAGGGGGCGTTTAGGAGCAAAAGGGTACCGACTTGCAAAAGCACTCATTGGGACACCGCTTAGTACAGGCACCTCTTTGGGATAGTCCCGTTCCATCCTTTGACAGGGGCCATATTTCTCACAAATATAGAAATAGCTCTCTCCCAATTGTATATTGCTTACTCATATAGCCTATGTTTATTGGATTTCAGAAAGGACACCTGCTCCCCCTGCTCCTCCAAATGAAGGTGAGGAGGAGCACTTGCTCTCATCTGCCCCCCTCACTTGTGTCACTGAGTGTGAGTGTGTTTAGGCCAGTTTTAATATATACTGTTTAATTTTGCAGCAGTTGAGGTCCTAGTATCTTACCTACTTATGAAATGAGTTTTTAGTCCTGTCACAATCAATTTTTCGCAGAAACCGATGCTTATATTGTCAAAGACAAGAATGCAGAGAAGCAGTACAACTTCAACTTAAAGAAGTAGGCCATTTGTCATTTTTCAATTTATTCTTTTAGCTTTCTTTTCTTTTTTTTATACACCTTTAATCAATAAAATAACAAATTTCTACAAAGAAAGACTATGCCCATGGGATTATGATAAGCATCATTGCCCAATGGCCATTTACCAAAAAACAATACATGCAATAGAGCTGTCTTCTCATTCATGGCTGCAAAGCTATGTGTGGATGTGATTGGATATCTGTGGCTGTTTTGCTTTATGCGTTATGAGTTTTTATAAGTCTCCCTTTTAATATCATTGACATTTGTACATGCTTTGGAAAATGCAACCGGATAATAAATTGAAGTACAAGGGCCACGACGAAAATCATGGTCCATTTACATTTTCTTTTCATCACATTCACTGGAGTGATGGCCCAGTGGTAGAGCGTCTGCCCCACAACCGGTAGGTCGTGGGTTCGAGCTCCGGCCGAGTCATACCGAAGACTTTAAAAATGGTACTCACTGCCTTCTCGTCTGGCGCTCGACATATGAGAATGGAGTGAGAAAGTTAAACTCGCGGAGCTACCAGTGGACCAGCCCCCCGCTGTAGCTTTCACTGCATTCGCAGACGCGTGGTCTAGGGCTATAGAAACGGAGATAGGCGCCGCCCCATGCGCCACTGGGCGCGGGAAAGGACTTTGACTTGACTTGACTTTCATCACATCCAATTAGACACTACCGTTAGATATTCATTATGCGCTGACATTACCATTGATGTTGACAAATCCCTTAGCTACAGTATTCACAAATCCATTAGACATTCATAAAACATTTCGTGGCATGCTGTCACTATCTTCAGTTAAATGGAAAAAAGGAAAAAAATTTTTATAATTACATAGCTAAATGTTTTTTATAGTAAAAAGTTAAAATATCTCCCGTTATTTTAAAGCAAATTTTTTCAGATTGGGAACAATTTTTCCAATCGATGTACAGCAATTATTTTTTTCAAAGATCTTGTTGTTTCCATTGCTGTTTGATATACAAACGAAATATGAGAATTCCTTGTGTGAGTGATGTAATTAAGATAGGAGCACTTATGGTGGAGCGAAATGCTACGTGCAAGGCATCAGTTTTAGTTTTAAATTTTAATGTTTTTAGGACTGTTTGCTTTGTGCAAAGCGTGGGAAACTTTTTCTTCCGGGGGATACTTATATTTCTTTCCACTTCTCTTCTGTACAGCTGTCTATCAGCTTTCTTTATTGTGTTTTTTAGTTTACACTTTGAGTGAATAGAATTTTGCAGCGTTTCTCAAAAGTGCAATTATAGTGCCTTCTGCCAGCCACCTTGGCAAAATCTGTGCACAGCTTGTATAGTTTTTAGCTAGCAAGTGAGAGAAAGGATGTCGCCCTACACAGCACAATTTTTACTTCGATAAAATTTCACCCATAATTTATCATCTGCGGCTTGTTTAGCACGCTTGTGCATTAATTGTTGAATTGAGCTGCGTCTTCCAAAGCACTGTTTCTGTCTTAGTTAGGCCGATTTATAAAGATTTTTCTTTGAAGAAGGCGATAAGGTATAGTACGCAAGCAGATACACAAGAGAGTTGTTTGCAAATGTAATAAAGATGTTTCTGTCTGAAGATGCATGCCATGCTGATCATTGCATTCAACCTACCCCCTATTCCATTTCGTATGAATGATTTTAGAGAGCTCAGCCCTCCCTTGTTAATTCTAGGGAAGATTTTGAAGGCTCAACCCCACTTTGAATGCTAAGTTATTGATAGTTTTTCTAAAAACTTCTCTAAGTTGCTCAAGATTTGCAAGCTCATTTCAAAGTTTGTTCACAATGAAAATTAATGTCTGAGCTTGACACAAATTAGGTTTTCAGTGGAGCATCGAGGAATGAATTGGAGGTGTTTATCATGATTCTAATTGGGCATGGTCTCCAAACTCTATTCTGAGCCCTCCTTGTTACAAATTTTGCACTACACCCCTAATACATGTTTATTCGAGGATGCGAATATTTGACTCCGTAGCCATTTTCAAAAAATATTCATTTCAACATATACGAAGTACAAATGAAAATACTGAAAAGAGGCTAAATAAACATGTCTACAAGGAAGCAATGAATAATAGGAAATTAGCTACGATTAGACAACTGCAAAGCATGTCAGTTTTAAATTGCTATGCTTGCTCTCCTTCCCCTACCGCTTGTAAATAGCCAAAGAATATTAAGACACTTGAATAAATAGTGATCAGGGAGAATAGAACAGCTGATTTACCACTTAAATTCAGGTATATTCAGTCTCACACCCCCTCAACCAAAGGACTCTCGCGACGTCTTTGTGTGTAGATGGTGACGTGTGTTGGAGATTAGGTCATTGCTCCTCCTGAGTATATTCCATTGTAGCCCATACTAGATATTTGTAGTAAGAAATGTTGTAGAGAAAGAATTTAATTCTATTTGTGGTTCGAGACAATAAACATTATGCACACAAATTTTTTTATCTATGTTATTTGCTTTTTTATAATTTTTATATGATATTGTGTATCTTTATGTTTATTTGCGACTTAATTATGTTGTTTTATATTGTATTTCGGTTGTTTCATACCTTTGGAAAGTTTAATAATGCCATGATTTTCAACACACATCAAAACTTAAAAATTTAGCCTCAAAATTTTCTTTGCCCTGCGGCAACCTCTTCAGTGAGAATTCTTACAATATACAATTTGAGCAATAAAACACTGGATCTGTTCAATACATTGGCAAGAAGCACCAGTGATCAAAAATATGTTGTTTCAACTTTGCCAATATCAAGATGACATCTGACTATAAGATCTTGATTTTATTAAACAAATTTATCATTGCTTTCTCATTTGATTTCGTGCTCATCAATCAAGCTATACGCAGTTTCTTTGATGGTGGGGTGTTTCTCTCTGTTCCATATCCCTGATTATAGTATCTATTCACAATTTGTGCCTCCTTATTTGCCAGCTCTATTGAAAAGGCAAGGAGTAGCAAATTGCTGGATGGATATAGCGTCTACGTCACAAAGAACGTCAAACCCGATCAATTGCAGATGAAAGGTAAAGACTTTTTGTGTTATGATGCCTAGATGTACTTCTTACCCCTATGTACATGCACGATGCAGGTTGAAATTCTGATAGAAGATGTAAAGTTACATAAAGTTGATTGTTAAACATTCCATGTATTGTGGTTGGGTTCAAGTGTTACAATGTGCAATAGAATCCTTGCTTTGGTCTATCACCTGTTTTTGTCATATCGAAGGTGTTATTAATGAAATGTTCTGATTTTTGAGTTTATCAGAAGATTGTAGGCTTTGAAGTAAGCTCTTGTGACTATATCATCGAAATTCGGCGATATTTTGAAGTTACTTTGTAAATATTCATAATTTGTTTTTCCAGACATAATTCAGTGCTGCGGTGGGCAGGTAATTGTTTTGCGAATTGCAGGTTTACTGACTTTGCATGCAATCATTTCAGAGCTAATTCCCATTTAGTTGTATAGTTTCATAGCCGTGCATGGAAATGGCATTCGATAGATTGAATCGTTTTTCTAAATTCCCTTGGCTAAGGTCATTTACACGTTTTTTTTTATAAGAAAATCATTATTTTGCCTGAGCCTCTATTTTCTCAACTTTTCACGAAATTCAGCCTGAGATGTTCTTAACTTTTTCTTAACTTTTACTGAAATAAACTGGCCAGAGTGGTTTTCACTGTCGTTAATAATACTGTATACTTGACTTTGAATTCCATCTTTAACATTTGGAATGCAATAACGACGAAATATCGATTTTTGGCCTATAAAACACTTAATTTTGGAAATTGGGCCTTGTGATTTTCTTAAGATTTTCTTCAGATTTTGACGATATGAGCCTCATTTTCTTATAAACTTTTTTCTTAGGAAAAAGACGTGTATATCAGCATTCTTCACCAGAGTAGCCAATTTGATAATTTGAAGAACTTTTACAAAAATAAAATGAATGTACAATTCACATAAAAAATTTGAAAAAATTAATGTTAGAAGTTTATAAATGTTTGAAAGATGAAAACCCATCTTTTATGTTGAACATGTTTCATGAAAAGAATATTCACTATAATGTACGATCGAAAAACCTGCTAATGCTGCCTCAAACTAATACTATTAAATATGGAATGATAGTATAGTTTTTCGAGGCAGTACCTTATGGAATGATCTTCCAAACGAACTTAAAAGCCAAACCTCCGTCTGCTCTTTTAAGAAATGTATAAAAACGTGGAGTGGAGAGGACTGCAACTGTAAAATTTGTAAATAGTGAAGTCATTATATACATTGTGTTATCGTTGTTATCTCCCTTTTTTATATTTTTATCTTTATTGTTTTTAATGTAGAGTATGTGGATGTAAATAGTTGGACTTAATTAGCTTCTTTATAAACTATTTAAAACCAACTTTAAATAATTTCTTGTTATTATTTTATTATTATTATTAAGAAATTAAAGGACAGCGAGGGGGTTCGAATTAACGTAGGGGCATTGGGGTCATAATCAGGTAGATAAAACATTGGCCTCTGAACATGTGATCAAACCTCTTTGATTGATGTAGCATTGAAAAACATTTCGTCATGTTTTGATGATGAAGAAATTCCCTTTTTTCTATAGCGTGCAATAAATCTTTCCAAAGTAACTTTTATTACCCCGTTTCTCTACATTGACAAAGGGAGAACTGATTGTGGCCTCCACAATCTGCTTTCTTGCATCCTTGTTTCTCCGCCCATGTAATGAAGTGTTATAGGAGTCAAACCTGATCATTAATTTCTGTTGTATTTCTGCTGTATAGTTTGTTAGCCCTGTTTCACATTGGAAAGATCTTGCCGGACCAATACAGTAGAAATCCGCATACAAGAACTTACTTCCATAAGAACCTTGAGGCTGAAATTTCATTGAATCAACCCCCTAAATAAGTACCCCTAAGAGGCTGAAATAGGGATGACTCTTAAATAATGGATTTCATGCTGTTGATCTAGAAATCCATTACTGGAAATTTCCATGGGCTGTCTGTGCTTTTCAAGTTGCACAAAATATGACAAGATTATTATTATGCAAGAATTCTGACTTTAAAGTGTTCTCAAGAATCGTAAAAAATTCTTGTGCTGAAAACAATGTAAATGCATGCAAAGCATGTGCTGTATATGAGAGCCTTGTTGAGAACCTTACCGGCCAGAATTATGAATGCTAGCCCACTGATTGAGAACCCATCCAGGCTGCTCAGGAAAATCCTAGGTTCTTTTATGCGGGTTTCTACTGTAGTCCTATATTTTGTCTGGTTTGCCACTGGTCTTTGTCCCTATGGGTAATTTATCCTTATCATCTCTTCGTTTTCCTTGATCTTATAAATTCCCCCGTGAAAGCATTTCGTCAATCGTCTGTATGCTATAATTATGGTGCTACTCTATCAAGCCCCAGCCAAGTCATACCAAAGACTTTTAAAATGCTACTCACTGCCTTCTCGTCTGGCGCTCGACATATGAGAATGGAATGGGAAACTTAAAGTCGCAGAGCTACCAGTGGACCAGCCCCCCACTGTAGCTTTCACTGCATTCGCAGACGCGTGACCTATAGAAACTGTAATTTCTGTAATTTCACAGAGGTGTTTCCCACTAAACTTTTCCCTGAGTGGTTTTTAGTCTTAGGCAATCAATATTATGACGCTTTGAAGGAGCTAGTTCAGTGGTCTCCAAACTTGTTTGCCCATTATGATGCTTTGAAGGAGCTAGTTCATTGCTATTGATATCATCTTTTATTATTTAAAGCCCTTAAAGAAGATTCCGAAAACAATCGATGATCATATACTAATCATATGCTGCGAAGAAGACAAAGCAGAGGTCAAGAGTGCTGTAGAGTTAGGCTTTGAAGTACACTCAGCTGAAATACTGCTAACTGGAATTTTGCGGCAGGAACTCGACCTAAATCAGTATCCTTTTGCTTTATTTACAGTTGGAATGTATGTTTTGAGCGTTTGACATTTTGACCTTTTGACCTTTTTTGGATCGCTGGCCCTAGCTGCTACCCCAGATCTAGTTTGATCCTGTCGCTTAGGCCTGGTCCACAGCTATAGATAGACGCCGTGTGACCCAGACTTGCCAATCTGTTTGCTAATCATATTCATGGTGTCTCTGAAGTAGTTGCTTTTACTTAAAGTGTAATGCAGAGATTTGTTCTAAGCAGTTCTTGAATAATAAAGTCATTATACTATTTTTATATATTTCAATTATGGCATGTACGCTTTGCAATATCATTTAAATTCCTATTTTTTAAGTATAACATTACACACTTTATAGCAGAACACCTATTCTCAAGGGCCAAATAAATGAGGGGGGGGCCCAAAATAGATGGAGGGCTCGGAATTTGAGGAATGGCTTTAACTGATTATAAAATGATAGAAAGAATAAAAACAAGTTGTCATAAAGCATAGAGCTAAAATATATGCAGAAGCACTCCTTTTTTTGCCTTGAATATTTGGCGTGAATGGTACTAACAAAGTAAGGAATTGAAACGAGGTGTTCATAGAAAAGTCAATTTCCTTAAAATTAATAAGCAGGGGTCCTGATAAAGTCTAGGGGGTTGGGAATAAATTGGAAAATTAGTAAGCGGAGGGGAACGTTTATTTGGCGCCTGAGAGTAACTTTTTGCCGAACCTGAATATTTAAAAATTTTTCCATTTTGAGCATAAGATTATTCTTAAATTATTCTTAAGTATCAAAAGTGTAACTTCATTTGAAAATCTAAGAAATATATTCAAATCTTTATTGACATCAAAGATAAAGCAATATCATAAGATTATAAAGCAATATAAAAGTGGAACAGAATAATAAATATTGTATCGATAGACTAAAAGTTAATCAACAAACAGTACTATAACTCGAATACACAAAATTTCTAGGTCTTGATGAAGCTTGAGCCTTGCATTATTCTTAAATTCTGAGCCTCCATATTCTTTTCAACTTTACTACAGAACGAAAAAGCGGCAACATTATTTTGTCAAGAGAATGTTGCCGCTTTTTCGTGCTGTAGTAAAGTTCTGTAGTACCAACAGACTATTTACATTCTTTTGAATATTATTCTCATAGAAAAAAATGTGTGTGTAGCAGATGATGGTTGGTAGGCCATTCCTTGATCTATGAATGCTAGCGGAAACGTAGTTTTTTTCTGTCCTATCATTTGCTTCGTAATACCCTCTTGATAAATTAAATGATGGAGTTTGATCAAATTTTTGTTATATTTGACTTAATAACATTTTAATTCATAGTCTAATCAGTGTATGGAATAGTAACTGAGAATCATTGAGATATTAAGTTGGTGGACATAATGAATTCATAAAATTATGACAGTTTTTAAAGTGATTATGTAGAAATATTATGAACTCATGAAAGCATATAGAAATATATGTTGCTTATAACGTCCTGCTCACAGTCTGCAATAAGAATTTCTCATTATCACTGTTTACAGTTTTCGTTAACTATATATTCAAGATATCGGATTCAGTTTGAACTTCAACAGCCAAAAGGCAGGAGCAAGAGAAAACACAGCGAACAAGAGTCACACAAAACGTCAAGAACCCCAAAGCGACGGAAAAGGTGATTTTCTAGCGACCTGAATATCATGAAGTTTGGCATTCAATATTTGCAAAATCATTTGATCATGAAGCAACGTGCAACTGTTTTTTCCGTGAGTTCAAGCCCTGCTGCCACAAGAGGTTTTTCTGTATATTCATAATCCGAATCCAAAAAGAAGAAACTACAGTAGAAGCTCTATTTTGGCTCCAAGGAAGAGTATTTCCTAGATAGGGAATCTATCTATAGGGAGTCTTGAAGGGGACTTGTCATGGAAAGAATAAAAAGAGAAGCTCATTAATGCTCTTTCGGTAGCTAGGCTTGATGGCTATGCAGTGGATAAAGATTGGTGTAGTAAACACAGCTCCTCGAAAGTTTTGAGTCAATCGTAATGTTAAATAACAATTTTAAAAATTGTAAGAATTGGCGAGAAAGCGTAATTATATTGGATTTTGATGCAGATAACTTTGTAGAGTTTTGCGTTGTGATTTTAGTTAATGTTGTTGAAAGTTTTGCTCCATAAATTGTAGTGTTTTTATTGATTGTATCTTGATGGGTAGAACCTTTTCATGTGGTGTCTCATTTATTAGTACCTTGTCATTACAGCCAGCCCTTGATGAAGGAGAGACGTGAAGATCTCTAAATTTGGGGATGGTTAGGTGACGTGAAGCCTTGAATTCTAATGTCTAGAGCATTTAGAAACGCCCTCCTTTACAATGAGCAACAGTAATTTTGTTGGTTTCTTTGAGCTGGGAAACCTGGGCCGTTTTCGTTGCTGCTAGATGTAGGCCGTTTAATTTGCTGAATGAAGAAAAATCAAAGTTTAAAATGTAATTTATGTTACCTACTGCGCCCAAAATTTCGAGGACTGGGTCTACGGTATGTTTTGTATTGTATTGTTTCTTTGTTTTGATAGTAATTGCATATAGTAACAGGGGTTGCGCTAGGAAGAGTTAGGGGGCTATAGCTCCCTCGTTCGAACATGCTAGCCCTCACCGGAAGGTGAAAGATTATTTTTTCGGAGATTTTTCTATTTATAGTATACTGCTAACCGTTGTTAGCCCTCTCGTCAGAAGAACGAGCCCCCCCCGTTGGAAAATTCCTTCGCCATCCCTGTTTTGTAAACTCAGTATAGTCATTATAGTCATCTGTTCACGTTTATCACATGCATGTCTGTGCTCAGTATAGAAAATGACGACACACAGACATTATGCTCCTTTTAAGCCTAGTATGTTTTCTTCTTGTCCTCATGACGTGCGAGGTTGTATAGCATTATGGGTACAGCAGCCACTAAAATATGTCATCGTAGCAAAATACCGTACAATTGTTTTGCGGAGGTTTCTGCTTCTAAACTTCAACCAAGATGAAAATTTATCGCTCTGAATTTGTTTGTCGTCAAGAATTTTAAGAATAAGAAATTATTTGACCGTTTATGGACTTGTCCATTACTAGTTACGTACCTGCGCAGGGGCACGGGGGCATTGCCCCCCTCAAATGAAGAATTTTGCAAGACTTTTGCCCCTCCAAAGTGCTTGTATAGGTAGGTTTTGCCCCTTGGATATAACCTCCAGTTACGACCTTTTCCAGTACACTGATAGAGATGAGAAACTCTTGAATGCTCATCTCTTGATTTACCGTCACGTTGAGTGAGAAGCTGCAGCGCCATCACGATTTCATTGCAATGCTGTTCAGTGTCACGTAACTGCTGCTAACCCAATATGCATTTCATGGCCTTAGGCCCGAAGATTCAGTCGTGGAGGAAGCTTTCCTGTCGGCCTGGTGGCTTCAAAGTAGCCTCATCTATACTCTTGTTGTTGTTTACTTTATTTTGAGTAGGCTGTTATACCTAGCTTATTCAGCTAATTTAGGCCTACTATGTATGCCGCATCCGGGCATGGGACCCCTAGTTTAGCGTCCCTTCCGAAGGACGGCGGAGTGAGTTTGGTCGTTCATATGGAGGTCGCCCATCCAGTTTCTGACCGTGCACAGGCATGCTTAACTGTTCAGCTAATGGAACTGGCTGGGCCGCTTGGCCACTCACCCCGCTATACTCTGCCGTACTGGCATAATCAAATACTCGCTGGGATTTTTTGAATTATTACAACCATATGGGTATACCAATCTTTCAAATGAAGTATTGACATAACTTCTACTTTATGGTGACAAAGACCTCCCAAATAGCCTCAATGGGAACGTAGTTTGACTAACTCTACAGTATATCCACACAACTGGTTGTTTCAACTAACTATCACGTTATGTAACCGTAAGTCCCTTGTCGTAACTTTTTAGCGTGCCCATTTTCTTTTTTTGTCTGTTTCAAATCTGACTCCGTGGTTGCCTTTCTCGTTGCGCAGCGGCGGGAACAGCCAATTCTGTTGTTTTACCTCCCATACAAGGGTCTATTAATTTAAACCATATTGTGTAACCATAGGTATCAGATGTGAAATGCGATAAGGTAGTTAAATGTAGTTTATATTGATAGGTATATGTTCAATCCCAGGGAATAATCATGGTATTTTGCCCCCTGAGTACAGTCATTGTATCGTAGTATAGCATTTCATAACGTTTAAGTATTTTGTTATGTAAGTTTTAAATTTGATATAAAAAAAATACAAAATACATCGCGGCGCTTACCTGTCGGCATAATAAAATACGCTCGGCGCACGCCTGTTTGATCTTTGCACCTCAGGTTTACGCCGTTCAAGATAGGAGTATTTATTGTTACAATACTTTCTCTAATCTTGAATGTCGGCGTACATCGTAGTAACTACTGGCGTACCTCCAGGGTACACCATAAGAACTACTGGCATACGTCCGGCTTGAGTAGGTTACGCCAGAAATTTATCTGACGCCATTTTTTGTGGCTTAATATAATAGTAACACCTCAATACTTGAATTATTTGAAAAGTTAGGACACTTGGCAACCGATATGTAGTCATCGCTACGATATAACGTAACCCATTTTATGACTAAGATATTGTTTTTCAGACAAACCAGAATACGTGTTATTATTTTTATAGTCTACGTAACCATAGTGACTGTGATATTTCGTGATCTTTATTTGAAGTAATTACTGCATACACTCTTATTCATAACAATGGCGGATTGTCGTTCGAAAGAATTATAAGCTATTTGGAGCATGTTTTCAAATTTCGCCGACTCTTCACAGTCTTTATAGGCTAGAAATGACCATACCAGCTAGCTATGATTAGTAGTTACTGGCTCTATTGATATGGGCAATAAGCTATCAATTTTGCGTTCTAATAAAGTGCATAGCACCAGAAGTGGGACGTGCGATTCGGCAAATGAGGTAAGTGGGGATGATACATTTTCGATTGATCATGAAGTCCGTGTACCAGTGGATTATCCATCAAAACAACGAAGGCCTTTGTCGATATCCCTGAAATCAATTGGATCCTTTCGCATCCGAAAGAGTAAACCCAATGATCGTATCAGAAAGACGACAAGTTTGCAGTCCGCTGTGTCGCTACGACTAAACCCAGATTTTGAGAAGTTGAAAAATGACTTTGAACAATATAAAATTGAGAAGGAAAGTGATATTGAAATGTTGAGCAAGCAGTGTGAAGTCACTATGAATGAGAACAGAAGACTGAGGGGAGAGTTGAAAATGCTGCAAACAACATGCACAAAACTGAAGCAGGAACGAGATAGGGCGTTAATGGGCGAAAAAGACGCTCTAGAAAGGTCATCGGCTATTGAAGCTGGTAGGTGAAGATGGTATCTCCATTTCACTACGTAGTCGTAGTTTATTTTAAATAGAATTAATCCCCTCTACGACTTTTTCTATAAACGAAAGTTTGGTAAGGGAACAACTATGTATGAGGGGTAATAACAATGACTCATTTTCCATTGAGTCCTCCAATTAAAGTAGTCAGCCCCCTGTCAGAAGATTTCTGAAACCACCCCTGGATACCTAGAATCTTAATTTAAGTTTTCATGAATTAAGGCTTGGTCGCTTTAGCTTTAGTTTCGTTTACCCAAGTGATTTATTTGTCTTAATCTTTTTAAACCTATCCTTTGTTAAATTCTGAGAAATTTTGAAGACCTTTTGAATCTTGACCAAAAAAGTCACTCATCCTTTAGGACTCAGATATTTACCAGTTTGAGTCTCTTGACTAGAGAATATTTAGTCCATACTGAGTAAAGGAATCAGTGCAAGGACATCAAAATGATGTTTATTTACTTATGAGGCACTATGTTCATTTTTAGATAAAGACAAGATCCAGAGACAGTTCAAGCTGTTTAGAGATACAAAAGCAAATGAGTTGCAGACACTTCTTAAAGAAAAGCACCAGCTTGAGACCCGCTTGACAAAGTATATTAACATGCATGGAACTGAGTCTGATAGCAATCCACATGGTCCAGAAATACTGGGTGAAGGTGGAGAGATCATATCACAGTTCAATGATGTGAGCAATATGATTGGAGGATTTGATGGTGACTCAACTGCAGATATCAGTAATCATCTGGTTTTCAAGGGGGTTGAGCATAGTCTTTTCGGAAGTGAAAATCAGGAACCATACACAAACATCAAGAAAGGTCTGACATTGAGTGAAGTTTTCATGTGTTTACTTGAGAAAAATTAGCCTGTATTACTAAGTTATAGTCCATATTCATAAGTTATAGTCCACTCAGCTGTTTGAAGAACATTGTGTCTGGACTTTGGAATATATATTTTTTTAAACTTCTGATGATGATATACTATTTAAGAATACAAATACAAATCTCGCTATAATTAGGTAACTTGCATTTGACAGACTTGGTATAAAAAAAAATTTTACACTATAGGAAAAAAATACAGTGCAAGGAATGAGAAATTTTAGTATAAAAATTTTCTACAAGTGGTTAGTATATTAGTAGGTTAGGGTTAGTCCAGGGCTTGTTACGCATACAGAATATATAATAGGTTGATCAGATAATGATTGTAGACAGCTTTTGCACTATGAAATCTGTGTGTTGCTTATTAAACTCCAGTTCCTTGCACATAAGGGTAAACAAAGGTAGTCCTGTATACCTTTGTATGTAGGGAAGTTCCTGTTAGAGAGGACACTTATCCTGAGCCATTGGCATGTGAAGTAGGGTGGCTTTCCTTGCTACCTTTATCTCCCTAGTGTTGCCACCAGGTACCCATTCACTGCTGGGTGAACAATGGGTGAGTATTCAGTCAGGGCATCAAGTTGGACTTAAACCGTAGACCTTCCACATGGGAGGCATGTGCTCTAACCAAGTTTGCCACATCGCCCATATAGATGTAAATAGAGTCAAAATGTTGGATAGGAAATTGGAATTTTATCAAGAAATATAGAGCAAGAATTCCAATGATAAGCTTTTAGATAATATTAAATATCCATTCATATATGTAAAGCTTTCAAGAATATTGGTTTATCATATGTATATATATATACATCATATGTGTATATATATATATATATATATATATATACATATACATATATTTATATATATATAGTGGTTTATCTTAAATAATAGGCAGCTGTGTCCCATAGAGGGTCACCCATTATGTGTACTTTTTTGCATCATTTTAAGTCAAAATAGATGGCAGTTTAGGCAGAAGTAGCCAGTGATACATTACCAATAGCCTCCTTCTATTGAAAACTCTGATATGTTAATAAATATTTTTGTAATTGCCAAGGTGATTGGGATGCTGTTGTTCAGAATCTTGTCAAGTCTCTTAATGCAAACATCCTCAGCATTCCTGCTAATAACATATATAGAATCTATATCAGTGCAACTAGAGACATGGAGGAAGATGTTGAAATATTATTAAAGGTAATACTCAAAATATCTTTTGAATCTTGATGGTTTTTTGTAGAATTTTAATATATCACAAAGAATATAATTTGTTATATGCTCTTACATTCATACATATATTGATCTCATTTGCAGAAATATTTTCCACCTTTGGTTCAGCAGTGTGAATTTGAAGGGCGTTTTTTGCATGTTTCTTTTGTGTCCAATGATGAGTGGTGTACAGCTTCAGAGAGAGTGAGTATTGAGCTTTGAACTTATGGCTTTATTACATTTGTATGCAGCTTGAAGGAGGCACCAAATTGTCTCATACTCCAAACTTAGAATAGATATTTAAATTGCAGCCCTCACAAGAGAATGCTTGTCTTTCTCTGGTTCATCAATCATTTTGATAATTTTTTTAAACTTTCATATGAATAGTTTTACTACATACAATAATACACCTCACATGTACTGGTAGTATACCATTGGCTGGTTTGTTGTATTAGTGAAGTTGTATGAAGTTATATTACTGAAGTTTGTAGTTTGTACTATTAGTTATTAGGGTATTATAGTAGTTTCCCACTTATAAGAAACATGGGTTTAAGAAACACAGACCCTGATTCTCAAAGCAATACCCTCTTTTATAAGGAACTGGTGAAGGTCTGAAACAATGCCGCTTTCTTACTGCACAATGTTGTATACGTTAGCTCTCTGCATGAACTTTTTTGCCTTTCACACTATAGCAATCAGGCTATACAATACTACTAAGCTGATCAATTGTATATCATAGTTTTTGCAGTAAGAAGGTTATCCCTGATTTGGAGCTTATATCTCCTTTTAGTGGAATGCCTCAGACCTGGAATTGAAACTTATGTTTATCATATGTGGAAAGCTACTGTATATGCGTTTAAAAGGAATTATATGCATTTACATAGCATATTGTACAAGTTATCAATGTTTAAAACTGTAAGCCAATTTATTCAATATGTGGTGTGACTCATCTCCTTCAAATCCATGGCATGCAGTTATTGTATAATATGCTTTGAGCAGAATTTATACCTTATGTACAAATATTGATATCTGCCCTAGAGCTGCATTTAAATACTATGTGTCCAAAGCACTTTCTGCCTGAGAGTCAGGAAAAGAGAATTATGACCATGTTCTTTGATTTTGACTTTTAGATGTTTGCAGATTCATTATCAAACAGAGTTGAGCTAGCTGAAGATTCTGATATTTTTATATGCTTTCTTGGCTCAGAATTGGAAAGGTTCGTTACTACTTTGGCTATTTTAGTTGAATACAATACATTAGTCTTCTTCTTCTGTCTTCAATCCTAATGTACCCATTAGCTGGTGGGTGAACAGTAAGCAAGCATTCAGTCACGGCATCGAGTTGGACTCGAACCGTAGCCCTTCCACACGGGAGCCATGCGCTCTAACCACTTTGTCACCTCCCCATTTAGGAGAGGTAATTGAACCCAATACACTCTGTTACCCCTAATAGTTACTAGGCAGGACAGCAATGTGAAACATTGAGTCTCCTTTCGTCTGCATCTGAATTTTGCTATTTTCGTTGTAGTATCATCATCGAAGATGTTAAAATCGCTGCACAACGTAAACACACCATGAAGTATAATATCATTGGCTTCAACAGTGATAGAGAACAAAGGTATGCGACATTCCTTGCATTTTTTCACCCAGATAGGAACAATCACGCTTAGCATTGCGTAAGTCCTCGTATTGCCCCCCTTTGAAAGAGCCCCCTTCGAACGAGCCCCCAAACTAGAGCTACAAATTGTTAATAAGCCCCCATCTAAGCACGTGATTGTAACTATTTGAGACTTCACTAGTACCGTATAGAGGGAAGGCAAAAGCAGCCATTAATTAGCGAAAATCGCATGTCCTTTATGCTAGGTTCACACTATAGATTTTTGTCCATAGATTCAAAAAGTCATCCACACAAAGGAAGAAGTCGTATAGACACCTGTCTACGGAAACTAGTGTTGGAAAACTATTTGTGCACTGTACCTGGTGTAGTAAACATGGAAAAAGAGATGCTTGAAACATTTATCTGTGCTTAGATATTGAAAAATAAGGAAACAAATCAAAGAAGATGAAATTCTATTGATCCATCGACAAAAATCTACGAGAAGTAGAACATGTTCTACTTCATCGATAAGTGAGTCATCGACTTTGTTCGCACGCGGCGTCTTTGTTTACACTTACCGACATTCTTTGTTTTGTTGATGACTTTCTGAATCTATAGACGAAAATCTATAGTGTGAATCTAGCATTAGGTTGGTCAAACAATTAAGAAACTCTAGTGCTTTGCTCAAGAAAAATTAAGACACTGTACAATGCCGATTTGTCTAAAGTAGAGTACATTGACTTGCTTCCCCACTCGTTAATTTGTACTACTCGTCAACTTCTAACCTTGTGTAAATGAATCATGCATTATAGCAGCAGGCCATTACTGGCACTACATGTTTTTTTATAAGAAACTGGTTCCATCTATTGTTCTTTTTTATAAGAAACTTGTTTGTAAGAAACGATATTAGGCCGGTGAAAAAATTAAGAAACTCTAGTACTTTGTTCAAGAAGAATTACGAAACTGTACAATGTCCTTTTGTACAGAAAAGAGTGCATTGGCTTGCTTCCACTCGTTAATTTGTACGGTTTTTATTTGGAAAAGATTGTAGCTTGTTATTTTGGTCCGTTTGGATATTTTCGTGACGTTGAGTGGTTATATCCACCCAGAAGTGTTCGACTTTCAAACAATAGGAGTGTTTTCGGCCTCGAAATTAAGAAACTAATTAAGAAACTTTTAGTACTAAGTGCTGATCCTAGTTTCATTCACTTTTCAATCCAGCCTTCTCTCCTGCTCTTCAGTCCCTTCTTTTCTTTCTTCCTCTCTTGTGTTTTATTTACCCAAACCTCTCAAAAGTCACTTTTCAACTATATAAATTTTTTCTATTTAAGAGACCCATCATTTTGCCTGGGCCTCAATTTTCTTAATTCTTCCCCAAAATGAGCGTAAAATTGTCTTAAGATTTTCTTAACTTTTCTTGACATATACTGGCTAAACTGAATTACCTTTCTTTGTTAATCTTGTATACTCGAATTTGAAATCTATCTTTAACATTTTTGATCGTAACAATATCGCAATATTGATTTATGGCCAACACAAAAACACTTAAATTTTGAAATTGAGCCTTGTGATTTTCTTTAGATTTTCTCAAGATTTTCTTTCGATTATGGTCATTACAGCCTCATTTTCTTATAAACTTTTCTTATGAAAAATATGTACATCTATGCTTATCGTAGCAGTTGACTGGAATGCAGCATGTGTATTTGGCTTCTATTTTAGAACTGTCAAGGAAGATTTGGGTAGTGACGTTTGGGAATCACTCATGGCAAATAGGAGAACAAACGTATGTATCTGAGTTTTTTGGTAATATTGCACATTGGCATTAAAATCAGGGGAATAAAACAGATGCAAGATTTTCTGCCATTTGTTTTGTACTGCGGTCATCTCCAACAATAATTTTTTTTCAAACTTCATGATTATAATAAAATATTTTAAGTATACAATGATGATATTTTTTCAATAATAGTTATAATGATAATAATTTTATTAAAACTTTGATATGAATATATTTGTTGCATACAATAATCACCTCTCAAATAATGGTAGTGTACATTTGGCTAGTTTATACTACACTATACTATACTATACTATACTATACTATACTATACTATACTATACTATACTATACTATACTATACTATACTATACTATACTATACTATACTATACTATACTATACTAACTATACTATACTATACTATACTATACTATACTATACTATACTATACTATACTATACTATACTATACTATACTATACTATACATATACTATGCAGAATAATAATAACAATAGACATTTTACATAACTCAAAGGTAAAATAATAAGAAAATGATTTTAATTTTCAGAAGTTCTGGGTTGCTCCATAGTTGTTTACAGTAGGCTGTAATGTCGCTAAGTACAGGAGCTAATTTAGGCCTACCTTGAGCTATTTTTTACAGAAAAAGGTATTTGATGGATCGCTGCACAGCGCTCCTTCTCATATACGTTTGCATTGTACGGATGGAAACTTGTCTTATTCCCTCCCAGATATGGGAAATTTCCAATGGGCGTCGTGGCCATGGCCCCCTAACTTTTTCGACATCGTCAGATTTTCGGGAATTTTAATGTTTCGTTGGAGAATGTTCGGCCTTTTGCTGTCGGTAAGAACTTGGCACCCCTACTCTACAGGTACCACGACGCCTCTGGGGATTCCCTGTTGGATTGCTTTCAAGTTGAAGATAAAATTATACTTCACTTCTCTGATCTAATGTTATTGCTGTTGTTGCAGAAGGATTTTGTTTGTCTGTTGTTGTTTTTACAAATTTACTGTTTTGCGTTATCTCTTTTGACTTGCAATTTTACTGGCTAGATTGATAAAAATGGTGCTCCACATTGAACGGGCCCTTGTACCATCAGATTTTTCTGTACTTGTCCTGGAGCGACAATGCTCTTGTGTTTTGGTACAGCATCAGCATATGGAGTATACATATGGAGTAGTCAGTTCTCATTTACTTGCATCTTCATTCTTGTACTAGGTTGTCAATTTGGATGATTCTAGTGGGAAAGTAGATATGGCGAATGACACATTCACTTTAGTGGAGGAAGTAATTAAAACGGTAAGTACTCTCAGCCAGTAGCCAATGGATAGGATTTTTGTGCAAATATATCTGAATCTCAGCAGTGGTGTAATGAAACGGTTCCGTACCCATATATATATATAT
>WIPJ01001492.1:560432-593757 GCA_018155075.1 Cassiopea andromeda
AGACAGACAGACAGACAGACAGACAGACAGACAGACAGACAGACAGACAGACAGACACTGAAATTTAGAAAAGAATTCACTGTGTGAGCCCCATTGATGTGTTAGTATGCTGAAAGTGTGGCTCTACATTAATCATCCTATTTAAGGAATGCTATTTTAAGTTCAAAGAATCAGTATCCATTTCTTGTTAACTGTTTCCCGTATAGTAATTCAAAGTTTAAAGGCTAGTACAGTGTACACGACTCCTTAAGCTGCACTCATAGGAGTTTATGACGCAAAGCATCATGTTTTGTGTCTGAAAACATGCATTTCCCATAGGCTTGTGTTAATGGAGGTACAAAGAATATCTGTAATGCGGGGGTTACTTTTGTTTTGGCATGTAAAAGAACGAGGCTTCCACATATATAGAACGTAATTTCTGCTTTTCTCTTCTTAATTCAAAATCAATTTCCAACAGACTGAACTAGTATTGGCTCAATTGGTTCAATCAATACCTATTTCTTCTACTTTAACTGTCCACTGCATCCTCCCCTTATTTCTATAAACACGGTACATGATGTGAAATGCGTCAGTTACAGTGTACTTTGTCTCTAGAGCCTCATTCCAATTAAAACCCCATTTCATAACATCGCATCGCATTAATGTATATAGCTATTGTACTGATGCTTTGATACAGTTTTCGTTTTTTATTCATTTACTTTGACAGAAGCTAATCAATTTGCATTTGAATTAAAAGGGAAATATTAGAATTCCGAGAGAAGAGCCTTGGGGAGCAGCATCCGGCAGTTGCATCTGCCATCAATAACTTAGCCGTGTTATTGTGTCAGATGGTAAGATTTCTTGAAGTATTTTGCACATAAACCAGCCTAGGCTCGGGGGGTACCTAAGCACATGTGGGGATACGGGGATGTGCCATTATTTAGGGGTACTTTTTTCTGGAAAAGGGCGGAATTATCCGTACAGTTTTTGAAAATATGTGCGGAACCATTGATGCCATATGAAGAAGCATAGAAAATTGTGAGCAATGTTTTGGGGGAAATGCTGCAAAAATTGCCAGGAATGGCAGGGGGTATTCAAAAGTTGTTTGATGATTTTTTGCGTTTTGAAAAATTTTCTTTGCTTTACGGAATTATTGGTGTAGTGTTCATTATTGTTACGAAATTATGAGTTTCATTTTTTCGGTTCTGTGCGGAAGTTTGGTCCCAAACTTGAACCAAAATGGCACTTCTCCATCCAAAATTAGGTTTAATAACTCCCCGATTGCCTAGGGAAATGAGACATTGTTGTAAGCTTTTTTACCTTTTTTTCCAACTTAAAACAAAAAGCGATGATGGAGTATAGGGTATATTTCAAGCAATAAACTCTTTTGCTGATACTTTATCTTCTTTTGAAATATTGTTACTTTGATTTTTCAGAACAGACATGAAGAAGCTCTCCCTCAGTTCGAAAGAGCTGTAAAAATCTACGAAGAAAATGTCGGAATACAGCATCCAAGGGTTTCAGAGATATTACAGAACATGGCGAAATTATATCTCGATGCGGTAAATTGTGATTGTTCATTTGAAATTTGATTATCATCTGCCCTATCAACTATTGTCTCCCTTTGACTTGAACACGTTTTTTTGTAAGAAAAAAGTTTATAAGAAAATGAGGCTCAAATGGCCAAAATCTTAAGAAAAGCATAAGAAAATCACGAGGCTCAATTTCCACATTTTAGTTATTTTATTGACCAAAAATCGATATTTCGTCGTTATTGTGTTCAAAATCATAATGATGGAATTCAAGTATACAATATTAAAAACGAAAGTTTAAACCATTTTATTCAGCTTAGTTCAGTAGAAGTTAAGAAAAATTTAAGATAATCTCAGGCTCAATTTCGGGAAAAGTTAAGAAAATTGAGGCTCAGGCAGAATGAGGGTTTTCTTATAAATAAGAACGTGTAGGCTTACTTTGTGCGCTCAACTTGCTGTTCTATGGTCTTACTCGATGTATCGTTTAGGGAGAAAAAGAAGAAGCTGCGCGGCTTGTCAAGCAAGCCCTCGATCAGGAGCGTACCGCATACTATCCACCTGACCACTTGCCACGCACAATGGTACAATTGCGAGACACCGAACAGGAGATTAAAGTCAAGGACATAGGATCGAGACGTTCATCATTCTCTTCAATTGCTCGTATCAACAATAACAGATGATGCTGTTAGAGGTATGATAGACATGATTTAGTCTTATCACATGTTTATGTTCCAAACTGTACTAGGATCTCTATTCGTCATAAGGTTAGGTCTATTTCTACAAGTAATGTGAGTGAAGAGATATGCAAGGATGAAAGGAACATGGTAAAACAGGTTAAGTTTATTTCTACAGGTAATGTGAGTGAAGAGATATGCAAGGATGAAAAGAACATAGTAGAACTGGGATGGACACACCCCCTTTTGGGACATCTTTGCAATCAAAAATTGGTGCTTTACTTGATGTTGTAAAAAATTGGATGGCATATTCCGCCTGTACTCCACTGCTTACGTCTATGTAGGTGTGTATACAATGCAAAGATTGTCATGTTGCTCAAGCATTTCCTTGCACGTGGCTCGTACTTGCTTACATTTTCCTGTGTTCTTTGGACGGAGAATGCATATATAATTACTTTTCCTGGCATATTTGATTTGTTGAATGCCTTATCTTAGAAGTAGAGCTCTTCATAGCTGAATTGCAAAATAAGAACGACAACATAGAGTCCACAAATTTCTTGAATTTAGCAATATTGACGACTGATCCGGTGTTTCGACTATTACATGAAAACTATTCCATAGCAAATATAACAATTCCAATTGGCTAAACATTGTGACTTAAACGGTGTAACTTAAACGATATGGCTTAAGCGGTGTGACTTGATGTAAACGTTTCGACTCATGCTTGAGTCATCTTCAGTATGAGGATAATCTGTGCTGTTCTATGTTGTTTACCAATTCGTATTTTTGTCCTCTATAGTGTTCCTTTCCACGTTCATTCATATTCCGTGCTTCCTTCCACATTGGTTTTTATCACGTATTCATTGATCCTTCTTGTGCTATTTTATTTGTGTCTACCTTATCCTCATACTGATGATGTCTAAAGCATGAGTCGAAATGTTTGAATGGAGTCACACCGTTTAAGTCGTATCGTTTAAGGTACAACGTTTAAGTCCCACTCTTCTTTAATTGGTATAATTATTTTTGTTATGGAATAGTCGAAACATCGGATCAATCGTCAGTGTTGCTAAATTCAAGAATTATGTTAACTCTTTTTGTTGTCATTCTTATTTTGCAACTCATACAAACCTGCGATTTCCATTTACATCACAGCTGAGTAACAACGAAGTAGTAAAGCGTCGTCCTTAATCGCTTCCCTGTCCTTTCCGTTTGTTAATTGCTGCAACGTTTTGGTGACTTTTTCACAGGGCTTTAACAGAGTGGTCTTGAAAATGAAGGTGTTCCACCAGTGGCTTTCAATATTTAAATAGTTGCCATGAAATTAAAAATAGTGGCATAAGAAATCCTCTTCAAAACATGTTCTATTGTTTTTCAAGCATTGCTTTACATGGAAAATCTGTACAATATGCTAGTTTGTGTCAATAGCATTAAGAGACTGTTGTAAACTGTATGCTCTTGTGGGTCAGTGCAAGACTTGACAGTAAACTAAACTTCTCGTTTGATATATAATAACATTGAATCAACCCAATATTTACAGTAATTACATAAATCTTGTTCTATTTTGAAACTCTTAACTTAAACTTGTAACGTTACACTACTGGCTGTGTACTCTTAATCTCAACTCGTAACTCTTAACTATAAACTGTGAACTGTGGACTGTAAAGCGAATGCTAAGCTTGATATACGACGAATTGCGGAGGAGTGCTACAAATGATGCAGTATCCAACAGAGACTTTCAAGGTTGTATGATCCTCGCTTCTTTTAGGAAATGGTCCTGGCTTTGTTGGAATTCCTTTTTAGACACACCCCTACGTCTGCTAAGTAGTGGTCTTGTGTGTTTCCCTGTTTTAGCATTGAAATGTGTGTAAACATTATCGGCAGTCCTCGCTTTTTTTCTGCAAAAGCCTAGAATATTTTAGAAGCCATTGTTTCGGGATAATTTTGTTTACTTCGTTATCTTTGATTCTATACGTAGCATTCTCTACTCATTGGGTTTCAGAGCAGACAATTAAAGATATGCCTTTATTGATTAAGTCCTAATTAATATGCCTTTTTTGCTGAAATTGTTTGTCCTTCGTCGTTTCAGACGCTACCCAGAAGCTGCTTCGTCTGCCAAAAAGATGAAATATATAAGCAGAAATATACGTTCGCTGCCTGTTCTTCTTCAGGAAGAATGGACAGACCAGAAGGCTACACAAGAAGAGCTGTGTCGTTTGTTAAATGTCATGACCGATACAAAAATAGTAAACGAATAATACGGTCTGAGCCTGGAAGAGAGCTGACTATATTTATATTGGTCTGAAGTCTGTAATTCACCGAAGAATCATCAGTTCCAATGTATCAAAGTTACAGTGGCCTATGGTTTGAGGTAACAATAAGACAATAAGTAAGGATATTTATACAACGGAATAATCTGTAAAAATTGTATATATAAAATTGGCAGTAAATGGAGTTAAAGCAGAATTATCGTTCTTAGCATGTTTTGGTATTTATAACAGGTACTGAACTTTTCCTGTGGAAATACATCCTACTTTGGCAACTAGAATGTCAGAATAGAATTCTATTCACCAGATGCTAATTCTTTGCCTCTATCTGTGAAGCTGCCCCTTGTTTAAATATTATACCGTAAATTCTCTATTTAGCCCCCCTGGGGGGCTTTTTGATTTCAAAGGCTCTAGAGAGGGTTATTAGAGAATGATTCTTATAAGAGAGGGAAGCTAAATATATTTACGAAAATTTTCATTGGGAAAGTTAGTATTTGCTGTTTGAAAATAGAGAGCAATCTTCAAATATTTGGTCTCTATATCATTATGTAACCATGTCTCGTACATATGAAACTCAAAGCAGCACAACCAAAAGTGAAAAATTGTGTGGTAACCGTTGATATAGAACGTTTTTATCCGCAGTAAGTCACGAACATCTTTGATTCTTGATAGATTGAGGACTGCTGTTTACAGAGCGTGATCAAGCTTAGATTACTTACTCCTATGAAGTTTACTTACGCTTGGTACTATTCAATGTTTTCTAGGGGGCTTAAAATATTTCTTGGTCCACAAAAGGGCTAATTTTGCGATATTAGTTTAGTTTAGAAGGGAGGGCTAGAAGATAATTTACGGTGTTGAAAAAGGGAGAATGTAAAACGAAAACGAGGCTGTGTTGTGGGCACAGAACTCGAAAGCGGGAAACTTACGCGACACTGGCACAAAATAAATGTAGAAGGCTTGCTGCTTATGTTCTTGCCTAACATCACCGTGGCTTTTCTGCAAGTAATCTTTATTTCTGTGTCCATCCATACCTTGAAATGTGCTGTAGAAATTTTTGTCAAGTAGTTTGGACCAGTTTTGTTGTAATATTTAATTTTGAAATTTTTTATGTTTAGGTGATAAGAATTTTATGAACCTGCTGTTATGAGATTACGCAAACTGAATACCGTCCGACCATGGCCATCCTGCTATGTACCTGTTGTACACTAGCACAGACAGATTCTTGGACGATTTTCTCATTCTACACCCCCTCCTCCATTTCATTTGACATAATCTTGATTTCTATACATAGAAATAGAGCCAGAGAGCTTATTACCTCCACCTGATTGAAAAGATGTGCTTTTACTTCTGAGGAAACAGCAGCACCACCCTATTAGAAATAATGGGCAGTACCCTCTGTTCAAAAATAGCCTCACCCCTTTTGCCACATAATTTTCAGTGGTACAGAGCAAAGCTATGCGAGGAAACTTCCTTGAGATGATATCACAAATTCTGTGAGAGTAGCAGTGTATGGTTACTGACATCTTAAAGGTACCAGCTTTTTATCGTGCAGTTTCAGAGTATTCGATTAAGTTACCTATATTTCTCATAAATGTGTTTATATGGACTTCTTGACAAAAATTTCCCGTACTTTTTGCTAAAAAGCATACATTTTTTCTGACCTTTTTTCTTAAAAATCTGTTTTCCCCTGACTTTTCTGAATGAAACAACCTCCTCCTCTGACCTGTGGGGTCAACATTCAGTCATTGACCATTGACAACTGCTATTTTTAGCATGATGGTAACAACACCCTTGACTAGGAACTGCAAATGACAAAACTAATCTAAATTTTTCTTGGATTGATCAAATCACCAAGTTAAAGAAAGACAAAACTTAGAAATGGATAAATTTTAAATGTAAACTAAAAAACATTAAACACTTGTGGTGATGAAAAATGACATTTTTTCCCTGACCTAAATTAAGAAAGTGCTACTTTTCCTATTTCAAGCTTCCCTGACCTAAGTGAAATTGACACTTTTCCCTGACTGTATAAACCCTGAATACACAAACCAGATTTATCATAAGCTATTTTGTATTAAACATGTCCAGGCACACACAAACTTGTCCAGGGTGGCCAACAGTGAACTGAAATTCTTTCCCAAGGTTTTTTCTGCCAAGTTTTAGGGAATTTCCAGGGTGTTTTTGAAAAATATAATTGTCCCATATAGATTTTCTGCCTGCACCCATCCACCTTTCATTCTGCATTTTACTTGAAATTTTGTGTCCGAAGTTGGAAAAAGAGGCTGCTTACTATATGACAAATAATACAGTTTTTACCCCCCAACAACCTCATAGATCCTCCTCCCCTGCATTACATGAATAAAAAATGCAACAGCACTGCAAGGCCAAACATTGATGTATGGAAAATCTGCTTCAGAGCATAATTTTTCAGGAGTAGGATGTAATTTCAGGGTTTTCCAGGGACAAACAAAATCCAGGGTTTTTCAGGGTCTTCTGGGGTTTGTTGGCCACCCTGTTGTTCATCAACCCTCCCCCTCTGCCTATGAATTTGTTTAGAAATGTATTTTTGAGGGATATTTATTATATTATCCTGTTTTGTGTTCATTTTACTTTTAGTTAAAACTGTTTTGCTGGCACACTAGGAAGTATCCATACTTGTACCCTAGTATACTTGAAAGCTCCTCCACATAAAGCACAGTGTGCACTTATGCAGTTGTATTACATAAAGGGGTGATGTATATAAAGGAAGTAATGTAAAGCCAAGAAAGAAGCCCACAAGCTTGGGGGTTATCTACAATGGGTAATGTGGGAATGGCGTACCCCCAGTAATTTATTCAGGGTTCACACAAACTCCTCTAACAATATTTCCAAACTTTTCCAAAGCCAAATTACCGAATTTCCAAAACTATGAAGCATATTTTTGTTTCCATTCTGAAGCCCCATAAGTAGAAATTGTTTTTCATGCAATGTTCTGACTTTTTTTAGTTGGTTATGTCTTATATTACCAAAAAATAAACAAGCATAACATATATGGTGTTTAATATGACACTAAGTTATATCCATTTCAGGACATTTTAGAATTGCCCCAAACAAAAATCCACAACATTTCCATAGCCAGAGCTTGAAAATCTTCTTTTCCTAAAACTTTCCAGGTCCTAGAAAATTGCATTATCAATATCCATAACTTTCCAAAATCATTCAAAACCTGTACAGACCTTGTTTATTAAGCACCATCAAATTTGCAGATTGGTGATAAATGATAATAACCAGCTAACATGTTAATGTGGCAACAGTGTGTCTAGGAAATCATCTTTGTCCACCTGTACTCAAAACTGCTAAGGCAAACCCCCCTACCAACTGCATCTTATGCAATTTGAATATCTTAATCTCCAAGTTGAAAACCTCTGTACCAGCCATAGTCAGGGCCATTTCTATTGTGGAGTGCACAGGCACAACCCTGCCAAAAATTCTAGTTAGTAACAAAGCTTATTTTGTCAGCAAGTTATTGGGGGTCCTTCACCCTCCATGAAAAATTACTAGGAACAATCCTTGCCACAGAATGGGGTGACACTAAGAAAAACCACAATAATTTTTACACATTCACAACTCACTAACCTTTTATTCATAATGAAGCAATTACAAAATAACTTTACTTAGCTCATAGGTAAAATTCTATGTAAGGACTTCTGACTCTCTTAGGATTGCTTGGTTTAAGTTAAGTCTCAAGATTCCTAAAACTGAGGTGTTCTATGGTAGCTTCAAGTAATGCAACTAGTTCCTGCTTCAAGGTAAGTCAATTGTTCACCTTCTATTATAGATGGTTAGGGGGAGGGGTAACAATTTTATGAAATATTTTCTAGGTGGGGTCTAACCAAATATTATCCAGTTAGGAGCAATCAAATCCACATAATACAAATCTCAAAATACAGCAAAGCAAACTGTGAAACAACTATCCCTTCAATTGTCATTAGATTGGAATAGGCCTATGCAGACCTTGCTCTTCCCAAGCTATGAAATGGTTGTTTATGCGCAGGCCACCATCATATTCTCCTCTGACTTTGTACACCAAATCAAATGCTGGGATGCTGAAGTACCTTGAAGAACAACACAGATTTCACAAACACAGCACATTCATGATCACCGTGACCAGGGATGTGCCAACTGGGGGGAGGCATGGGGCATTATGGCCCCCAGTATTTTCATATTTGCTAGAAAGTTGGTCAAAAGGCAGCCATGCTGCAAGAGAGTTGGCAAGAGTATTTTCTGTGACTTTTTAAAAGTAACAATAGTTGGTCAATTGGTCAAAATGCCCCCCCCCCCAACACAAGGTGTCTTGGCACATCACTTTGACCTTGGATAACTGGGACTCTTCCATTCCCCTTGAAAATATGTTCATATACTTTCCTCCACTTAACTGGGGCCCTGAGGAACTGGCATTTCCACTAAGTGAGGCCACTTTTTAGGGTCCTAGCAGCAATTTTGCTCTGCATAGCTGAGACTGAGAACAATATGTTACCTTCAAATCAAGTGCAGATTTGAAAAATGCAGCTCCTTACACAAAACTGAATGATTTCACAAAGCATGATATGTGAAAAAAAGTGAAAGTACTTTTGCCAGACAGATGCATTCATGAAAATTACAAATGGGTATGTCAGTATGTGCATGTTCTTGAGAAGTTATGACATGACATGTGACCACTTATGTGTTCCTCTGTTTAAGTGGTTCTACAACTTTACTTTATCCTACATGAAAATTACAAATGGGTATGTCAGTATGTGTATGTTCTTGAGAAGTTATGAAGTGACATGTGACCACTTATGTGGTCCTCTGTTTAAGTGGTTCTACAACTTTACTTTATCCTACATGAAAATTACAAATGGGTATGTCAGTATGTGTATGTTCTTGAGAAGTTATGAAGTGACATGTGACCACTTATGTGGTCCTCTGTCTAAGTGGTTCTACAACTGTACTTTGTCCATAAGTTTCAATTATTGAGAGCTCCACTTCACTAGGACTCTAGCTAGCTAGGATTGATTTTAGATTCCCCACTGGAGTACCAGTTATCCAGAGCATACTGCATATCAAGCATTGAAAGCTACATGATCAATGACATGTAAATTTTAATCCATTAATGCACAAATGATGGTACCATAAAAACCAGAGCACTATAAGATGAGCTGGTAAAGCAAAGCAGAAGCAAAACCAGATTTTTCCAGGCCACACAAAGTTTCCTTGACTTTCAATGGCTATGCTCAAAACTCTTAATCTTTTCATGATTTTCCATGACTTTCTCAGCCCTGACTTAATCAGTTCACTAAAATCCAACAAACTTACCTAGAAAACATACTGCCCCAAAGCAAAATACAGAAACTGCATAATCTGAGCGTAAAATTAGTGACTGCTTTTACATAAAAAATACGACTGCCTTTTTCTTTAGTCAGAAAACAAGCTTATGAATAATCACTTTTAAGCTTTGCATAATGACCTGCATGCTAATAACCTTCAATATCTGGACATGGGAGTGTTGGTTGCTTAATAGCATATGGGTTATTGAGTGATGTGCATAAGGGGGAGAGTATGGGCCATGGTGTCTCCCAACATGCACGAAATTGTAAGAAAGTTGGCGATGTTGCAGGCCATTTAACATCCCATTGGTAATACTGTTTTACCTGTGCCCCCTTTCTAGTCACAGTAGCTGGTCAAATGGTAAAATCCCCCCTCAACTGAAAATGTCTTGGCAAATCTGTAGGGATAACTCGATCAGGACAGTGTTTTAAATCCATGTGCAATATAAAGACAAAAATTTCTTGTATCACAGGGTCAAGATTTCCAGTAAATATTATCACCTGTACAAATTCAATATGGATTTTGCTGAGCAAGCACGATCAGTTAAAAGTGGTTTAGTTACGTTATAAAAAAATATCCATACCTTCCAAGGACATCATCCCTAAACAACTTAACAAAATGCAAAAATCTCTCTGCCATGATTGTAATAGGCTTCAATGACCATGCCTTTTCCTCTGAAGCTGCCCTGATATCATCTGGACAGAAGACAAACATTGCACGAGACATTGAATTTTTGACAGCACACTCATCGAATTGTGGGTCGTTGGGATTAATTTCCATTGGTGGGTAGCTGGTCGTGAAATACTTTGGCTCGGGAGAAATACTGATAAGGCCATGATGACTTCTGTAGTGGCTCAGGAAATACAGCTGGCTGAATACCTGTTGGTCACTGCCATCTTCAACTCGTTTCGGGGACTTGTCACCATTCTTGGCCACTAAATTTGACGGCTGGAGTGAAAGCACTGTCTTGCCAAAATGGTCATGGGCGTCGTCTGTTGAACCGAAGATCTTTGAAACTATTTCAGCAACCAGCTCATCTCTGCGCTTCTTCAAGGCACTTTCAACATCTTTAGGCACATCATTTGAAGCAGGGTACTCCACATTATCATAGAATGGGAACTTTATGTCTAGGATGGAGTGAGAGAAGTCTGCCTCTCCATTTCGTTGGTAATGACAGTACAGTAGCACCACAAGGTGATCAAGAACTGCATACAGATCACTGATGAAGTGCTTGAAGACAACATTCTCGTTCTTTGCACTGAAATGAAGGGTGCCCCTGTTTAGCATGATCTGTTTTCTGCTGTATTCTACAGCTGTGACTGAGGAAGCAAGGAGCAAGGAATCGATTTCATCCAACATTTGTCGCACAAAAGTTTCAGGCCAACGAACAACGCACTGGCTGATCGTTAGCTCAAAGCCTGGCCATGACTTTCTTGTTTCTTCTTGGAATGAAGCCACAGTATTCAGCCATTTTGCAAGGTGACTGAGGGCCTTTGGCGTCTGACCTTTACATTCATTTTTCAGGAAGCTTTGAGTTTCAGTGAAGACGACATCATCCTCTTTAGATGGCTCGTCCCCACCAAGAAACTTCCTTTTTGACAAATAGTTATTCAGGAGCAGCAATTTGTAACTATCCATAGCAGATTACCTGGTACACTTCGCTTCAAACTTCCCTCAAATGATCGTACTTAGCACACGAGTAGGCTGTTTTCTCCACCTCCTGTACGCCCAATCAACGCTGTCTTGGGACTGAGGTAGAACAATGGTGGCTAGCAGAATTTACTATTACCTTTGGTCACGTGGCCTGAAAATCGTGCGTTTGTTCACATCTGCAGTTTCTTTAGAAGCAATGACGTCCGAAGAGGTGTTCTAGGCAGGGGAGATTTCTAGGGGGGTTTCAAGGGGCGAAGCCCCACCTGTTAAATAGTTGATCATTTTGGGGAGTTCAGCCCCCCAAAATTCTCGTATTGGCTTTGCTTTTCAAAAATTTATTGACCTTGTTTTCAAAGTATTTTTTATTACTAATTGTTGATTACACCATATCAGTATTTAGCTACATTAGCATATCTGCACCTTGAAAATATGGGCATGGCTACAGTTAGGCCAAGCCTAAAATATTGGCGTATTTTCACCTAGAGCCCCCTTGTTAAAATTGTTAGATATCAATACTGGTTCTAGGTGCAATGTCATACAATAAGTCTGCAACCACGCCCATTTTTTTGATGACGGAGACATGATGATTTCGTCTAATTATACTATAAATTATGATATATTATATTTTAAAATTACCAACAATTAGAAAGACTTCAATAGCCATGTAGCAGTGAGGATATTCACCATAGCAATACAATACAAACCAAGGTCAATGCACTGTGAAAGCAAGATCAAAACAAATATTTTGTAGGGCTGAGGCCCTCCCAAAATGAACAAGAATAACAAGGGGGCTCTTTCCCCTGAGCACCCTGGAACTCACCCTTAGTGAAATGATGCTAAAACCGCTGCAATTACTTCCTCTGGTTTCAAAGGCAGGTTTACAACCATTTGTTCCGCCGACATTTGAGAGTTTGGCACATTTTAACTGTCTGAAAACAGCAAATGACGACAAAGGTGATACCAGTTGCACGTGATTGCCTCTATCGGGGAATCCTCCATTATTGGAGGAACAGGCCTAAATTACTGAAGCTGACTACATGCACTTATGACATCTTCTTTCTGCTGTCGAGTGTGACATTTGTTCCACTTACCCGTTAGGGGGGAGAAGTCGTCGGTCCCTAGACTTTTTAAGACAAAAGCCAGTACCACAAAATGATTTTAATATAAAAAAGGGAACACACAAAAAAAATTTGATGACCGGAAGTTCGTATTAATGCAGTCAGCAATCCTTCATACCACCAGCACCCCCACCCTGCAAACACTATTCCTATGTGAGCCTGCTGTAAAACCTAGGGGACAGAGGGATTCATGTCAAGGAAGTTTTCGTAGTGCTCTTCCAGAAACACTTTGGAATTAACATGGTTTGCCTTACAAAAATAGAGGCAGCGGATGTCCGATTTCCAACTTCTTTGCATCTTGATGGTTCAGATGCAATGGTAGGTAAACTGAGATATCTATGATAGAACTATTTCTGCCTACAGAGGATAGGAAATGAAGCATGAAAAATACGTCAACTCCTCTTCATTACCAACTGGTCTGGGAGCTATGAAGGGTTTAGTTTTGTTTTCAAAATCAGCTGCCGTCTAGGCAGCAGAATATGGATGCCACCAAATACTGAGATACATTGCTGTTCTCAAGGTCTTCCATTCATTTTTTTAGAACTATTTGCCAAGCTGAATTCACGTTTTTTTACAAGAACCAGTAAGATTGAGGTTCATACCGGCTGTTCTTAATTTTCCCTAAATTGATATAGGTGGTGTGGGTCATTTAGAACTACATAGAAAGACAATATACATTGGACAACATTGGATGTATTTATTGATTGAGAGCAAAGTATCAGTACCAGCATGATCAACATAATAGTTGGTCTTAATTAGTTTCTTTATAAGCTATGTAAAACCAAATTTAAATACTTTCATATTATATATTATTATTATCTCTCTTGCGTTTTAATGTTTTTTATGGAAATAGTTTATAAACAATTTTGAATAGACAAGTTAGCACATTGGATTAGAGAAGGCTCGATAACAAATGTTTTCCACCTCTAACCCAAAATATTGAAGTTAAAATTGTTGTCTTTCACCTTTACTTACATATTTTATCATGACAAAAAAATGTTAGCACATTATCTAGTTTCGCTAAGAGCAACTAATTAGCGATAAATCAAAGAAAAAAGTGTCAATTCTCCTATAATCAACAAGGAAAGAACCTTCGTGTCTATTGGTTAATGGAAAGCTTCTGCATTGTTTTCCAAAACTAACTTTTATGGCAAGGCTTCAGGCTTAGCCTTGTTCTTAATTTGTTATTAATTGTCCACCATATTTCAAACTCGTGTTCTTATATAAAAAATCCACTTTTATCATGTGTAGAAATTCACATCTATTATAGTTAGACTACTAAGCATTGCAGCTTGTGTTCATCATGCATGTGATGTTTTTGCACTTTATGCCTTTACATGTTTATTGGGTTGACTATTTTTAATGTTTTACTCATTGATACTCTCATCTTCACCAAACAGCACAAAAATCCAGATTACTCTGCAGCCTATGTAACAATTCACACAGATGGGGACAAAAAAGGCTATGGTATTGGATTTACATTGGGGAAAGGAACATGCCTTGGTAATAATACATTGCATCATTATTGTCATTCATGGCAACCACTCATATGTTAATATAAAGGCAGGGGCAAAGTTAAAGAAAATGTTGGCAGGGTGTACAACCCCAATTTACTGACAGACTTTGTTTGAGCTCCATTTACACAACCCCAATTTGCCAACAAAGAGAATTTTCCTTGAATTTTATCAGCAATAAAATGTTGGCAAGCACTAGTGATATGTGGCAAATATGCTGACAAGCTAAATATTAGGGGTTGTGGCACCTCTCCACACACCCCTATGGCTCACCCCTGTTTAAAGGCATGATGCATCATAGAAATAGAAAACAAGGTACACAAGGATGCATGTTTTCCTCCATTTTTTAAATGTTGTTTCTCAAAACATGCTTTTTACATCTTTAAAGTGACCCATTTGCAGGGGTGTCATGTAGAGTAGGGGGCCAAGCACCTGCAGAGTAGGGGGCCAAGTTCAAATGTTTTCCAATAAAATTTAAAACCTTCATCTTTCCCAATGCTGCTGTTCAGCAAAAGTACGAAAATTTTCCGATGAAATGTTAAAAGTTCCAAAAATCCGACAATTCTCAAAAGATTGGAGAAGCATGGCCCCTCATGCCCCCCAGCCACATTGCCCCTGCCCACATGACAAGTTGCTTCATTTACCTTTATTACTGTGACAAATATGTTAAGTTATCATCAGGAACTCCTGTATACACCTAAGGCAGGGGAAATAGCTTCCACTGAGGGCAAATTTTGATATATGTCAAAGCAATTTCGTTCTTCTGGTGTGTAGAATATTCCTTGTAAGGGTAAGGTTCCCATTGGTCATTGCTTCTCACTTGTTTTTTGCAAAACCCCCTCATAGTAAGAAAATATTTCACACCCCACCACTTGCTATAAATAGGACTATTGTCTATAGAACTAACATAAGTATGCCTGTTATCTGAGGCTATATGCACCCCCTTGTGGGGCACACCCCACTATCTGAGAAACTTTGTCATAGGTATAGATTTTATCCATCAGGGTCATTTTTTATAAGGTATTGCTTGCTTAAAATAAATAGTTTCTAGAGTTGCACATATTTCAATCAATTAATACATTATATCTTACTCTATTTCTTAGTTGTTAGTGCAATTGAATTGTTGAAGCCATTGGTTGTTGGGAAAACACTTGAAGATATCACCAAGGATTTCAGAGGATTTTGGAGACAGCTCACATGTGAAGATCAGCTGAGATGGGTATTATGATAGATTAAGTATTTGATATTATCAACTGCTTCATAGGTCACAGAGAAATAAATGAACCCTGCAAGTATGACTAGGTGGCTAATATGCAGTGCTACAAATCTGAGCTCAAAAGCTCCATGTACACTTGTCAGGGTCATTGAGCACAAGAAAACTACCTGTGGCTGGCAATCCTCTCCTAGTTCTGGAAATGTGTACCCAAGTGAAGCTGTCAATCTCCTCCACCCTCGTTCTACTTCTAAGCATAAGAAAAGCACAATAACACTAGGCTTTATGCTAATTGTGAAGCTTCAGGTTAATGCAGGCCAAACATGTAACTGGAGGAAATGTCCTGAAGGAACAAAACTTGCCTGTGCAATCACTTTGGAGGGGCAAAGTCTTATTTTATGATGTAAATCTCTGGGTTGATTTTCTTGGGAGGATAAAACCATGCAACACCTGTCTTGTGGGGGCATTATCCGCAGTGCCCTCTGTAGGTACGTGCCTGATACAAATGGAGGGTATCATACACCCCCAAAGTAACCCCCTAGGGGCTTATTTATTTTTGGATTTTTGCATGGGGGCTTATTCAAAGGGGGGCTTATTCTAGAGGGACTAAAAACTTTTTCTTGGTAGTTGGTCATATTCCAGTTGAAAATTTTCTAGGTACATACTTTAATCTTATTGTCCTCTATATTCATAATTTAGACAACAAATCCAAGTATCAATAGGAATCGTTTCTAATACAACTGGTGTTTAGGAGTGCAAATGTTTCCTCTGTTGCATTTAAGATTTTACCAGAGCGAGACATGAATTCGTTGACTGCTTTCTATCGATTCCCAAATAAGGCTGACTTATGTTCTACACAATACAAGAGGTTCTGCACATGTCAATTAGTGCCCACTAGGGCCAGGGGTATGGTGACAACTAGGGAGTTAACACAATCATTACACCTCATATGTGTTATACTTTACCTATAAACTTTAGGAACTAGTAAACTACTTCCTTGATGCTACACATACAAGCAATAGAATTTTTTTAAAGGGCAGGCATATTTTTGTTAATTAATGGCTGCTTTTTCTTTCTTGGCTCTATACAAAACTAAGAGACTATTGAATATATTGAATAGTTACAGTCAAGTGCTTTGGTGGGGCTTATTCAAGTTGACCTTGCTAACAATTTTTAGGTCTAAGGTGGGGGCTTATTGGGAGGGGCTAATGTGAGAATTTACAGTATGTAATACCATGACTTTGATTGTGGAGAGCAGTTCTTGGCAGGTTATGTTCATTAGAATTTGCAGTTTATGTCATATTTCTGAACTATGCAATGCTGTGAGTTCTTGGCAGCAGTGCACCGCTATCAAGAACTGCAATGAAGAAATTGGTTCATCTCTAGCCTATATGAAAAATAATTTTCCTTCTATTTGTCTGATAGGTTGGTCCTGAGAAAGGTGTTGTCCATATAGCTACAGCTGCAGTTGTCAATGCAATATGGGATTTATGGGCAAGAGTGGAGGAAAAGGTGCTATTATATAGTACTAAATTTTAATGCTTTTTTCAACTAGATAGTAATGCATGTAAATGATAGTCTAGATAGTTGAACACAAATAGCAGACATTTTAGGACCATGGGGGTGCTTATTCCATAATTAACTTCAGGCTCAAAGAACTGTGTCATCAAGGCTGCATAGTTGATGATTTACAGGTAGCAGTAGTTAAAATAATTTTTATGTGTACTAAAGGAAGAACATTCGGATTGCAATGAAGTTCACAGTGAATTCTCCCTGGGCTCTCTTCCAAGGCACCCTGGTTATGATTTATGTCTAGTCCATGAAATGTGGACTAGAATACTAATTTTGAGAATTTTGTAATTAAAATGATGAAAAATTAGTTTCTGTGTTTTATGCAGATGTTCATTTCTTCTTTTAGCCTCTTTGGAAGCTTCTATCTGATATGGTATGCTTTGACCACTTTTTTTACAAGTTAAAAGAACAAATCAATTAAAACAAAGACTTTACATTTTTTTGTGAACACTCAGTGAGGAAATACGTAGAGTCAATGAGTCCTCACTATGAATGCCACTTACAATTTCTTCTTTATTTCCAAATTTGGTACCCATACTGTGGACAATGACAATGGCAGTCATGTGACACAATATGTGTTTTGTGCAAAACATTGATAATAAATAAATATGTAGAAAATACTGAATGAAATTTCAGTGGTAAAAGTAAAGGCCCATAGCCATAGGGTGGAATGGGGGTAGCAAATATCACCCCTGGGGCAACAGGATGCCAGCTATTTGCCACCCCTGGGATTTGTTTGTACTTTTCTTATTATTGTTGCATTATCATTTTAGCTAAAAAGATATCTCCTGAAACTATGGATAAGCTCCGTCTCTATTTTTTTGACATACGATTAAGTTCAATATTTTCCTGCACACACATTATCAATTGGATTGTCAATTGGATTGCGATAATATAAAGTATGGAATTAGCTCCCAGATTTTGCACCACCTGATTCCTTTTGGAATATTTTGCCACCCCTGAATGAGAGGCCTGGCTACAGCCTTGAACCCTCAGTATAAGCCAGATAGGAAGAGTAGACTTTAACCATTTCATTCCATATTTAATTTTTAGCACTTCTTTATGATTTGATGCCTCTAAAAATTACAAAAGACTAAAGACAACAGAGCAAAAGGGTCTCCAGTGAAGTTTTTTGCACTTCATATATAGTTTAGTATTATTGCTATGTTTTAACAAGAATACAGATGAATACAAGTAATTAGTATAAAAGAGGAGGTGTTTTTTGTAGATTTGATTTCATTTTCATTTCATTTTATGTTTAAAAATACAGAGGGCACAAGTTTCAGCTAAAAGAAAAACTATTTTACAGACTGCCCTGCAAAAAAATGACAAAATACTAAACCAGAAATTATCAAAATAATAACTAATTAAGTTGAATGCTTGTTTAAAGTCTTGCATAAAAAGGCTATCAACAAAAAATAGTATTAGAAAATTTACAAGAAATAAATAAGACTAATTGTTAAAATCAAAATTGGTTATTGATTGATCAAAGAGGATATCCTGTCCAGGGAATAGGACATCTTTGTCTTCTTGTGGAAGTTATTCCAAAGGTAGGCTCTGTTGTACAAAAAACGAAAAACAGATGTAGATGAATTGACAGAATGTCTCTCTAGGAACTCTTTCACTAACATCTACTTGCTTCTGAGTTTGCAGGCCAAAAGCGAAATATTTGCATCTTATATATCTTTCCATTTCTTCTAAAGGAACCGGAAAAGCTTGTTTCGACAATCGATTTCACATACATGTAAGTGTCATATTATGCATCAATAAGTAAGTACCAGCTCTATCTGGCAACTGAGACTCAGAGCGTCATGGCATCTGTAAGTAGGGGACCAAGTTCAATGATTTTCCGATAAGTTTGATACCTTTTTCTTTACTAACAGCAAAAGCGTGAAAAGCATTAAAGTTTCCGAAAATCCGACGTGTTTGGAAAGATTTTGGAGGGCCATAGGCCCCCATGGCCATGATGCCCCTCCTGAAACTGCTATTTTGAAATGCTGTTATAGAATTTCAGGTGCTCACCTACCTGGTGTTGCACAATGAGTGAATAATCCGTCTATTTATTTATTTGTATTTGTTTATTGTCATTTATCTATTTTTATTGCTACCTTTTTATTTATCTATTTTTATTTGTTTATATTTATTTATTTTTGCCTATTTCTTTTTACTTATTTATTTTTTCTGTTTCTTTATTTTTATTCATTTATGTCTATCTATTTATTTTTATTTATTTATTTCCTATTTATCTATTTTTATTTATCCACTGCTTTATTTACTTATTTTATTTATTTTTCTACTTATTGATTTTGATTTCTTTATTTATCTATTTTTCTATGTTTATTTTTGTTTATTTATTTTCTGTGTTTATCTATTTCCATTTATTTATTTATTTATCTTTCTTCATTCATTTATTTTATTTATTTATCTTTCTTCATTCATTTATTTTATTTATTTATTTTTTGTGTTTTTTTATTTTCATTTATTTATTTTTATTTAGATATCGTTACTTATCTATTTTTATTTATTTGTTTTTATTTAATTATTTTCTTTATTTGTTTTAATTCATTTCTTTTTATTTATCTAGTTGTGTTTATTTACTTTGATTTGTTTATTTATATTTATTTGTTTTTTTGTAATTTATTTTTATCTGCTTGTTGGTTTACTTTCATGCATTTATTTGTATTCAGTTAATTTTTTTTACCTGTTCGTACCTTTTATTTATTCATTTTTCTGTTTATTTATTTGTATTTATTTATTTATCTTTATTTATCCATTTTTTATTTATTAAATTTTTTTATTTATCTTTGTGTTTGTATATTTGTAGTTATTAATTTTCATTGTTTTCATTTTCATTTATTTACCTTTATGTATTTATTTTCATTTATCAATTTTTTTTCTTATTTTTATTTATTTTTTTGTGTTTATCTTTTATTTCTGTATTTTTATGTATCTTTTTCATTCATTTATTTTATTCATTTATTTTCTGTGTTTATTTATTCTCATATATTTATTTTTATTTATTTATCCTTTTTATCCATTTTTACCTATTTATTTCTCTTTATCTGTTTTAATTCATTTATTTTTATTTAGCTAATTTTATTTATTTATTTTCATTTTTTTATTTATTTATTTTTTGGTAATTTACTTTTATTTGCTTATTTGTTTACTTTCTTGTATTTATTTGTATTTGGTTATTTTTGTTTATGTATTCTTGCCTTTTATTTTTATTTATTTATTTTTGTGTTTATTTATTTGTATTTACTTATTTATTTATCCATTTTCATTTATTTATTTTTATTTATTTACTTTTTGTGTTTATTTATGTTCTTATGTTTTGTGCACTGGCCATGGGGCTGCTATGTTATTCCATGCTCTTTGTTCTATCTGTTTATATTTATATATTTCGCAGTTATTGATACAAATAAACAAAAAGATACTGCTCTTTGCATTTATATAGTTCCATCTGTGATAGTTGACAGGCCAATCTTTAATTTCAACTGTGAATGCGTTTGGAGATGGTGAGCTATTGCCTTCCTTGTTGAGAATTTAATGCTCACCTACTCTTCTGTTTCTTAATTTTTAGGGGGTGTCAAACGTTGCCCTGCGAACATTTTCTGTCTGTGACCTTTTCTTAGTAACAGTATTTGACCAATGATCTTGCGTCCATGCAGAAGTACATTGTACTACCGTTTTTGCCCTACGAAGCGGCAAATTTTCAGTTCACATGCTTTTGAATATGTCGGAGCTTAAAGTTTGTGCACATGCTTTTGAACTTTGAACTTTTCTACTTTTTCTAGAACTGACGCTATTACAGAAACAGAGGCCATTGGTACGTGGAGTAATATTAATTTCTTAGTTTAAGGGGTTGTTCACCCGTCACATAACGCCACATATACCCTTTTAGCGACTCCCATCCCGCTCTCGTAGCATTCCATGTTATAGCTCTCCATATGAGTTAAGCAATAACACTTTCCATTTAAGGGGGCCGTTTCGACCATTTGACCACCTACTGGTACTAAAGAAAGCAAGAAAGAGTCACAGAGAATACTTTGGCTAACTCTCTTGTAGCATGGCTCACTATTTGACAAACTTTCTTGCAATTTAGAAAAATAATGGGAGGGCGTGCCGCCCCCAAGCCCTCCAAAATACACATAGCTGATACTCACTATCCCTTATAGGCGTTACATAGCGGGTAAATGTTCCCCTGAGATACAGTGTTCGCTACGTTTTTCGTGACAAAATCATAAAATGACTTTAGCAACGCACTTTGTCTACACGCTTTTTATTTTATGAGAAACCTGGCCCAAAGCCTTGTTCTAAATGTTCCTTATTTTTGACCACTTTTGACCACTATTACAAAAAGTTTCTTAATAGTTCATCAATTTCTACTGCACATATAATGACACAAAAGAGGTATAGACGCAAGGAACCACCACAATTCTACATTTTACCTTCAAGTTTGGCTATAACTCAATACGGAAAGCACAATTAAGGAAGGAAAGGAATTTTATAAATTTATCTATGTGATATATGGTTTTAAATGAGTGGCTATAAAAATTATTGAAATTGAAAAGTTACTTAGGTCTTTTTCCGTTTGTAGTATAAGTTCTTTAAATATTTTGGCCGTCTACATTAGGTTCCTCCTTATAAAGTGGTTTCTTATAAAACAAAAAGCGTGTGATTGATAAATGAGCAATGGAAATTATGAAATGAAGAAATAGGCAACTTTCACATGTCACATGACCGTTACGTAATCTAACTTTTGATTGGTTGATCCTTAATTGGAGGGCAAGTGGCGGGAAAGAATACTTTATTAATCTAACTCAAAAGAATACTTTATTATGGTAGGCCATACATTTTTCTCTCTCGCCGCTTGCCCTCCAATTGAGGGTCAGCCAATCAGAGGTAAGATTACGTAATGGTCGTGTGACATGTGAAAGTTGCTTATTTATTTAGTTGATCTTATTATTGATAACGCGTTATTGTGAGAAAAAGTTCAATTTCAAAGTGGAACAAAGAGTCAGAGAGAGACACGCATAGTCACGCAAACACAGGCAATAACACCATTATGCACCCACACACAGGTGGATCTAGAAAGGGAAACGGGGCCATGGCTTCTCCCAAACGGTAGTATTTCCTATAGCAAACAATTTTATAAGAAACTTCTCACAAGAAAAAGACACGAAAATGGGGCCATGCCCCCCAAAGTTCAGGTCTGGATCCACCCCTGCCCATCCATATACGCACACAAACAGAAGCACAAGCACACATATACACATATATAGAGATGTTTATGTAGTATTTGATCGAGAGAGAGAGAGAGAGAGAGAGAGAGAGAGAGAGGGAGAAGAGAGAGGGAGAAGAGAGAGAGAGGTGGGGGGTGTTGAGTCCATTTGTCTAACCCCGTTCAATTTGTCCCTTTTTGTCATATTACCATATTAGAAATTTTTTTGTCGTTCATGTTTCTACTGTTTTTTATGGTCTATGGTATCTATCATGGAAACAATTGTATATGCATCTAGTATTATAGTGGGCGTTATCTTCATTTTATGAAATAGAGATGTTGAAATCGAAGCAGGAAGGAAAAGCTAGTAGAGGTAGGTCAATAGTAGAGGTAGGTCAATTTCTGTTTGTGGGAGCTCCAGCACTTTGCACGGCATTTAATTTTTGAATAAAATTTGGAACCCCAACCTACAACTAAAAATCTACTCGACACCCCTCAGAACAACTAAATATATTTCATACCCCCTCCCGAATTTGCAGCTATAAGTTTTCAGAAAGTTTATTTGATTGCATTCATGCTGAAGAAAACTTGTTACAGGTGTTGGCATTGCAGTAGAATCATCCAATGTAGACTGAAACTTTAAATTACTGGACTAGTTTAATTAGTAATACAACTCTGAAATATAGCTAGTCACTTTATACTATTTGACTAGTTGAGTTATTTATAAGATTTTGAAAAACGACTAGATTTTGTTTCATACCCTCTCCATATTTTTGCAATTTGTTTGAAACCCTTCCTTAAAATTGCATTTCTGTTACATACCCCTCTCAAAAATCCTCTGCCTCCATGACATAAACTTAATGACCACTCCCTAACTTACCATGTATCTATTCGCTGCAGTGGAAATTAGTGATCGATTTCGCAAGGAATATAAATAAAATTCCGTTAGATTTGCCAATAGCACATTATGCTGCTGTTCGTAGACTTGACTGCTAACTTTCTGCGTAAATATGTTCAGTCAATTGCCATGTATAGTATTTCTTCAGTTAAATTGTATCGGCAAATTTCATTGCTGTATACTATTGTCAAAATTAAAAGCAGCCGTGGCCTAGCCGTAATGCACTCGACTCAGACGAACGTGGTCCTGGGTTCGAGGCTCACCACAGACTATTGGTGACGTCAGGAAAGGCATCTGGTCCTAAATGCTCATGCCAGAACTAAAAAGTCCTCCCAGAGGCACCCTCCAAGCCCCAAGAATTGGGGAAACGGAGGTAAAATCGAGAGACACTATTGTCAAATTAACGTGTTTCTTATAATCGACATTACTCAATTATGCTCTAGTATGATAATTATGTTTCACTATGAATAGCTGTTTTTCTGAAGTTTTTTTATTTTTGCGTTTTGTTGCAGTGTGTTTTAGTTTATTTTCATTGCAATCTTATTGCATCACATTGCAGTCTTGTTGCATCACATTACAATCTTATTGCATGACGTTTCTATCTTATTGCATTATATTTCAACCTTATTGCATCATGCTGCAATCTTATTGGAACACATTGCAATCTTATTGCATCGCATTGCTGTCTTGTTGCATTGCGTTGTAATCTTATTGTATTGAATTGCAACATTGTTGCATCACATTGCAATTTTATTTCTTCACATTGAAATCTTATTGCATCGCATTGCAGTCTTGTTGCATTGCATTGTAATCTTATTGTGTCGAAATGAAACCTTGTTGCATCACATTGCAATCTTATTGCATCACATTGGATGGCAGCATTGACATTTTCCAATTCGTATACTCATGCAATTGCTTTGCTTTAGAGCAATACCTATTGCATAATGGATTCCCTGCTTACACAACATCCGTTGGTTGGATGGGCTACTCTGATGAAAAGATCATTGGCTTATGTAGACAACAGCTCAAGAAAGGCTGGACTAGGTATGCTGAATTATTAACCTATTGTGACGTGATGTAACTACGGCTTAGTACCGATAGTATGATAGACAATATTATAAAATTATATATTATAGATGTCATTTTCTTATATAATAGATATTTCTATAGCTGTGATGGTTAAATCGGTTAGGAGACAAGGAAAATTCTTAGCCAATCAAGATTTCACGCCTTTGCTTTGATAGCTCTGGTTATCATAAATGATCTGAAAGCCACCAATAGTAAATCTCAATGTCGAAAGAAGTCTTTTTGGGGTAGTTTACTTCCTTACATCTACAATTCCAGATTTCAAAACCTTTGCTTCCTATAGATGTTAGATATGCTTTTTTCTGATTTCCATCTGCTAATTTCTTCTAGATTTAAGTTAAAGGTTGGAGCCGATCTTGAAGATGATGTGAGGAGGTGCAATCTTGTACGACAAGAAATCGGAAGGGACAATACGCTGGTAAGTTTCAGATATTGAATTCAAAATCCAATTCCTTTTGAAAGCCTGTAATGTCACATGTAAGGTGGAAATCACAAAAATGAAAGTCTATTAAAAGCTCTTACGCTCATATCAATGATTTAAGCTACCAATTTGCATCTAGAATGGCTACCTCATTCTAGTCAAAAGAGCATTTCTCATGATTTAGAGAGTGTGTTACAGAAACTTCTCTGTGGGGCAAGGCCCCTTGACCCTTGTTTATTTACTTACCATTCATTGCAGCAGGTCCTGATGGGGTTATTTATTCCCTTCTGTTTACCTTATTACATGAAATTACATCGCGTGAGCAGCCGTGGCCTAGCGGTAATGCACTCGACTCAGACCAACATGGTCCTGGGTTCAAGGCCCACCGCATGCCATTGGTGACGTCAGGAAGGGCATTCGGTCCTAACTGCTCGTACAAGAACTAAAGTCCTTTCAGAGGCACCCTCCAAGCCCCAAGGAATTGGGGGAAACGGAGTAAGATCGAGTAAGTACATTGCAGCTTAATTAACATGTGGCCTTAATTTGGCCGTCATGAATTAGTTTCGTGTAGTAAGGTAATCTGGTTTCAGAACCCCGGACTTCAGACCTTAGCGGAAGTAATATAAGAATATAAATTGGATTTGCTACTTTGCATTAGCAGAGGTTTTTCAATGAGTTTTATAAGCAGTTTATTTTCACATTAGCTTCAAGTAATAGCATCCTTGGATGGACAACTTTGATTGTCATATTTCAGCTGGAGAAACGCTCTCAAAATTGTTTGTTGATTGGCTATGCTTTAGGACGTTAAATTGGATGAAGTGAATCATGTAGTGGAAGGGGTCTCTTTTGGAGAGATTGCTGCCACGACTTCTGTCACTTAAATTCTATATTTCAGGAGTTTGTACTCTTAAGTATGGGATTACAGGGGGTGCGATGAAAGCATTTGGGGAATCTGAATTATTGGCCATTCTTCTTTACAAGATGATGGATGCGAATCAACGCTGGGACGTTGGTGTTGCGAAGGAGCGAATGTCAGTGCTTAGCCAATTTAAACCTCTATGGATTGAGGAACCAACAAGCCCAGATGACGTACTAGGCCACGCTGCCATAGCTGCTTTCCTGAAAGAGAAAGGGGTTGGAGTTGCGACGGGGGAGCACTGTCAAAACAGAGTGATATTCAAACAGTTGCTGCAGGCTAAAGCAATAAGTTTTTGCCAAATTGATAGTTGTAGGGTTGGAGGTGTTAACGAAAACCTGGCAATAATATTGATGGCGAGTAAATTTGGAGGTATAAAAAATTCAATAATCAGTTTCTCTCGTCGTTTATTCCAGTCATTAATCCAGAATGCGCCAGAACATATACAGACGACAATTTTCGGATCATTGGGCAAGCAAGGTGGTCTTTTCATTTACGTGTTTTGGAATCTGTTTACATCAAGACTCAAAACCCAATCTTGTGTAGGCAAAAATAGTTTGTTTTTTCATTAGGATTATTCAAGTAAACAATGGTTAATAGGTCCTAATTGGTCCCACTTGGGGCCAATTAGACGCACCCTATCACATGTAACCGCATCTGGATATATATTTCGGTTAACCTTTAGGTCACTATCCGACGTTTTCATACTCTGATGACTGTCGGACGACAAAAGTTTTCAGTATGTGAAAAGAATGTTGCCGCTTTTTCGTGCTGTGGTAAAGTTCTGTAATACCAACAGACTATTCATTTACTGTGCAGTAACCCTTTAATGGAAGTTTTGTTAATCGGATATAGTATATGATATTTTGTATATAGCTTTTTGGTTTTCTCTATTGTTTCATAAGTAGTTAGCTTAAGTTAATATGTAACTACTGCTGTAACACCTTATTTGCCCCAAGAGTGTCCAATTAGGACCTATTCACCATTGTTTGCGTGAAGAGCCCCAGTGAGAAAACGAAGTCTTTTTGCCTGCACAAGATTGGGTTTTGAGTCTTGATGTTAACAGATTCCAAAACACTTAAATGAAAGGACGATCTTGCTTGCCCGATGATCCGAGAATCATTGTCTGTATATGTTTTGGCGCCTTCTGGATTTGCAATAAGGTGTTGTCCTATGACCAACTCACATTTAATTTTAGAATGACCCGAAGTAACGTTCTGTAGTACCAACAGATTATTTCTTTATTCCTTTAGTTGTGCATTTTCTTTAATTTCAATCTTAGTACCGTTAATATTTCCTTTCGTTTCAAGCTTTTTAGTTTCACATTTTTCTTCTCTTTCAATGGTCTTTGCTATTGTATTTCATTTCAAGTTCAATATTATTTTGTTTCATATTTTCTTTTGCTGCACTTTTTTAGTTTTGTATTTCTTGTAATTTCAGGTTAAATTATGCTTACTGTCCCTTTCTTTTAAGCTTGTCTAGTTTTAATATGTTTGCCAGTTCCAAGTTCCTTTAGTTTTGCATTTCCATCAAATTTAATATTATTTTGTTTCACGTTTTCTTTACTAACAACTTATGCAATACTGAATTTTCATCAATTTTCAAATTTACCTTGTTTCATTTAATTTAATGACACTTTTTGTTGTTCTCCATCTTCTGTAATTTTGCATTTCCTTTAATTTCAACGATTGTTATTTTTACATTTTTGCCCACTGTAGGCTTCTTTAATTTCACATGTTTTTCATTGTCACACTTGTATACTTTTGTATTCCCATCAATTATCATTTTGATTATTTTTATATCTTCCTCCATTTCTAGCTTGGTTAATGTATTCATTTTTTTCAATTTCAATTGTTTCCAATTTAGTTTGTCCTCCATTTTACAAGTCACTTTATTTCGCATTTTTTTATATTTAAGAATTTTTTGACATTGCATTTGCTTTCAAATTTACAGAGTTTCAGTTATTTTAATGTCTCAGTTTTTTAATTCGCAAATTTTTGTAGTTAAGAATTTTCTTCTTTGTCAACTATAGTTGTTTACGCATTTTTGCCCATTTCAAACTTCTTTGGTTTAGCATATTCTGTTTTTTCAGGTTTCGGTAATTTGCAGCTGCGATTATTTTCTGTAAATTCTTTACTGGATTCCATAATTTTCAACTTTGATTATTTTCTTTAAATTTGTTAACTAGATTCAATAAATTTCAGCTTTAATTATTTTCTTTAAATGTATTGACTAGATTCGATAATTTTCATCTTTGATTATTTTCTGTAAATGTTTAAACTAGATTCAATAAGTTTCGGCTTTGATTATTTTCTGTAAATTTTTAAACTAGATTCAATAAATGTTCAGCTTTGATTATTTTCTTTAAATTTGTTAACTAGATTCAATAACCTTCAGCTTTAATTATTTTTGTAAATATTTTGACTAGATTTGATAAATTTCAGCTTTGATTATTTTCTGTAAATTTTTAAACTAAATTCAATAAATTTTCAGCTTTTATTATTTTGTGTAAGTTTTGTCACAAGATTCGATAAATTTCAGCTTTGATTATTTTCTGTAAATGTTTAAACTAGATTCCATAAATTTCAGCTTTGATTATTTTCTGTAAATTCTAAAACTAGATTCAGTAAATTTCGGCTTTGATTCTGTAAGTTTTGTCACTAGATTCAATAACTTTCAGCTTTGATTATTTTACATTTTTATACATTTCAAGCGTATATTATGAACTCATCTTTATCGATATCTTGTGTCCTTGTTTTTATCTTTCTAACACTTAAAATCATTTTATTCTGCATTGTGTTTGATTTTATACTCGCGTAGTATTGCATCTACTTCAATTTATTTGGTTTATATATATGCAATGTCACACTTAAAATTCTAGATATCCGTCAACTTCAAGTTTCGTTAGTTTCATTTATTACAGTTTTACACTTTTATAGATTTTCTTCAATTTCAAACTTATTTAGTCTCACTTCTTTTTTCATTCTCAAGCTTCGGTAGTTTTGCACTATCTTCAATTCAACTATAATCATTTTACAGCATCTTCATTTTTGAAGCTAGTTTGGTTTCACGTTTGCTATTTTTACATTTTTTAAGTTATGCAGTTCGGTCATTTTGAAAGTCATTTCATTTCACATTTTCTTTATTCCTAAACTTGTATAGTATCGCATTTCCTTCAGTTTCAAGTTTATTTGGTTTCATTTAGTTTATATCACATGTTTCATTTTGGAATTCATTTAATTTCAAATGTAATTTTTGACATTTCATTTTCATGCACTGAGGTTTTATATTTCCTTGAATTCAACTGTAATTATTTCTGCATTTCCTTCCATTTCAAGCTTCTGTAGTCTCACGCTTCTACTTCTCTTGACTTAAACTAATTTTACATTTACCTTATTTTCAAGAATATTTTAGTAGTTTATTTTCTCGATTTCACTTTTCTCTTGTTTTGTATTTCTTTCAATTTAAAAGCATTTTTCTTCGTATTTTCTGTAATTTTCATCTTATACAGTATCGCATTTCTTTCGATTTCAAGTTAATTAATATCATATAATTTCGAGTAGCATGTTTGTCATTTTAGGGCTCCTTCAATTCGGAATTTAATTGTTTCACATTCTCTTCATGTTGTAACAAGTTTGTAATACTTTCGTGATGAGATTAAACATAAGAGATATCAGATTGTATGGGAATCTCTTCAATATTTCTATTCTATGAAACCTCTGAGTCCTAGATCGAAAGTCTTTAGTCGTGGATTAGAGCTCTCAGCCGAAATGCCAGAATCAATTAAAGTATTAAGTATGATCCGTCTCTCTCGTTTCATTCTAATTACTTTGCTATTGCCTTTGCTTTGCAGTACCAGTCGTACCACATGCAGGTGGAGTTGGTTTGTGTGAGATGGTGCAGCATTTGTCATTCTTCGACTACATATGTGTTTCCGCATCTCTTGAAAATCGGTATGTTCAGAGATAATAGGATTCCTCTGAGTGCTCTAGTGAGGGCCACCAAGAGATGTCAGAGATCCCGGGGCAAAAGGAGAGCCACGAGGCCCCCATGGGGCAAATTGAGCAGACATATTTCAGCCTCTGGGAATTATCCTAGGACATTTACTGCTGTTCTTATATTATGAGGTCCCCTAGACCTTGAAGCATTGTGAATAGTGAGGTCTTTAGACCTTGAAGCTCGGGGGTAATTTGCCTCCTTTATCCCTCCCCTCTAGGTGGCTCTCGCTCTGGCTCAGTGGTAGACTGGAATCGTTTGAAGTTATAGTCCCTTTCCTGACTGCCAATTTTGTGCATGATGAATATTTGTACATCACATCTGTTGTCCCAATCAGGTGCCATTCCGTTTCTCGAAAGCTACCATAAAATTCAGCATATAAGGCCAGTAATTGCTAAGTATGCTTTCGATTTAGAAAAAGATTGTATAATACATTGATGGTATTGTAGTCCCAATTACGTCCTTAAGCCTTAGGCCATCTCTCACTCTCTCGCACTTTCTGATGACATTCAACGTTATCTCAGTTGCTATTACCATTTCTCCTCCATTAAAAGTCTTAATTATATTGAACTTCCCTAATGCTAGAGCATATGCTCTTTCAAGCTCACAATTCAAAATACTGAAGCTCAGTTCTACAATCTTGAGGCTGTTTTATTAAAGCTTCCCAACTGCTTTTGAAGATTCCAAGCTTCTTTAATGTCATCATCCTTGTAGCATAGGCGTCAAATCTTGATTGGCTAGCAGAGGAATCACCATCATCACTATTTACTCCCAAAACACTCTTCTCGAACCAATTCTCTCTACATTATTGGCAGGAATCCTTCCTTGGTGATTCCTTTGTTAGCCAATCAAGATTTGACACCCATGGTCGTCCTTGTATAAATAAGGACTCTCCTTTTCTAGCATGATCGAGTACGTGTCTCATTTACATGAGCATTTTGAGGACCCTGTAAATGTTAAGAGCGGAGTCTATCGCCTTCCCCAGGTAGGTAAATGCATTTTTGGTGTGGAACCAGCTTGCATTAGTATGTGCTGGAAAGTTTGAATGATCGTAAATTTAATATATTGCTGACAAATCAGAGCCAGAATGACGCGAGGGGCATAGGTGTCAAATGTTGATTGGCTAACAAAGGAACCAAGGGCAGTGATCATTCGATGTTGAGTCCTTTGTAAGCCAATTGAGATATGACGCCATTGGTGATTTCTAGGGAGGTTCAGGGGGTGGAGCTCCCTTGTTAAAATTACTGTTCATTTTGGGGGGCTCAGCCCCCTAAAAAGTTCTTGCATTGACTTTGCTTTTCAAAGTGTATTGACCTTGCCTCTAAAGTGTTTTGTATTGCTATGATTAATTATTCACTGCTATATGGTAATTGAGACATTTTTAATTGTTTATTATACTTTATTAGTACCAAGCTGAGGTATCATATCTGAGTCTTTAGAAATATAGGCGTGGTTGCAGCTAGGTCACACCTAGAATATAGGCGTGGTTGCAGCTAGAGCCCCTTGCTAAAAAGGCGCTCCAGTAGCAATTTGAAGTCTATTTTTACTGTTGCAGTTGGTTGAGTAGACGCCTAAGGAAGTAGACATACTGTCAGTTTTGTAAGATTATTAGTACGCAACATCCTTTCAACTGATCATTAAAGCTAAAATACACGACGAGTCTTTTTCATCATTCTTTACTACAAGGTGCTCCGAAAACATTGCTCATATTTCCCCAAGATTGTCGATATAATTTGGGTGTCTTGAGGAATCGAGAGTTCACTGAATAACTCCGCGCGTTGAAGTTTTTGAAGTATATATCGATAAAGAAAAACAAATTACAGCAACAACATACACACAATAAGTTCAAGTGTTCTCAACTCAAATGCTTCCTTGAAGCGTAATGTTCAATGTTAATGTTCTTCTCTTTGAAAATGTCTCTTCTCTCCTCGTGTTCTCGAAACTCTTCGTTCTTAACTATGTTCTCAATAACTCGTCTTCTCTTAACTTCCATCTCATCTATGCGCATGCTCCATGTCACATGATATAGCAACACACTTCAATTCATAACACAAGGATCGCGCGTCTACACGATCAGTAAAAGATCTCTAGTTTTGCAAAGGATAGTCTGCAGTGTGGAATAGAAGGGGTTGGCAATAAGCGGAGGAGGGAATTGGAAAAAGTTCTAAAGATTAATAACCCGGGGGTCACAATAAACTTTGGTTGGGAAAAATGTCCTTAGAAGCACAGTTCTTTACATACCTGCCAGCATACTAAAATGGCTTCCATCATCCTTTCCTAATACCACAATCATTAGTACGACTGTCAGCTACGTTGTCAATGCATTTGACGACAATGTCTTTCTGTTCAGGTGCTCATCTAGCAGCGCAAATTCCAAGTCTGGGTTGGACAATATAATCTTGGATCAAAATTAATAAGCGGGGGGTTGTATTAAGAATGTCATGGTGTACATTTTCAAAGAAAATTAGTCCGGGGGGACGTCTATTTCGAAATGGAGAGTAGCTGCACGTTTGTTTATACAAGAAAAGTTTATTAGAAAATGAGGCTCAAATGGTTAAAATCTTAAGAAAATCACGAGGCTCAATTTCCAACATTTAGTGTTTTTATTGGCCAAAAATTGATATTTCGTCGTTATTGCATTCAACATGTTAAAGATGGAATTCAAATTCAAATATACAATTTTACTAACGAAAGTTTAATCCATTTTAGCCAGTTTATTGCAGAAAACTTTAAGAAAAATTAAGAAAATCTCAGGCTCAATTTCGGGAAAAGGTAATAAAATTGAGGCTCCGGCAAAAGGATGGTTTTCTTATAAAAAAAGCGTGTATACGGAAGGTGCTATGTTGTAGCAACAATTATTACCAACATTCTGTTGATAATTGTTCTCCACAGGTGCGCTATTATGATGTAATCGCATGCTGAGATGGGGCCATTCACATTGAGCTCATTGGTTCATAGGCGATAGGAATCACCCCCAGCTTTAAAGCTTAAACGAGGTACCCATTGCTCAGTTTAACTGAAAATTTAAGCACGTCCAACTTTGAAAAAGTGGATCATTGGTGGCTTTGCACTCGAAATACGTCACAATTTTTGAGTGATGATTCGAAACTGACGAAAAAACTGATCATGTATTTTAGTCTTCTGTAACGCGTATGTGCCTTCTTCTGGAGACCGGTGATTCTTTAGAGCTATCGTGCTTTAGAGTCTAGGCCATAGGCCAAGGCCTAAAGTAGAACTGCCGCACTGAGACTACAATTTGCTCTTTTCTATTTCGTTGTAACCGTAAGACTGAATTAAAACACCAATACATAGCATGTATTAATGTTTTGATGTTGACCCATGCGTTTGTCCATTGCTGAAAATGCTTAATCTGGAAACTCTCGAGCTTTACGCAGAGGTACTATTTAAACCCCCCTCCCCTCTGTTTTTCCCATTACGCTTCGTAACACATCACGGTACCTCTCCCCCTGGCGGCGTTACGTGACGGATGAATGATCCCTCAATATGCATCTCCACGGTTATTGTGAAGTACCCCAGTAAGTGCATGATAAATAACGATGTTCACAATACACATGGTCTAGCCCATAAGGAGTTGCAATGGCGTCAACGACGAGCATTTGTAAAGAAGCCAGTAGGTCTTCCACGCAAGAATACAAGTTATACTGGCGAAGATGGTTGATCCTTGCCATGTTTTCATTCACAGTTATGATTTCGAACAATATTTGGATAAGTTTTTCAACAATTACGAGCATCGTAGAGATGTACTACCGCGTAAATCCTATTTTCATCAACTGGTTGTCTATCGTGTACTCGCTGTTTATTGCCTTGCTGCTCGCACCCGGCTCGTATCTCGTAAGTAGGTTCGGTTTGCGATGGACTATGGTTGCCGGTGCATTTGTCAACGCATTTGGAAGCTGCT
>WIPJ01001492.1:605356-627856 GCA_018155075.1 Cassiopea andromeda
TTGTTGGTTTATGAAGTACATTTGCAGAATATAATTGTCCTCATTGTTTGTTATTATCAAATTTTGCTTCTGACTATTTACTGATCTGGATGGAGTTCATTTGCATTCATTGAGATTGTTAATATGTTCATAACACCATCCCACTTTTCCTTGGTTGTTGGTTTATGAAATACATTTGCAGAATATAATTGTCCTCATTGTTTGTTATTATCATATTTTGCTTCTGAATATTGGTTTTAAGAGAAGCTAATGAGTCTCACTGTTCTGCCTTACAATAACAGCCTGCAAAGATGTTTTGAGCCTCAAGGCTTTAGAATGGCAAGGGAGAGTTACATCATATTTTAGCATACTGAAGGTACTTCTTGCCAACACTTGTTGGAATATAAAGCATCAGATGATAGCCAAACAACCAACAGATCATAAATAACCAGAAGAAGATTCATCCCTGATTGTGCCAATGTTGGGATACTCTTTTGCTGAATCAATCAAACTTTGTTGCAGAATTAAGTTGCATATGAACTTTAGAATTTGTGCAATATTGATAGCAGTTTCATTGCCCCCAGCCTTTATGTTGCCAAAAGACTGGTGGGATTCCTTCTACTTAAAAATGGACAAGTCAAGCATAGGCAAACCCTTGACGTACGGCTTGAGCTTAAATCAATTGGACAAATTGATATTTATAAGATTCAATTTTTATCTTACTATGTAGGATATGTTTTGCAGCAGTTCTGAACACAACAATATGTGATTTACAAGAGGACTTAAGACAATAAAAATGGTGCTAAAATATATCTTTAATGTAAAATTGAAATCATGCAAATTACATTATACCTGTAGGAGGAGATATAAGTCAACTTTAACTATCTTAACATGAGTACTTTCCATAGAGTGCTTCAAAACAGCAGGGTTAAGAATATTTTTGAGACCCCCTCTTATGTTTTTTCCTTTCATTCCAAAAAGGCGGGACTAACTTTTTTATCCTAGCTTTGCCACTGCTTATGTACCCAACCTGTGGTATATGCATTTTGCAAAGTCTACAGTTGCAGTTCTCGCCCTTCCAACATTTAATATGGCTTTTGAAAATAGGAATTGTGCTTGTTTGTTTGACTATAATTGGTAAAGTCGACCAAAATCTATTTCCAAGGAAGGATATAGTCTTAGTTCAATGGATATAGTTGTTGTATGCACTTTTGGAAGCCGCGACTCGTTGCCGTGCCTTAGATCGTAACCAGTATTCCGATCAGCAAAAATGTCCTTCATGAAAGGAGGACTTAAGCCAGACTTGTTTTATAAATTTCAGTCATAAGCAACTGAAGATTCTTTATGTGGATAGATACCGAATTCCTTTGCTCCAGAAGAGACCTAAAATCTGTTTGATAATCTTTGTACGCAAAACGCAATGCTCTTTCATGGATATGATTTATTCTATGATTTAAAGTTCTGTCATAGAACATCCAAACAAGGGGACTGTAGCTAAAGTGAAATAAGACGAATGCTTGCATTACCTGCTTCAACTTTTCTGTGTCCATGTAGTAGGATATTCTGGCAAAGGCATGAAGTTTTTGACTGGCTTTCGTGCATAGAGTTTTGACATGCTGTTTAAAGCTCAGTGTTTGATCAAAAATTATCCCTAGAAGCTTCTCCTCTTTGCTTTCCTTCACATTAGCCTCTCCTATCTTGACGGAGACTTCGTTGCTCTTTCTACTAAAAATCATCGAATGATATTTATCTTCATTTAACTTCATACGATTGTTTGGAAACCATTCAATTATCGCGAGAGCGTCATTCTCTAATTTTGTGACAATTTTCTCGACGTTAGGGTCACATGTATAAATTGTTGTGTCATCCACGTAATTACAGACTCCAGTCTCTTCCAGGAACAGAAATATGTTATTCAGATATATGGTCAACAAAAGGGGTCCCAAGACAGAACCTTGTGGCACACCCAGAGAAGTTTTTGTCCACATACTGAATGAACCATTCACCATTACCTTCTGCTTCCTGCTATCGAGATCCTTTGCAGAGGCGAGAATAATTCATCATCAAAACACTGTTAGATCGGGGGTCTGTATTGCTTAGAAATTTGTGAAAAGTCTGAGAGAGCAAGTTAAACATGCAATTCAATCATGTTTTACCGATGCAATTCCAAATGCAATTCAATGGGCAATCTAGTACGGTAGTTCTAGTAGATGAAAAATAATGATCATACCTGAACATCTGACATTCTAACGTGAGAATGGTGAGAATGTCTGAGTCCGCCCCTGCTTACCGAAATCTTCCATCGTGGTTAATATTGGGTCGGATGACGCTTCAGATGTACCAAGGGCGCTCAAAGATAGATTTGTGAAATTTATCTTCCTATATTGTGAACTCAGCTGTTGTAGAGGGGGCTGATACTTCATGGCTTTGTGCTTACCATTAATTACAATATTTGTTTCAAATCCCACTGTTAATTCTAAAATATAGAGAGTATTATCTGGAGAAATCAAGGCAAAATCAGTTCGAAGAGGTCACCGGTGATTAGCGAAGGAGATGGGAAAGATGGAAGATCAACATATAATCGGATCAACACATAATCGGCAGCACTGTAAGGAAGAAAATGAGTTTGCAATATGGAGTAGGACAGAATTATGACGCCAGGTGTATTAATTGTTGCATTGTTAATAAATGCTTGCTTTATATATGTTTATGCGTATATATTTATTGTCTGTGATATACCTAAAAATCATTGTTATTTGCTTGATAGGTACAAAGGCACGTTTGCAGAAGGTAAGCCAGTTAACGTCCTACGTTATGAAAAAGGAAGAAAGAAACGTCGTCTTACACAAGATGAACATAGGTAATCAAATTGACCATTTTGCACTAATTTATTCATGCAACATTTTATAGCTAGCAGTGACGTTTTCTCAATTTTTTCTTCATTTCTCTAATATTTATTGGCGAAATTCTATCAGCAAGAATAAATAAGACTATATAATGTATATATATATATATATATATATATATATATATATATATATATATATATATATATATATATATATTATATATATATACATACACACACGTAGACATGTTACAATATAACTTCAACAAGGAATACTACTTAATACAATTTAGAAGTCAATAACTGCTACTCTTCCTATAGACCGTGCTTTTGGGACTATTGCTAGTGTAGCAAAGACGGTTTCAGTTTTCTTTTGAACGCAAAACTTCTGGGGTTGTTCCTTATATTGAGAGATATCTCATTCCACAATGAGCCGCAGAATAGTGAAGACTCCTTTTGGACAATTCTAGGTGTTGTTTTGGGATACTGATATAAATAGTCTGTTGGTACTACAGAACTTTACCACAAAACGAAAATGCGGCAACATTCTTTTACATACTTAAAAGCTTCTTTTCCTCCGACACTCATCAGAGTATGAAAACGTCGGATAGTGACCTAAAGGTTAACCGAAATGTATATCCAGATGCAGTTAATGAGTTAGGATCCGTCTAATTGGCCCCGAGTGTAACCAATTAAGACCCATTAACATTGTTTACTTGAAGAGTCCCAATGAGAAAACAACCTCTTTTTGATGTAAAAAGATTTCAAATCACTTAAATGAAAAGACGATCTTGCTTGCCCAATGATCCGAAACTTGTCGTCTGTAGATGTTTTGGCGCATTCTGGATTTGCAATAAGGTGTTGTCCTATGGCCGACTCACAATTAATTTTAGAATTGTTCTTTTTACATATGCTGTCACTTACGGTATTACTTTTCTTCCTGACGCTCGTGGGGACATGCTGTTCTTTCTGTCTGCTAGTCTCTGTGTAGTGCGTCCTACTTACCGAGCTTCACATCGGCACGAACATTCAAAAACAACAAAACCATTTTGAGTGGTAGGAACGCAATGTTTTTTAGCAGATGGTAGCATAACTCTAGTGTTGTAAACCACACGGGGTTTCACAGCATAGTAACAAGATGTAATGGCTTTACTAATTTGATTTTCAAACTTTGATGAAACATTAGCAATCCAATGCAATTTTAGGTATACCGGGCACTTCTCTGGACCAAATGTTTTTTCTGCTGCAAAGTTGGCCAAGTTTTGGTTGATGCAAGAAAGTATAACATCTGCTGGATATCCCTTTTCGATGAGCAGTTGCTTTATTTTGTCGAGCTCTGGGCTTTAATTGAAGTAGTTTGCTTGGCCTCAGTTGAAAGGCCATTGCAGCATTTTGAACCTCTGAATGAAAGACATTTTTGTCCCTTAGCAGAGCTTCTGAAAGGCAGCCTTATATCAGCATTTGTATTTCGAAGACTGCGAGTGGCATAAACGGTGTTTTTAGCAGAAATATCGCAAATGTAGTTGGGAGCAATGCTGTTTAAGCATTTAAATACTGTTAGATTTCCTTGTCTATGAATCAACTCTTCAATTGTTTTCCAACCAACACCTTGGATCAGAGTTTTGCTTGGAGCATCAAAATGACTGTTGGTCACGATGCGTGCTGCTCTGTTTTAGAGCCTCTGCAATTGTAAGATGTCAGTGGAATTGCAACAGCCCCAAACAGAGCAGCAGTATTGGAAGTGAGGTTCAACAATGCTAGTATAAAGAGTTTTTACAATTGCCTCAGGGAGAAAATTCTTGGCATACATTAGAGAGCCAATTGCACGAGAAGTATTCTCTGTGACTGATTTTATCTGATTCTTCCATGTCAGATTTTCGTCTACTTGAACACCTAGATACTTAGAATTGCATATAACTTCTATATGTTCCTCACGAATAGAAAGTTGTAAGGATTGGTGTGAAGCTATGAGATACTTCTTCTTTTGTTTCTTGGCTATTAACATAGAGCGAGTTTTAGGTACATTAGGAGATAACTTATTCCCCTGCAGCTACCTATCGTTCATTCATAACTCATTCATACGTTCGTCTGAGTTGTGATAACACAACTGCTATATCCTGCATTAACAAATTCAGAGGTTGCCGTAATAGGTCAATGAACAACCCCAGCCGCAAGATCTGAACCAATCCAATTGTGAAACAACCTTTCCAATCCAATCCGATCTGAAAGAGCAATATTCGTTACGAAATCCGAACGAATCCGATCGGATCGGATTTGGATTGGCTTTGCATACCTCTATTACCAGTAAGCCCGGGGATCAGAACGTGGATAATAATACACGGCATATACGCAACCTCAACAACTTCCATCAGCATATTAAGAAGCCTACCCGGGTTACTCTTTCCATTTCTTGAAACATTTTGACGAAAGTGCTTCTCTTGCCGGTGTTTCTTATATTTAGTGGGAAAGCGCTCTTAGCAAAACGATGTAAATGTACTCTCCAAAAAATGGAGTACCTTGTTTTTATTAACAATTTACAAGCATGCCCCCTTAAACTCTGTGCAATTTTCCGATAAATATTACCCATGGATTAATAAAAATCTGAGATGTTTTACGAAAGCAGGGATAGGCTGAAAAAGCTGCTATCAGTTGCAACTCCCAGCTACTCTTAAGTTCTTTTGAAGACATATTAGAAATAAAGTGACTAAACTCAACAATGGCTTGAAGAGACAACATTTCTCGGAAAAAATCACGCTGCACCAAAGCAATATGAAAGAATCCTAGAAAATCATCAACCAGGTACTGAAAAGGGGGTCTAAATAATCTAAGTTCACCAGATGGGGTAATCATAAATTAGTAGAAGATTCCTGATGCGATGAACGAGTACTTTTGCTCAGTAGGTAAAGATCTTGCTGAAGAAATAGAATATGTCCCTAATCCCCTACTTTCAGGAGACCATAAAGTGAACCCTGACAAAAATGCTTCAGATTTAAGAACATTGAATATCAGAGATGCAATTGGCAAGATCAAAACATCTGAATGCTTTGGTACTGACAACATCTCTAGCCAGGGACGTAGCTAGCGGGATGGGAGTGTGGGGTGTTGGGGGTGTAGTAACACCCAACCTTCGGTGGGGGTGTTACTACACCCCCAAAAACCCACAGATTAACTTAGGCATTGTATCATTTCTCATTGTACCTCTTTGTACTGTTAGATGTACTGTGTTGTTACTTTTGAATGATTGAATAGAATAATTAACACGTGATTAGAGTTGGAATTCAGTTGATTATCAGAGATAGAGAAGCAAAGAGTGTATTCGTGGGAGTCCAACTGTTACACGTGTTAATTTATAAAGTTAATGAAAGTGCTAACTTATTCGGGACCGAACAGCAATAATAAAAATTTCTTAATTTTTGCCACATTTTAGTTCTAAAATTTTCTTAAGTATTTCTTAATTTAACGAACAAAATTGCAGTTGGATGTATGGAGGTAACCATAAACAACTACAACTGGATGTATGGAAATAAACATAAAAGTAATGAGCAATGAGCACTTAAGAAACATTATAGGTTTGTTTGATTTCTTTTGGGAGGAGTTTACTCTATAGGTAAACTAATTGAGGAGAGATCCCCTCCCCCTTCTTTTGCTGCAAGGTGGTTCATTTGAACTTTTATATGTGCGCAAGCTCCCCTTGATTTCAATACAAAACTGTGCTAATTTTAGATTTCTCGGCTATGTATTTACTTCCTCGAACTTTGGCAATAGTGAGATAAACAATAGATTCGAATATCTAGGCTGGGGGTGATCACTTAAGGCCTGCCCAAACGAATTGGACTTTTCAATCGACTATGCTCGATCTTGATTGATGTTGAGTGAAAGTCGAGAGCGTTCGGACACCCAGTTGAAAGTAGTCGAGAGTAGTCGAGAGAAGTCGAAAATAGTTGAATGAAGTTTGAGCATGTTCAAAACTTTTACTCGACATTTCCGTTGTTCTATTGCTCTAGGTGTTCACAGCCACTTGTGTCATACGTTGATCTCAGCGGCATTGCCCCCAATTTCTTGAGCATGTTACAGCAATTGGTAAAATTACACAACTGTCCACTAGATGAATGGTCTTTACCAAGACTCTGATTGGAACGCATTTGCTACTATGGCACATCTGAATTTCCAGTCATGAGACTAGCTAGGGCTTTTCTAAAAGTATCTTTGAATGATTCTTAACGAGAAAGTGCTCGCATTGATTTTGAACTAGCACATCCCTTTTTCTAGGGTTTCCTCCCGCAGTAAACATTTCTTTAACAAGTCTGTGGAAGGAGGTCACTCTTTTTCAAAATTCGAGTCAAACGTCGAGAGCATTTGGACACCCCTGCTCGACAGCACTAAACACTTCTTGACAAAAATCGAACGTATTCGAGTTAAAAGTCGAGAGCATTTGGACAGGCCTTTAGAAGCATGTACGTTGGGGGAGGGTACGAGAGTAACCTCCAAAACGTGCGAAAGTGTACAAAAGGGAGGGAGTCACAGATCGATTAATATTGAGCGTTTGTACTTTTTGAAATACTCCTTATTCACCTTGGTGAATCATTTCATGGTTTGGCTCCCGTATATCGAATTGAACCCAATCCGTATCTACGTTTGTTTAATAAAATTAGAAGAGAAGTAACTGTAAAAATAGGATGGTGCTCGTAGTTTTGTTGGTTCATATAATAGAGTTCATCGTATCATCATCATATCAATATCATATCAACGATTTATTTATAGTAGGCAAAAGAAATTAAGATGGCAAAATTACTGTTAATTTACGGCCTACTGGCTTAAAAATTGAAATATATTACAAGTGTAAAAATAAAAATTGATACATATCATGTTAGGTACCCAGCCTGTGGTACATATATTTTACAAATTCTACAGTTGCAGTTCTCGCCCTTCCAACATTTAGGAGTTTGAATTGTAGAATGTCTGCTAATCTAAGCAAGTATAAATTTCTATATAGAGGCAAGGAATGGGAACGGGATGTCTGATGTGATATGATCCCAATGGCTTCTTTGCAGCGCTAATATTGCTTCTTTGTATGATTCATAAGTTTCCCTCCAAATAGTAATACCATTTTGTAGGAATGACATGAAAAAAAAATTATATATATACACGTCATTGTATCAGTAATAAGATACAAAGGTGATTATGCCAACTGAGGTGTTCATCCATTACAAGACCAACAAATTTTACGTATTTTGCCACCCAATGTTTGGAAATGTGTTTGTTGCCTATTTTTATCGCATTATTAAGAGATAATTTTGTTCCAGGAGAGTGGAAAATTATATTGTTCCTTTTATCGACATTCAATGAAAGTTTGTTCGCATCAATATTTATTCATTCATCTATTTATTTATCTATTCTATTCTTTGGTCTATAGATACACCTGTTCCATTTATCAACTCTTGTTCATCTGTCCATTCATTCATCTATATATCCGTCCATGCAACTACCCAATTATCTGCACACCCATCCAGCTAATCAACCTTCACTGCAGCATGCACTTGTCAATTCTCACTCCAGCACTCATCAATTCACTAATTCTGCCTTCATTTGTGATTTTCTCAGAAAACTATGTAAAAAACTAAAAAGAAGATTGTATGGAGGAGTATTCCGTCGAGTTCTAAGAAGTATACAGAATTTCTTTCAACTATAGTTCGTAAAAGAAGCAAAAACGTAAGTTCACTAGAATATAGATCTCTTGGTTATATTCAGAGGCTTTCAAGCAGCAACAATCAAACGCTTGAAATACTAAGCCATAAGCCTGAAGCAATGTTTAATGAAATATATAACTGCATATGGATGGAAATTTTAGAATTGCAGAGCAATGCCATGATTAAGATGTGTTTGAGGTGACATATGTTAGAACATTATCCTATTTCACCTTTTCAATGAGGTGAAGAAAATACTTTTCCTTTCCACTTTGTCAGTCAGATATCTCTATATATCTGGTTGTCAGGTTGAGTACAGGGATCGTTCATTTAGTACGTACGCACGAAAGGGGAAGGGAGGTCAAGCAAAAGCGTATGCCATGTGTGCAATTGGGGAGAGGTTTGACGCATCTAAGTACGTACGCAAAAATGTCGCTTTTTGCACATATTTTTTAATATGCTTATATGCAAGGTATTTTTATCATACTTTGTTATCTTTGGTGCTGACATTCATTACTGTTTCATAAAATATTTGCTACGACTATTTTCCTGTCCCTCAATTGTCTTTGCAGTCCTTTTCTCTATGAAATCATTGATTGGATGATTAAAATCCATCCCGTTGGAAAAAGGGGGAGGGGTCAGATCGGTAAGAGTATATACGCAATGGGGGGGTAAAAGCAAGCACACATGTGCGTACGATGGGGGAGGGGATCAAGTTTTAGCAATTTTGGCGCGTGCGTGCTAATTGAATGACCCCACTGAGGGGCTTTTATTAGGTTTGAAAAAGATGAACTATGTCTATTTTTAATTTTGATGTTTATGCCTGAAATCGATGTATAACTCATTCTTCATTTCTTGCATATATCGCCATGACTACCACGACATCAGCCATTATAATCCTATCAACATGACCATAACCACTCCTTAAACCCATTCACAATTGTCATAATCACTTCTGGCAAGCTCCTACCGGTCATTGACATTCTGTCATGGGCAGAAGTGTTGATGCCTTAAAATTATCATTCAAAGGGATTCAAAGAAGAGGGAAGATGCTAAGAAGATTAAAGCAAAGTACAATTTTAGAAGGCTCTAATCCACACATGTTGCACTGTCATGTGGCACGGCATGATGTGGTGCTGCACAATGAGGAAAAGATGTATGGTTCTTGCTCTCACATACATGGTGGCACATGGCATTCACAATTTTCACTCTTTTGTTTGTCGTTATTTTCTTCTTTTGGTTTTGCTAACCTTATTTAAGTTGTTTATTTTGATGTATTTGTTTTTCATTTCTTTATTCATTTTAATCATGCATATGCTTATGGCTAAAATAAAAACTTATTTAAACTTCTCATTTGAATATATCATTAACTAAACACAAAAATACACCTCTCAAGCACATGGCATTTTAAAATTGGCTTGCTTTTAGAGAGCGTAACATAAAATGAAACAAAAACAGTAGAAACTTGCTCATATAATCTTTATAATCTAATCATACAAATACAAATCTCGCTAACAACAGGTAACTTGTATTTGGCTTGCCTGGTAATACAATAATTATATAATGCTACAATGCTACAAAGGATAAGTAAAAGGGTATTAGTAGATAGTGGTAGTTAGTAGGTTAGAAGTTCTGGATTAGTCCATGGCTTATTTCGCATACAGAAAATATAATAGGTAGTGCAGATTATGATTGTTATCAATTTCTTGAGGATATATTTAAGATGCTTTTCTTCACAATTAAGATCCTTGTACATTTGGATATAAGCTTCATAAAAATTCCCAAAGATACCGAGCGAACTGATAGAGTTGTTTATAAATTTAACTTATGGTAATTAGATGATAGCTCTTGTATAAGGTTACGGTATTTCTCATATTTTCTACTTGCATTATTATCAATATTAGCTCCAAACCCACAGTAAGTTCGATTATATATAGGATGTTATTAGCAGTGGAAAGAAGCATATCAGGACGAAATTGCTCACCAGTAATGATACAGGGGGGTGAAAGCCTGGAAGGTCGACAAAAAGGGGGGTATCTTTGATATCTTTCCAGGTTGAGGCAATAAAATGAAGTGCTGAGTTGTGTCTCCATGTGTAGCGACCTCCTTCCAGATATGTTTTACAACCAGCTACAACATGAAGAAGGGTCTCAGATTTTAAGCAGAAAGAGCAATCGGATGATTGAGAGAGATTCCACTTTTGAAGATTGTTACGTGTAGCAAGAGTGTTGTTGAGGTATCTAATGGTGAAGTTAAAAATGTTTTTCGGAAGTTTACTCTGTGTAGTGGACCATAAGGAGTTAAGAGCTTTCAAGGTATGACTGAGCAAAAATGATATAATAAAGCCTTGAGATATCAATTGGATAGAAAGTTTATCAGTACGTTCTTGTTGTACCACCTTTAAAACCTGTTTAGTATTTTGAAAAATATCATATTGTATGTTTGTTCCACAACTAGTAGATTTCTGTAGTGAATTAATAGTATCACTGGATGAAGATTTAAGAACACTGCAGAGGACATTTTGACATTCCAGGAATTTGGTAGATGGAAGCTGGAAATTTAAGCCAAATTTGCTTTGGGGAATAATTTTGTTTTTGAAACTTCATGATTTATATATTTTAAGTATACAATGATACACCTCACTACATTAAGGCAGTGTATAATTGACTAGCCTGCTGTATATATATATATATATATATATATATATATATATATATATATATATATATATATATATATATATATATATATATATAGGTGGATTGACACAGAAAATAAATCTGCGGAATTGCCTGATGATCGAGAAATCGTGAAACTAATAGTCGCAATTCCGCAGTTTCATTTTCTGTGTCAATCTACCTATATTACGCTCTGCGTAATGTATTGAACACTCTCTGTTATAGATGTATTGTTTGTAGATGCATGTAAAGATAAATGTATTGTTTTATTTATATATATATAACACGCATACACACACACACACAAAGAAAAGCAATTACGAAAATGTATTTGAGTTAATATAACCATGTCTTTAAAAGTCAAACAAATCAGAGTTGGTCCAACTTTTATTTCTTCTACAATAGATGTAGTAGCTGCATCTAACTGCTATGTTCATTGTTTTCAGTATCACGTTTTGCTTAGTCTTTTCGTTAAAATGCAAGTCAAGATTGACAAGAGAGATTCAAAAGAAGTTCCAAATATTTTGAGGGCACTCATAGAAAGGTTGACAAATTTTACCGTCGAGTATGATTTCTGGAGGCTACCAATAAGAGGGTGGTACTTATTGGCCTTGCGATCGCTATTTAGTTTTATATTGGATTCAAAGCCAACGGTGAGTTCCAGTACATAGACAGTAGTATTGTTGAGCACTAGCACCAGGTCTGGTCGAAGAGAATCACCAGTTATTAAAGATGGAGATGGAAAGATAAGAAGGTCTGCGTATAATGAGCTATTCGCTATAGATGAGAAGGTTTTGGCAATAATAATGGGAAACAATCATATATCATTCAATTAAACTACAATTACAAATCTCACTATTACAAGGTAATTTGTAATTGGCTAGCCTGAGTTACAATACATGTAAAAGAGTAAATAACAATTGTTGTATATAAGACAAAAATAAAAAAAAACAAAAATGCTAAAAGCAAAGTAGATCCGGGTTGTTCCATGGTTTGTCTCTGCAACAGAAGATGTAGTAGGTTGTTCGAATTTAAATTGTAGATAGTTTAGAAATGAGAAAGCGTTAATGTTGGTTGTCGATAGAGAGAGAATCACACATTTTAAGAAATGAAAGACATGAGTTAGCATAGATCCCAAGAGAACTCATTGAGAGATTTACAAAGGCGGCAAATTTGTATTGACTTCTCAAATCTGAGACTAGCCTCGAATATCTTAAGCGCTTTCTTTCTGCATTGTTGCTCAGGTTTGTTTCGAAGCCTATCGTTAGTTCCAAAATGTAGAGACAGTTATCCTTAGTTTTCAAAAGTAAGTCAGGACGTAAATCATCACCGGTAATGATTGAGGGTGAAGGGAAGCCTGGAATGTCCGCATACAGTGAAGATCCTTCAACTACTTTCAATGATGTGGCAAGAAAACTTAGGACAGGGTTGTGCCGCCAAGTGTACCGACCCTGTTCAAGGTAAACTTTGCAACCCGCTACAACATGACGTAGGGTTTCAAGGAAGAAGACAAAATTGGCAGTCAGACGATTGTCTGAGCTTCCAAAGACAAAGATTTTTGCGATTAGGTAGTGTATTACTAAGGTATTTTATGGTTAAATTGTAGATGTTCACTGGTAGATTACTCTGTACGCCAGACCAAATTCCGTTTAATTTTTTGAGTGAATGATCCAACAAGAATGAAAGTAAGGCACCTTGTGATGGCAAATTGTGTATTAAGCGCTCTTTATTACCCAATTTGACTGCTTTCAGTACCTCTTCGGTATTGGGATAAATGTCATATTGCAAAATTGGTCCAGTACTAGTATTTTTCCAGAGAGCTTGGACATTGGCTTTAGGGAAAAACTGTTTTTAAGTTAGAGCTAAACTTGTCAATGTTGCGCTGACAGGAAGGTCGAGCCAACTGCGAATATATCTGGATACAAGATTGTCAAGATTTTCAGTGACCCAGGTTCTAGGTATATCTGCAACGGTAAAATGCCATGAAACTTTGGATAATACATATCTGTGATAGACTAAAAGCTTATTTTTAGGATGAAGAGGCAAATCGTCGATTCCTTTCATGAAAGTGGAGAAGAGAGAAAGTAGTTTAGACTTGTGCAGTTCATTAGTCATGTCAAAATCGAAGTAGCGGCCAAGGTATTTAAAAGATTCACAATTTTTGACAGGAGTAACAAGTTGCTTATCAATTAAAAGTTTTGGCTGAAACTGAGTCGATCTTGTTGAATATTTCTTAACACCAAAATTGACACATTTATCAACCCTTATAACAAAGTTTGCCCATTGGCACCACCTGGTAAAGCAATTGAGTAGGATTTGGTTCTCTTTTTCACCGCTAGTAATAACAGCTGCATCGTCAGCAAACTGAAACCAATGCACTGATTGGAACATGCACTCACTTCCATCATGGACAGAGAAAACAAGACGTTGGTATTTCTCAGCTTTGATAAACTGAATATATGTGTTGAAGCAAAGATTAAAAAGACGAGGGCTCAAGCAGTCTCCCTGAAGGACACCTCGACGAACCGAGATAGCAGGGGTTTGAAATTCTTCTGTGATAATGGAAGTTTTGAAATCCAGATATAAGTTGGAGATCAGGGCCTGTACATGGGAAGGTATGTGATGGTATGATAGTACAGATTTGATTAAATTATGATGAACTTCACCAATCGCGTTTTACGATCTAGGAGGGTTATTACGATAGACCGTTGTTTTACTCTAGCTTTGTCTATTACATAGCTCATAAAGGATGTGTGTTCTATTGTCCCAGAAATATTTGAAGTGAAACCCTTCTGGATCTGATTTTCAACAAAATTGTTTTGCTTCAGAAAATTGAGCATTGAATTTCGTAAATATGATGTAAATATCTTCAAGGGAACAGATTCATAAGTTATTGGTCTGAAATTTGCTGGGTCGTCCGTGGATAAGTATTGTTGCTGCTTTTTTCCATTCCGGAGGAACTCTACCAGAAAGCCAAATAACACGGATAATTTCAGTGAGAAATGATCGTAGATATGGACAACGCTTAAAACAGATGATCGATATCTTGTCAAGTGGACATTGGGAAGTAGAAGCTTTCATACGTCGTATGATTGACGTTATTGTCTGATACAACGGGGGTTTCATGTCAATTGGATAAGCCGGTTCGCTAAATTTTGGAACCCAAGAAGGAACAGGAAATAATTTGTTAGAATTTAGAGCTGAAAATGCTTTAAAGAAGTGCTCAGTACATCGTGTAATATGAAAAGAAGGAAGGAGTGACTGCGTGCTCTGCAGATAGCGCTTGACATATTTCCAAAAATGCGTAGATATTTGAATTATGATTGACAGGTAAGTGACGGTTGAGCTGTTTGCGAAGGCGGGAAGAAACGAATTTAATTTCAGAGATAGGAGCGTTAGAAGATTTCAAATATTTAAGCTGTTTCTTTAAGTCCTTCGCTAGACAGTACTTGTACTTATTTTCCAGTTCCTTATCATAGCTCCCTACGGTGCCACAAACTTCCTTGAAATAATTGTAAATAGTTGTGCTCATCAACTTGACTACGTTGCTTACTGTTGATTCACTTACAACTACATTCACAAATGCCGACTAAAAAAAGGTATTGGCCAACAACCATTCATTATCTGATCTTGGGAGGCGAATCCCTGGATTAAGCTTAAATTGATCTCCAAGGGATCCTTCTGGGCATTTCTCAGTCTCGCAATAACTTTCGTCGATAATTGACTCTTCCTCACCTAAATTGTTTACAATCTTGCAACTCCTCTGGTGAATGCGTAGGCCCTGCACGACTTCCCACCGCAACATTTAATAGACGCAACATCAATATTACGAACAGGAGAAACTGTGTCTCTGACAAGAGGGATGTTATATCTCTGTCGGGACCAGTGCTGTTACTATGAACACGTTGTTTACATCGCCATTGATGTCGGCCTAACGCAACGAAATCTTTTCCACAAAACGAGTAATCCGTAAATAGAGCAAAAAGTACAATAATGTAAGAGCGAATCATGGTTTACTTAGTTCCCAGTGCTGTAGTCCAACGATAAATATAAAATTTAATCCAAAGTAATGTAATCCAGGCTAAATATACAGTTTTAAACAGGAGCCATGCACAATAACGTCCGAACGCTACAGCTCAATGACCATTTTTTTTCAAACTTCATATAAGTATATTGAAATTCTACAACACAGTCATAAACCTCGCTAAACGTAGGTAGTTTATAATTGGCTACTCGTGTTGCAAATGAAAAATTTATTTAGAAAAAAAAAAGTATTAATAAGTCAATAGTTCCTGAGTATTCCAATCCTTTCCTCGTCTGCAGAAGATGAAATAAGTAGATCTGATTGCAATGGCAGATATCTTTTTCAATATGTATTCTTGATGAATATTTTCAACCTTGATCTCTTTGAGCATTTCGATAAAGACAGTTGAGAGAGATGAAATAATACCTAAAGTGCTGATGGAGAGGCTTATTAGTTTAACGTCTTTGTACTGTTGTCTTAGATTTGCAGTCAAGTCCTGGTATTTGATAGTTTTTCGAGCTGCGTTAATAGATAGATTTGTCTCGAAACAAACGGTGAGTTCAAGAATATACAAGCAAGTATTTTTAAAGGTTAAGAGAAAATCTGGTCGTGAGTTATCCCCAATAATAACTGATGGACTGATAAAGCCTGGAAGATCGGCATGCAATGTTGTACCTGTAACTCCTTGTAATGATGATGCAATTAAGTGAAGGAAAGAGTCATGCCGCCATGTGTATCAACCTTCGTTAAGGTAATTGTTGCAACCAGCTACAACGTGGAGAAAATATTCCGGTTTCAGGCAAAAATGACAATCAGATGAGGTAGCAAGTCCCCATTTGGAAAGATTCTTGCTAGTTGGGAGAGTATTATTGATGTATCGAACTGTAAAGTTGAAAATGTGTTTTGGTAAATTAGACTGAACAGAAGACCAGACAGAGTTTAGTTGTGGTAAGGACTTTGAAATAACAGCAGAAAAGAAAGACCCTTGCGAGACCAAATGAGACTGTAGTCTCTCTTCTTGAGAGAATCGAAAAGCTTTCAGCAACTCTTTTGTATCTCTGTATCGATCATCATATTGCAGGTTTGTGTGAGTACTTGTTTACTTCCAAAGATGCTTAATATCCTCATTTGGGAAGCATTTAAGAGCATTACGAGCGACAGTCTGAAATTGGCTAAAATTAATAGATGGAGGATAAAGGCTTAAACCAAACTTCGCTTTAGTAAGAAAGACATTGCACAGTGTTCCACACACTGGAATTTCCAGCCATTTTCGAACATACGATGCCACAATATTATCAAGATTTTCAGACACCCATGTTTTTGAAAGATCAGCTACAGTGAAGTGCCAAGAAATTTTAGAAAGGAGGTGCCTGCTATATAATAAAATTTTGTATTTGGGTTGCAAAGGCAACTGGTCAATTTCAGACTTGTGCATGTAATTACTCATTTGAAAATCGAAGTATCTCCCAAGATATTTGAAGGAACTACCAGTGCTAACACAAGGTACTAGCTGACTGTTGATAAAGAGCTTTGGTTAATACTGAACTGATTTCGTTCGTACTTTTTTCATACCAAATGTGACACATTTGTCAACCCTAATAATCATATCGGCCCATTGGCACCAAAGAGTAAAGCGATTTAAAAGAAGTTGATTTTCGTTTTCCTGACCACTAACTACTGTCGCATCATCGGCAAACTGTAACCAGTGGATTGGCCGAAGAGAGAGGAGGGTACCATGGAAGACACTTTTGTTGAAGAAGCCACACTGACGGTATTCATCTGATTTAATGTGTTGAATAAATGTATTGAAACAAAGGTTAAAGAGAAGAGGACTTAAACAATCGCCTTGAAGGACTCCACGATCTACAGTGATGAATGGGGTATTAAAATCTTGTGTGATGATTGATGTTTTGAAATCAGTATAAAGATTACGAACTAAACATTTAATGTGTTCCGGAATATGATGATAACTGAGGACTTCTTGAATTAAATTATGATGAACCTCACCGAACGCATTCTTAAGATCAAGAAGCGTTACCACTAGAGATCGCTGCTTTACTCTTGCTTGATTGATGACATGGCCCATCTGTGCTGTATGCTCTAACGTGCCTGAAATCTTAGGATAGAATCCTTTTAGAATGGAAGTTTCTATAAAGTTGTTCTGTAAGAAATTTGAAGATAGAATTTCGCAGGCAAGATGTGAAAATTTTAAATGGTACTGATTTGAGAGTGATCGGACGAAAGTTTGATGGGTCATCAGTGGCTCCCTTCTTGTGAACAATTACAGTGCATGCTCTTTTCCATGCAGAGGGAACAACTCCGGAGAAACACGCACATCTTCTCAGGTCGGTTAGGTAAGAACGTAAATAAGGACACCGTTTGAAAGAGATTATTGAAACCTGGTCAAGAGGACATGGAGACGCAGAAGCCTTCATATTGCGAATAATGTTTGTGATTTGCTGATATGACTGTGGATCAATATTGAATGGTACATGGGGGGAAGATAATGAAGGAATCCAAGAAGGAATGGCAAAGCGCTGTCTAGGAGAGGTTGTTGAGAAACTCTTCGTAAAGAAGGTTAAACAATCATCGTTGTTGAAAGTTGGAAGAACAGTAGACTTACGAGTCAGGAAGCTTTTAACGTATCCCCAGAAGTTATTCCTAATGTATTTGTCATGATCCATGTTTGTATTTACCGTGTGTTCACTCCTAGAGCTAATTGAAAGAAGGTTACGTAATCTTCTGGATACAAATTTAATCTCATTAATGTTGCCATTGTGTTGCTTTAACAGTTTCCATTCTCTTTTAAGATCCTTAACTGTGTGCAATTTGTGTTTGTTGCTAATATTTACGTCATCACCTCTGTCTACTTCACCATGGGTCCTCCTGCAATATTCAAAAATGACGTCGTTTAATTGCTCAATATTTGAATCTAATTCCTCGTTCCTGATTGGCTGATTTGAAAGGACCGCCTTAAAATATTCGTCAGCCAACGTCCATTCAATGGCGGATTTTGGTAACTTCACCCCGCGTTTCAATACAACAATGTCCTCGGTATTTGTTACGTTCTCATTCTCGAGTATGTCATTTGATTGACCATCCACCGAGAGCACATCTGATTCTTTTGCGTGTTCCAAAATATCCTCCTGTAGCTTTGCATTTAAGTTATCATTTAGGCCATGAAGAGTCCTACAGCTACGTTGGTGCATCTTTAAACCTTTCATTCCCTTGCACTCTTTGCCACAGCAACATGCAATTTCCTGGCTGTTTGCAGTTGCTGCCCTTTCTTCAACATTCAAATGCCCACTTGTGCTCGAAATTTCTGGCTCATTATCCATCATTCGACTTTTGCAACGCCATGAATGGCGTCCTAACGACACAAAGTCATATCTGCCTCATCCACAGCGCTATTATTTCTATGCAAACTCTCGAAGTTTTCATTTCAGCTTCCCGCACTTACTTCACACGAGAAAGAGGCTACCTCTGAAACGTGACTTGATGGGAGATATTTTTAAGGACGCAGGAGCCGGGGCACTCGAAACACGTGCCCCCTACTTTTCACCAATTCGTATGCAAAGTGCCCCATTTCAGCTTACATAGTGCTCTTTTTTGCTAGTAAGGGTGCCCTGAATTCATGTGCCCCACTTTTGAATGCTTCCTATGTTACCACAGCACGAAAAATTTCTGTAGTATCAACAGGCTTCCTAAGTTCTTGGAGATATCGAGTAATTACCTCAATCCTAATAATGGAGGAGCAAAATGTTTAAAGGTTAAAGGTTAAAGTAATGGAAGAGCAAAATCCAAAAATGCTTACTTTATGTCAAACTTTCTTAAAAATAGAGGTTATCTAGCTTAAACACCTCAGCAACACTTCTCACCAAGAAAGTGACAAATGTAGAGAGAGGTGGTGGGGAAAATGGCGGCCTTTTTGAGTTCAATTAAGGAAAGGCAACACAGGTTGTTATATCACGCAAACATCACTAGGATTTTTCCCCTGCTTCCATCAATGGTTGTGAACTGAAAATTCCATCTTCTTTCATTCAGCTTGACCTTTTAATTTCATCTAATCTCACTTGGAAACTCAACATTCATTCATTGTTAACACGAATCTCAAAAACTTAGTTTTCTTTCTAGAGCAGGCTTCCTTACCTAAAATTTGCTAAGCGCCATTTTATAATGACAGGTCACCATTAAACCATAGCCCCCTTTACGCAAAGCTGTTTTGCCCAGATTTTGGTTTCATTCTAGTGGGTCTTAGATTTAAATTGAAATTGCGAAGCATCCTTTTCGTCAGTGCAGAAATTTTATTACAAGACTAAAATTGTAGGGGGGACAGACACCCACAATTTATTGACAAAGAAGACTTCCCTCGAGCTGTATCAGTAACACAACGTGGACTCCACTTGTTGTTGTAGACAAATTTTTAAAAAGTCCTGGGTAAAAGAGTGAAGAACGTTGATGCTTAAGCTCGATGTAATTAGGAAAGATCATTGATAAAGATAATAAGAAAAAGGTAGTTAAAGTTTGCTGGTCATGTAATCAGAGAGAGTAATGAAAACACTGGAAAACTCGTTGTACAAAAAAGCTGGAAAGAAAGCTATAAGCACACAAAGAAAAACTTCTCAGGAGGTTCAACGTCATCGATTCCCGGTAATTTAACTTCCAATAAACTTCTTCATGCTGCAGCTGATGGGAAAAGATTTAAGTCCATGGTCGCCAACGGCAGAAACTGATAGGACATATTATGAAGAAATCACAACTGAAATGAACCCAAGCTCTGCTTTATTTGACATTCTTAATACTGTACAAAATAGTTTTATCTGTCGTTTTGAATGTCATGCCAAATGAGATTCCTACAACACCCGAGGACTAGCACTGTTCCAAAGTCTCGTGTCCTGTCCTGGCACTTAAGTATACCGTAAATCTTCGAATTAGCCCCGCTCTCGAATAAGCCCCTACATCCTAGAGCTACAAATTGTCTCGGATAATCCCCCACCCAAGCATGTGACTGTACCTATTTGAGAGTCTGTTAGTGCTTTATAGAGCTAGGCCAGAAAAAGCAGTCATTAATTTACGAAAACTTGCTTGCCTTTAAAAACCATCCTATTGTTTGTATGTTTACTCGAAGAAATGGTTTACTAGTAGAAAAATTTCAACTGGAATATGACTAACAATCAAGTAAATATATTAAGCCCCCCCCCTTGAATAAGCCCCATGAAAAAATCCAAAAAACGAATAAGCACAAGGGCGTTAATTCAATGACTTCAGGCACTCCTCTTACCTTTCAGAGCACATGGTGCAAAATGTTAGTGCTGTAGCTTAGCATTTATTGCGATTGCACTCTAATCAGAATGTTCTAGAATGTTCCTTTTTTATTCTTGAACATTCAGTGACAATCATAATGCTTATAGTAACTAGACAAAGTCAGTTACTATTAGCAAACAACGGGAACGAAAAGACATAACGATTCTATTTATTCTTAGCATTTTAGCATTTGCTGATTAAAAGTATGTTAATGGGGTCTATTTAACACACTTCCTTTTTTTGCTTGATTTTATCTCCGTTTCCCCCAGTTCCTTGGTGCTTGGAGGGTGACTCTGAGAGGACTTTAGTTCTGGCACGGGCATTTAGGAACGGATACCTTTCCTGACGTCACCAATGGTCTGCGGTGGGCCTCGAACCCAGGGCCATGTTCGTCTGAGTCAAGTACATTACCCACGGCTGCTCCATTTCATACACTTCCTTATTAGGTTGTGATTTTGGAATCAGCAAAGTTGGCTGATATAATTCGAAGGTATTTATCTAATTAAGGCATCTACTAATAGATGTCACTTTTATTGGAACATTATCTTGAGAATAAACAAGATAGGAATCAATACATATTTACGATATTTATTTTATGATATTTATTTTAGTTAGTAGGTCCACATCAACTCTTATGCGCTGCCTTAGCCTGACCTGCATTATCGAATAAATGTATGTAATCTGATAATTACACCTTTTCACTCAGAAAAACTTCTAGCTTGAATCACTTTAGACATCAGGTCATTTTTAACGTGCAGTTCCACACAAAATGTGCAGTTCTAAAATGATTTGTGCAGTTCTAAAATGATTTGTGCAGTTCTAAAATGATTTGTGCAGTTCTAAAATGATTTGTGCAGTTCTAAAATGATTTGTGCAGTTCTAAAATGATTTGTGCAGTTCTAAAATGATTTGTGCAGTTCTAAAATGATTTGTGCAGTTCTAAAATGATTTGTGCAGTTCTAAAATGATTTGTGCAGTTGTAACGAAGAAACTGTTATTTGTTTCTTATTGTTATTTATTGTTTTTTTTAAAAATTTGTTATTCAATGGCCCAAGAGTGTAAGAAAGTAAATAGCAGTAAAAAAAGTAGATTTAGGAGGAAAAAAATCAGAAATGGAATTCTTAGAGCTAGTAGTATTTTTCTACCCCTTTTCGCTAAAATGAGAGAGTTCAATCCCATCTGCAACCAGAACTTAGTTCTTCAACACAGCATCGCTAGATTTTATATGCAGTTCTAAATTATTCGTTAAAAAAAGACCCTGCTAGATACGTACATATCGCGTCACACTCTTTTTAACCTTCAATAACAATTTGGAAGCAATGCTAGCTAAATGCAGGAAAATAGCATATTCAAGTAAGAGCACGGTCCAGAAGCCTTCTAACAGCCAAACGCTTTGATGATGAACTGGTAGCTGTCCGTTTTTGATATCCTCCATTTGGAATTAGAGTATATGGGACTTTTGGTAGAACAAAATCATTCATAATTGAGATTCTGGGCAAATTACGGCAGCAATGGATCTCATACGAACATCATTCAACACAAACAAATGGCTCTAACTTCTCAAATTGATGTCTTTACATAGGACGAGACGGGTGTGGCTTGCATGCTTTAAAAATGGCTCATGTTTCAAAAGGCTTAGTTTCTTAGAGAAGAGCTTATAAAAATTTAATATTTCGTTGGATGGAAAAGTGTTCAGCCAGTCGGGCATAGACTCCGACAACCCAATAGTAAATCTATTTTGAGATATCTCTAGTTTTCATTTCAAGGCAAAAATCTAAGTAATTAGACTTAGCAAAATAGCTTTCCATAGTTCGGCAAACTGTTTTGTGATTGCGAAAAAATTTTGCTTGAAAGATGAGACAATGAAAATAGATCTGAAGCCAGAGTAATTAGAAATTTAAAGTCCATTTGTTTAAGGAATTTATGCGAAGATTCTTCTTGTCATGATGAGTTGCTATGGATCTGCATAGAGTTTAGAATTGC
>WIPJ01001492.1:631149-643574 GCA_018155075.1 Cassiopea andromeda
ATATATTTATGTATGAAAATATAGATTTATGTTATCAACTATAGGTGATGAAAACTACGATGATTGTGATAATAACTATCCAAGCATTGCACAGATTTATTTCCCAGCAGAGCTAAGCTTGGTAAATCCGATTATAAACTATTAACCATCCTATACAATGAAGACTTACAAACTTAATTTCACATATCAGGTAAAGGATTATAAATTTAATAAGCTGGCAATTTTGATATAATAAAATACGATTAGGTTGATCAGACTGGGCGTGACTTCGAACAGTATCTCTAGATCAATAACTACTCATTATTCGGACGCCTATTAACTAATGAATGAATCACTGCAATTCACCAATTAAAAATTGATGCTCTTCAACGAAGAACAACGTTGTACTATACTGAATGGGAAAATAGGCAAGATTTATCCTTGCTCTGAGCTTACAGCATTGCAGGTGTATGGCTATAGACCAGGGGGTGTCACCTGTTAAAGCACAGACTATAGTTTCACAATACGCTATTTGATCAAGGAGGAACCATTTCTTTCCACGTAAAATTTTTCATGGCGAGCGAGTTCTGCCTGCGCAATAAGCTACAGCAAGAAGGGCTGTTTTTCAAGATGATCCCAGTTTAAGCAAAGACTATTAAAGGAATGAAATCTAGGGTATAACCTTTGTACATTAGGAATACTATTGAGTCATTCGTGTTGATCTGCATTCAAAGCAAATGCAGATTATTGTTAACAATTGTGATGCAAATGTATTTTCGAGTTGCTGCGAAGTAGCTCACACAAAGACCTGCGAGGCAGCCTACATATTTGTTGAGAATACCGAGGATTACCCCCATTATTAAAAGATATTGTTAAGCTAGTGAAGTTCAAAGCCAATCATTGACCCAGGAATCAACTGCCATGCGCGAGCCATGCACTATCCAATTGCACTGCCCACAACCCAAGCGAACTTAAGTATGTTTTCTACGCATGCTCTTGATTCTCTTTGGGGAATGACCATTAGTGGGTGAACTTGATGGATTCGTATCCCCAACAAATATATGAAATATATCAGGATTAGAGGCAGCTTTGAATATATAATTTGGTAAGCAGTTTTTCAAAGATGCAGCCAGTCATGGCATTTCCCACAAGTTAACCCAAACACACTCTATGGGTCTTCCATCTATTGAAGCTTTTCTTGAAAGATATTAAAAACCGTGTCTATCTGCTACAAAAAGGCCCTATTTGATTCTGCATTATCCAAAATGCCCTGTCCACTTGAAGACAATACAGACAATATGGATGATTGATTGCCGAACGATTCACTCTCCCTTAAGCCCGGTACTCACTGGGTGTATAAGTGCGCGCGCCCTTGAGCGTTTATCAGTGGAGTTTAAACTCGCAGACATACTCACTATGTAAAGTATAAACGCGTGGTTTTAACGGAGAGCAGCAATGAGCCTAGAACGTTTGAAGAAAAAGTTGTATATTTTAAAAACTCTGTCGTGTTTAAGAAGAATTAATGGTGTTATTAAAAGTAACAAGTAAAACAGTTTTGAACAATTTTTCCATGTTTGCGTATGACCCCTGATAGGTTTGGACATCTTATGACCTTGGTACAACCGAAAATCGAGAAGAAAGTTACATATTTTGAAATTTTCGAATAAGTTTTTGCATCATCCCAATTCTCGATAAAATCTAATGACCTTGCCACTTCTGTCCGAGCAGTTCTCACTGCATCTCTTTCCTTAAACCCCTTTTTGGACTTATCGTATAGCACTGGAAAATTTCGTACAGTTTCTGACAATTTCTCTTCATGAAAAAGCAACAATCCTTTGCTATTGCAAGCCATACTGCTATCCGGTGTTTCTCTCAAGTAGTAACAATATTATTTAGATGCGTACATCTGAGTAATAATTCAAAGAAGTGGGAGTTCCGTAGGAAAACGTCCACAACTGCATGCTGATGAATCAATTTCTTTGTGATGAAGTGTTACATTCCGCGGCACTTCAGAACTTTAAACGCCAAAATCAAAAAGTTTTGATCTGAGAGTTTAACTTTTTCGAGCGCGCACCCTCTGGAATATAAACGCACTACCGGTACTCACTAGGTTTTAAGTTAAACCCTCAAGAGCGCGCGCACTTATGCACCCAGTGAGTACAAGGCTTTATGGGAGAGATTTCAGCATCAATCTTGAGGCACTCCCGAGATCATAAGTTTAGTCTTGTATATTGTAATTGCATCTTCTAAGTGTCACTCATAGTCAGAACTCGGTGACCCAGTGTATTTTTTGGCTATGGGTGGCACATATTCTTGTATATCTGATTGTGTGTTTTTGTGCTTCGTTTTAATAATTTGTACAAAAAAAAGACAATATGGCAGATTCTGAATTGTAAATTGCAACAACGGACACTCATGGTACGTCAGCAAGTGCGTTAAGGCGGATTTCCACGAGGCGAATTGTGCAGCGAATTCTCCGCGAAAATTTAGTCAGCGAATTTGTGTTTTGATTTCCACGCAGAAGCGAATTTTGGCGCCTCTTTCGTTACTGATTAGCTACATCATGACTCTAAACGTAAACACGCTGCTATTAATTAGAAAGAGAATTCTCATTTTGAACTTAATGCTATTGCATCGTAAAAAGCAGAAGTCAAATAAAAGTGCTTGAGTAAGAAAGATACGCGAAGACCGTACCAAGAAAGGAGAATTCCACTTGCTAGTGAGAGATTTAAGATTACAAGATTATCAGTATCAGTGCTTCCTGCACTCTCCTTGGTTTCAAGCGTCATGCGAAGTTTTTCGCCGCGAAAAAGTAGAACTTTTTCTACTTTCTCAAGCGCTCACTGTGAAAGCAAATTACTCAAACTGCGCATGTTTAGTTAAGTTTCGCGGCGAATTCGCTGCACAATTCGCCTCGTGGAAATCCGCCTTTACTCATATTGGCAGTCTTAAGAAATTAAGAAGCATTTAAGATATATTTGAGGCTTGATTAAATGAAATATTGAGGCTCTAGCCAGAAAGTTTGCTTCTTATAAAAAGTCTGTGTATATGACAACTGATGACATGTATAACGTGCGCGTTACCTGGCACCGAGTTATAACTACTTAGAATGTGCTTTTATGATAAGATAGCCTAAAGGCGGATTTCTACGAGGCGAATTGTGCAGCGAATTCGCCGCGAAACTTAACTAAACATGCGCAGTTTGAGTAATTTGCTTTCACAGTGAGCGCTTGAGAAAGTAGAAAAAGTTCTACTTTTTCGCGGCGAAAAACTTCGCATGACGCTTGAAACCAAGGAGAGTGCAGGAAGCACTGATACTGATAATCTTGTAATCTTAAATCTCTCACTAGCAAATGGAATTCTCCTTTCTTGGTACGGTCTTCGCTTATCTTTCTTACCCAAGCACTTTTCTTTGACTTCTGTGTTTTACGATGCAGTAGCATTAAGTTCAAAATGAGAATTCTCTTTCTAATTAATAGCAGCGTTTTTACGTTTGGAGTCATGATGTAGCTAATCAGTAACGAAAGAGGCGCCAAAATTCGCTTCTGCGTGGAAATCAAAACACAAATTCGCTGACTAAATTTTCGCGGAGAATTCGCTGCACAATTCGCCTCGTGGAAATCCACCTTAAGAACCCGGATTAGGCAACTGAGATGCATTAAAAAGGATGTTCAGGTTTTGTATGGCATGTAATGGTTGTTATTTCTAGTTTCATCAAGCATTCTCTTGTAAAAACAGTTCTTTCAAGTTATCATTTGAAACTCAGGCAGCGTTTACACGGGGCCGACCGAATATTTGGCCGCTCAAATATTCGGCCGGCCCCGTGTAAACGTAGCCTCAGTCTACTTGTGTTTTTCAACGTTTCCTTAATTTTTCTTGATTTCAGCCTCATGCTTCTAATGGACATGTTTCTTATTATTTCATTTTATCTACATTGTTTAACGTTGGTTTGTTTCTAGCATTTTTTTTAATAATAATTAAGACCAACTTTTCTATCAGAAAACACGTGTATAAAAGCAAAACATTGTATAACACAAAGAAGCAGAGAAAACAATGATCTGTCCAAGTATCTCCATATTATTATCGGCAATACTATATTTGAAAATTCACAATAAAAATTGAAGATAGTTGTCGGCAACGAAGTTCTTGAATTCACAATACCGATCTTTGTAATTTCTCCTCACTCTAATAGCCAATGTAATTTCACTAATTGGCATATCGTGACCGCAAAATCTTACCAAGGACCTTCTCTCGGCAGATTAGGTACAAAGAGAATTTTCAGTGTCGACTCAAATTAAGAAAATAGTTAGGATTCTTAAGCAACATTACTTTCCTTGCTGAATCCTACAGCTCCTTTACAAAACTTTTCTCCTTTTAAAAGTAAATGACCCCCGGATAAATAGGTTCTGTGTAAAAAGAACAGAGCTTTCCTTAAGCATTTGGACTACAGGTGTCATAGGTGCTGTTGCTAAGCAACGATTTCTAATTGTTTGTTATTGTACCGACTCACTCATTCATTCATTTTCACTCCTCCGTTCAGTGTTGCAGTACAAAGTGTCTCCTTTCCGACAGCATGTAAAATACACGAAGAAAAATGAGTGCTTTATAAAGGGAGAAAGCAAAGATCACTTGCAAGGCGTCGTACTTGGAGAACTCGTTTAGAACGAAAATAGATGAAGAGATATGTCATGACAGCTTCGGTGAATTTCTACAGTTGATAAAGAGCATATCAAGGTAACATCTAAAGCATTGTGAATCTTGCTAGATATCTTTAATGCAATACTCTGCGCCTACGCTTGACAACGAGCCCAACCTGGCTACGAGTTCAATCAGAACTCACCATTAAAACATTTCACCTGTTGCTCGTGTTGATATACAATCGAGTCTAAGCAATTGTTCCACTAGATTCGATGCAAATGATCAATACGTGACCTTTTGATTTCTGTTTATTACGTCAACAAAGTCTTCCGTTCGCTAATAGAATTGCCATGGCAAAAACTAAAGTAGAGTGATTGTAAAACAAGATAGCTGAAAATTATTGCCGGCTTCAAAAACACAACCAAAGTCTCACTGCTTAACCGATATTAAAGCGTTATATTTCACTATCTACTTTATCATCTAGCAGACGTCATATATGCATGTTGAACAGTTGAAATTTAACGCCTAGAAAGCAATGGCTACTCTACGTAGATGACTCCATAAACGCAGGATTACTCCACGTATATGACTCTATAAATGCGAGATGGACTCTCCAGAGATGGACTCAATCGTACAATGATAAACAGAAACGTAGGTTTCTTCATTTAGAAAAAAATAGGTAGGTAAACAAAGGAAATAAGTTGAGTTTTCAACATTCTTAAGTACTGCACTCAAACTGTTGGCTATTCAATGCTAACGGACTGTTGAGTTAAATCACCTATCCACTGGAATTGCACATAAAGCTGTTCATTCATCCAGACTATATTTAGTTCAGAAAGCGCTGATTTGCCCTTTGCAAAAATTTACTGAGTTGGGCAATGAAACTAAGATGCCTCAGATTATGAACCAGATACTTCGGCTACTTCATTACAGTTTCTGAAATTGCTATATGCTCTCATGCAAACATTACGCACATTCTGCTTCAAGTTTTTGGGCCAACAAAAAGCTTTTAAACCCTCGATCGCAGAAATATTAATATAAAAGAAAAAATAAACTAAAAAAATAGAATTTTGAATGAGTTATTGGGTAAATATTGAAAGCACCAGAATCGAATAATGTGAATTAATTCGCCAAGAGTTGTGTGAACCACGATGTGGAAGCTTAATGAACGATTTCTTCTATGACAGTGTGCAAAGTTCTTTGACTATCCTCAAATAAATTAACATGAAAGTACTTGTTCATGATTTTTATTGCCACTAACTTTCAAAGACTTTTCCAATGACTTCCATAAAACCTCTAATAATAACGATAATTTAAAGTTTTCCATGCTTTCATGAGAACATCTGCAAACACTTTCTATTTATATATTCCTATAGCGCATGACTCAGTTCGCTATACAATAACCCTACCTTTGAGGCTGGAGATAGCAAAATAATTTCCAAGCTTAGCAGGTCAAGGTAATCTCCTAGCAGAGTATGAACAACATTTCTCAACGTAAAACTGAAACGACCACCTCAGTAACAACATGAAACTTTCAAATTTCATATAAAACAAGCTACCTGTTCATCTGTTTTGAATGACGCCACGTGGATGCCCATCGAAGGTAACGGCGATTGGCATCCAGGCATATATACTTCAAGAAAAAAGCAAGTGGTTCTGAAACGTTCCTTGGAAAGTTCGGGACGAAGATAAAAGTATAACGCAGAATTTGTTTCAGCAGAAAAACAAAGTAGGCCAGTTTCATTTGAGTGCTTTCAATATGGGAAGTTCAGTGCAACGGCAATGCTTGGGAGAGTAAATACAACTGTCTTTTAATAGCACTTAAGCGACAAGCTATATCGTTTTATATTCATATCGCATTTGAAATATCACTTTCTGCCAAGATGAAGAATAGTTTCTTGCATATCTCTGAAAATCAGACAGGATTTAGGGACATTGCGAAAAAGCGAAATGTTTTAGTTTAGCATCATTTTGCTTTGTAATCCTACGCACCATCTCGAAAAAATGAATCCAACTATTGAAAGCTTGATTTCGCCCAGTATTAGCTATTCCCCAATCATACTATTAGCTCAGGACATGCCCCTACCGAGAGTAAACAAAGTTATTTTGTATGTAATAAGGTAGCAACTGGCAGGGATCTAAGACGGAAAAAATAATAACATGAAGTGCAACTCGTATGTCTTATTCAACGATGTACAAAGGGCTTCTAGCCCTTGGTTTCTGTGGTAAGGAATCTCCACAATGAAATGTTGACAGTGCTGGTGCAATTTCAAACAGCCTGAGGTGCCATCCATGAAAGAGAGCAGCCAGAAAGACGAGCAATGCTAGCCAGTTAGATCTATGAATGTCAAGTCTGCTGGCAAAATAGCATTAAAGAAAGAAAGTTGTTACTGCCATGCTTTAGTGCAAGTAAAAGAGCAATACTTTCATCTCAGTATACCGTAAATCCTTGACTAAGCCCCTACCTCCAAATAAACCCCTAACTAAAAACTTATTTTCGTAAATAAGCCCCCCTTGAATGAGCCCCCTGTTGTATTAAGATTAATGTTACCTCATATGTATTGTTGTTGCTGTTGTTGAAAGATAGATTAGCTCGTGTGTATTTTTCTCTTACTGAAAATCTTAGAACCTGATCCACGATAACACAACACCCCCATGGAATCTTATTCTAGGGAAGCATAATTACAGAATAATATCATACTTCAAGAAAGCCCCACAGGATAATAGCTATATAGAATTACTTCCATTGAGTGGAGACTGAAAGGTAAAAAGAAACGCCTCTTTCGTGATGATAAGGAAGAAATTGTCATTGACTAATCAATTTCATTTGTGAAATAGCCTTTTTGTAATTTCTAATTCAGTTGATCGGAAAAATTATGCCGCTTCTTTATGTCATCCATTGAGGAAAATGCTAAAATTTGAAATAAGCCCCCCTCAAATAAGCCCTTCTCTTGAATAAGCCCCCACCCAAAAAATTATTTTTGCAAATAGGCCCCTAGGAGCTTATTCGAGATTTATGGTACTGTATTGGGCAAAGCCTAGCTGTAAAACAAACGGGGTAGCATAGTGGATACAGCACATGTCTACTGTGCGGAAGCCTGATGGTTCGATCCCCATTCGAGCCTTGGCTGCATGCTCGCTTTCTGTACACAGAGCAGTGAATGGGTATCTGATGACAACACTGGGAAGTACTGGCGGTGGGAAAAGCACTGGCCAATCTACCTCGAATGCCGATGACCCAGAACAAGTGTCCTCTCTAACAGGCACTCCCCCAACTTACGAAAGTACAAGATATCTTACCCCTATAACGTCAATGATTGGCTGAGAGAAATTCATGGAGTGAAGTAGGAAGTAATGCATGGCCCAACTGTTTAATGAGTTGAAATTGACATGAAAATGCTGGTAATTGCAGGCACACGCAAGCGCGATTAGAGCTTATTATGTCGCTACTTACACTAACACAAAACTCACTGCTTTATGACTGGTATCCATTAAAGAATATTTCCTTTTACACGAGTATCGACAAAGAACTTTGCCATTATTATGAAAATGGAGCACAGAAAAACTGTGATATCTTAACTGGACAGCAATCCATACATATCCATAGAGGATAAGGAGAGATTGATCTACTTTGGGCCTAAAGCACTGGGAAAGAACTGACCAAAATTACAGCAAGCTTAAAAAATAATATTAAATCATGTATATTGATGGCTTCGTTAATGGATGCTGTTAAAAGTGTATATTCCCTCAGCAGTTTTAACCACATTCATCAATACCAATATTTGTCAGTGCAAATGCATAGCTATCTACTATTAAATCCAAAGAATAATGACAATATTATGAAGTCAACAAAACAGAAAAACAAGATTATATTTGTGCACAATTTCTCGCATGCAGTTCCTTGAATTTGGGAAAAATATAAGTAAACGAAGGCAAATCCAAACAGACCCGATTGTTTAAATGTGAGCGCATTCAATTTCCTCCTACATTAGAATGAAGCGCTCTGTTTGGGCTCAATCTACTATCATACTAAAAAGAAGATAAGATGCTAGGATTAATAAAATATGCGTGTTTGTAGAACTTCTTATCCCAAGCAGAAAATGTGATGAATCTTTGTAAGAAACGCAGCTGTTTTGTAGAGCACATACTCGGTATTATCTTCAAAAGCAGAAAAAATCCTTCCTTCCATAATCAATTGAATACCTAGGATTTTTTCCAATAGCACACTCTCGTCAAGAGATTTTTATAATTATCATTATTCTTCGTAACAAGCGCTGGACTAACTCTGAGCTACTAATATACAAACTGTTTGCTGGAAACTTTAATATTAAAATTATTTTTACCCTACACTGCATTTTTTCCTATAGTGTAATTTTTTCTGTCCATAACATATCTGCCTAATGCACGTTACCTAATTATAGAGAGATTTCTATTTATATTCTTAGATATTATATCAATATCAGAAGTTTCAAAAACCACTAAAACTCTATTTTCTGCAACAGATTATAAAGCTACCTGCTTCACTAGACATCCTGAAAAAGCTAAACAACGACCAAGAAGATTGGTAAATTTTAAAGTCATACAGATGAGCTCAGACAGTAATTCATTTGGCATAGCTAGAAAATGATGAAGAATTTTAGTGCTGGCTACTGTTGTGAGTTACAGGATCATGTGAAAGTGAATCTCTTATAATTTCTGGTTGCTGGTTGTAGACATTTCACGTATACCTCCTTTACTGCTTTTAAGACATATCATTGTGGACCTAAGTCAAGGTTGTCGTAAACCGTTACCGGGGGAAATTCCCTTAAAAGTGGCCTAATACAAACGTAAGAGTGTAAGAGTTGAGCATCTACAGCGCAGCTTAAAACTAAGACGAGAAATGGATCCGCATCCGGGAATCTGCAAATCAAATGGAAGTGTGCTTGGTCTGTCGAGTACTTCCCAAGCAGTAAGTAAAGTTGAAAATAGCCCAATAACTGAGGATCAGATAATCAAAATAAATGTTAGTGGATTTGTCTACGAAACTCTGGAAGCCACAGTGAACAAATTCCCAAACACACTTTTGGGTAACAAAACACTTCGTGATAGGTACTATGTTGAGTCACGTGGGACATACTTTTTTGACCGCAGTCGGACGGCATTTGAAGCCATATTGTCCTACTATCAGACAGGAGGCGTGCTGATCCGGCCGCAAACGATCCCAATGAAGCTATTTGCAAAAGAGATTCTTTTCTATCAGTTGGGCGAGGAGGTTTTCTGGGAACTGCAGAGGAGTGAGGGATTTATTGAAGAAGCCAAAATGGAACTCCCAAAGAATAAATACCAGCGAAAAGTTTGGGAATTGTTTGAGTGCCCGGACAGCTCTTTGTTCGCGCGGTTGCTGGCAGTTTGGTCAGTTGTTGTCATAGTAATATCAATTACTGTATTCTGCATCGAGACGCTACCAAGTATAAAAAAGCTCGCAGGAGATGGCAATGAGCAGCCGTGGATTACATTTGAAATATTCTGCATTTCTTGGTTCACATTTGAATATGTTGGGAGGCTGCTTGCCTCACCAAATAAACTTCGCTTTGTGCGATCGTTTCTAAATATAATTGATCTGGCTGCCATTCTACCGTACTTTATTACATTGCCAATGGACAGCACGAAGGCGGCACCGCTCTCCGTCCTCAGAGTCATAAGACTGGTCCGTGTATTCCGAATTTTCAAGCTGTCTCGGCATTCAACAGGACTTCGCATATTGGGTTATACGCTTCGCGAAAGCTCTCGCGAACTGGGAATGTTGATGTTCTTCGTCATTCTTGGGATAATTCTGTTTTCAAGTGGTGTCTACTACGCAGAAGTTGGTGTAAACGAGGACAACTTCCCAAGCATTCCCGATACCTTCTGGTATTCCCTTGTCACAATGACAACTGTTGGCTACGGAGACAAAGTACCAAAAACTCCCACTGGGAAATTGATTGGTTCATTGTGTGCCATTGTGGGTGTTTTAACAATAGCTTTACCAGTGCCAGTTATAGTCTCAAACTTTGAGTTCTTCTACAAGAGGGACAGGTTCACTTATGAAGAGCTTTGCAATAGCTTAAAAGAAGAAGAGAGCTCAAATGCATGTACACAGGAATATCCGTGGTTAAGAGAAACAAATGTTTGAAAATAAAAAAACAGACTAAAACTGAAATACCAAGAAATAGAGGAAAACGTGCGACGATGACTAGCCAATCAAGAGCTAGTTCACACGATGAGCCATGGATGAACCGAACCAATAATAGCGTTGGTTCAGCAATGGCACAGCCGCTGGGGATGAGCCAGTCTTGAACCAATGAGCTGCGTGAATGTGGCTCGAGCCGATGTGTTTCTGTGGCTTCATACGCTGAATCGAAGATGAACTTAACTACTCAAATTGCTAAATGCATAGATTCGGGTCATCTACGGCTCATCATACGAACTAGCTCTAAGTCTACTACGAAAGTCTTCTTGAAACTCACTGGTTGAAAAGGAACACGAATTAAAGTTACTAAAATACCATGAAAGTGGCAAGGAACTCAACTCACATGTAAATATGTACATAAAAAGAGAATAGTTTTCCTCAGCATTACATTCATCATAGTTCTGCACGATCTTCACAGGTCTCCACGTCATTTTTCACTTACTCTAACGTTGTACCTTCAGCATAAATCAAAGGGAATGAATTCGAAAACTATCATATTCATTCATAAATTATAATTACTCATAAATTACCGTATCTTTCCACTTATTATCGTATCGCGTCACGATCTATTGCATTTATTCATACATTATCATATCCATTCAAACATTATGAAAAGGACAGACGTCTTACCTGCGATTCACGTATCAGTAGGCCGATTCGAATGAGTCTCAGGCATCGCTTCCAAAACAAGTTGTATTCAGTTCTAGACATATCGCTCACCAAACAAGATGGTATCCAGTTCCAGACATACCGCTCATCAAACAAGATGTATCGAGTACTTGACTTTATATCAAAACTGAAGACTGCAAAGGTATGTACGTATTTGCCAATAAACAACTCAGCAAGGATTTAACTGCATAAACAACAGCTACAGGAGGCATGTCTTAAGGCTCTGATGAAGTCACTGAGACAAAATTTAGCTCCATCTCCTTTCAGATACAAAAAAGTTAGTTTACTGATGCCAAAGTGTATATGAAGTATGAAAGTCAAAATTGTTCCACCCTTCGCTTTACGTTCTCGCCTTTCAATCAGGGAGATACAAAGTCAACAGAAAAGACATTAGATGGCAGCAGAAAAGCTGATTTGACAGGAATAGAGCAGTTCATTTGAAGACAACAGAAAAAATTGATTGCCAACTGGCTATACAAAGAACTTACACTAGAACTAAGTAAAAATTCAAGAACAAATGGATCTAGTTCACAGGACTGGCAATCAGCTTCAAATCGGGACGTCAAGAGGTAGGAGAAGATAAAGGAATCTGCAGAATTCTTAAAGACAACTTCTTGTCTGCACAAAGCAAAAGGATGGTATCATTGAAAGTGAAATCAATCCAAGATAACGATCGCATTTTCTTGGCATAACGCCGCTCTCTTTTAAGAACCAATTACATTCTTACTACTAAGAACCACTCAGTATAAGCCGCATATACTGAAAGAAAAAACTTAAACAGTTGCCACTAGAATAGCATAATTATTTGCAGTTACTTTTCTCTTCTTCGAAGAGCATAATTTTAGTGTCATGAAATTCTGGCTCCACATAAAGATGGAGTCCTTATCCATCCACCAAACGTCACACTTTTGAGTACCGAACAATTGCCCCC
>WIPJ01001492.1:643707-656322 GCA_018155075.1 Cassiopea andromeda
CCCCCCCCATCGATTACTATTTTTTGAGCGTTTTCAAGTCCCCGTGCACTAGACAGCTCAATAACTATTACTTTCAAAGATTTCATGAGTGAGGTTGAGTTTCTTCTAAAGGTTATTCCGTCAAAGCAACGTCATTATTGACTACCATCCTCAGAGTTTTTCTTAGCATATGAAAGCAAGTGAAAACGTTGCTCCTCCAAATACCCATGACTTCTACTTCGAACCTCCCAATCTATTCTAGCCCCTAAGGGTTAACTTTCAGAATATTTTCCAACCCCTGGACTTCTTTCCACCTTCCTAATCAATTGGTACTCAAGAGCAGGGGCTAAGGGAATTTACAGGTACCAGGCGCGCAACTAGGGAAGAGATCCTGCGGGTCAAGACTCCTGCCCTTTTCAGGGAAAGAATGAAAGTGCTCTTTTTAGTGTCTTCTCTACACAACAAGCGGGTTTCCCTAACATAGAGAAGGCATGGTTGCAAATAAATTTTCCCCCCTAATTCCCTTTCTCTACCGTGATATGAGACATTATTAAGCAAGGCTGCCAGGAGAACTCGGAGACCCCGGCGCAAAAGAGAGAGATGAGAACCCCCAGTCCTTTGTCTACAAAAAATTTTCATGGTCTAGAAATTAAATATGGAAAAATGCTGCTCATTTACTTTATTAGGCCCCTAATGTCTTGAAGCATTTGCTTTTATTAGGCCCCTTGGACCTTGAGGCCCTGGGCAATTTGCCCCATCTGCCCCCCTCTCGGCGGCGCTCGTAATAAGAATCATTGGCCTTAAGAGCAACAGCATCAGTAGATCCCCCACAGTGTTTTCTCTGTTTATAAATCTGAAAGCAGTATTCGAAGGCCGTATCGTCCTTAAAAAGCGTTAGTGTGCCCTTTTTTGTGGATTGGACCCCAGCTCTCGAAAATGCCTAGCTGCGCACCTGGGTAACTTGGCATTCAAAAGACGAAACGCAGTAATTGGAACTTTTCCGTAGCAAACGTGTACTTAAGGCTTAGAATTCTTATAAACTATGGTGCTGGTATTTTATTTCAATTTAATTTATTTAGTCATGAACGAAAAATTGAGGAAATTAATGGAAAGAACTTGTAAGACACACACAAGCTAAAAGTTGCATCAAAACGAAAGCTTCAGCAGATCAGAACTTTGCACTATTTGATTTAAAAAGAGTTACTGGTCATTAATCACGAACATTAATTGGGAAATTGAGGAACAAAAGGGGGGAACATAAAATGTATAAGAAATTATAGCCATGCTAATATCTTTATTTATTATATTCATAATTAATCAATAGTATTTATCTCAATGCTGTTCAGCAATGTATTTATTTGAGGAAGATAATATGAAAAATTGTTGTTGATATTAGGCAAATATTAAGAAGGATCCATGAGCAAAAAAGACCAAAGAAGTGAAGTGTATTTACTGAAAGGATCGTCTCACATCTAGGTGCTTTTTGTTTGCTACAGCAAGGTTGGGGAGGACTAGAAAGAGCATCGTCGCCAGCACAGAACCGAAACACACCCACAGTCAGAGAGGAAGATAGAGAGACAGAAAGGCGGACAAACAAACACATGCAAGCACAGGCAAACACAATAGCGCGCACACGGACGCTCAACATAAACTGCACATAACGTAAACAATACAGATAGACAGACGCACACAAGCACTCACACAGACACACGCACAAGCACCCAGGCAGACACACCCACATAGACACGACACACATACAAACAAGCTCACAAACAGGCACATACGTACACTCACTTGCTCACTCACTCCACTCACTCACTCACTCACTCACTCACACATACACAGCCACACACAGATACTCATAATAAGCTGTACATCAGTAAAACCATATATGCAGATAGACAGGCGTACACACAAGCATTCACACAAACACACCCACAGACACTCCCCCATATACATACACGGAAATACGTACGTACACAGCCCACAACCCAAAAGAACAAATGGGGATTCCATGTCATATCTACATGAAGTATTGTTAGCAAAACATTTGGCGGGTAGAGGTGATAAATAACCTATATATTATTGGTTTCCGTCTATGCAAAGCCATATGCAGATATTTGCGACGTTGTTATAGATGCACGTATGGTCATTCAGCTCTACTTTCTTAAACGTTGGCACCCTCCCTAGGCCAAATTTGTATTGAAACACAAGCAGATGTGTAAACGCAATTAAGCTGTAATGAATAATTAAGATATGTGGTAATGTTGATTGTATTACAACTTTCAATGGCCAAAAATAGGGCATTCATGGTGTCTTGATTGGCTTATTCAGTTGCGCTAAGCGTACATTGTTCCTCATCAATGGGATCCATCCTAATTATTGAAATGAAATCGTTGCAGGTAACCGAAAGACAAAGACAGGTTTGGAAGTTGCGCAAAATGATAGGTGAAAATTGACCAATGTTGCCATTTCAACCCATCATTAGACAAGACTATAGCCTTTGGGCATGAAAATAAGCCACATAGAGCTACCAGTAAGGCCTGGTTTCTTCCAGCTATAGGGTGTAAAATTCCTACATGGTATAACATATTGGTAGATATTCTTGGTAGGATTTCATGAATATAATATAATATAATATAATATAATATAATATAATATAATATAATATAATATAATATAATATAATATAATATAATATAATATAATATAATATAATATAACATAATATAATATAGTAAAATATAATATAAATATAATAAAATATAATATAATGCAACATGACATAATAATATAAAATATAACATATTATAATAAACCATAATATAATGTAACATAATATAATGTATTTTATATAGCATAATATTGTATACTACAATATATAATATAGCATAATATAGTAGAATGTAACATAACTCCGTAGAACATAACAACTATAAAACAGATACTATAATATAATGTATGATGAATTATAAATTTTTACACCGCTTGAAATTTGTTTCACTTGAAAACTTTGGAAGATGGAAGCTTTTTTCAAGTTCGTACTAAAGAGAATAAGGGATCGCAGATTGGCAAGGCAGAAGCTAGTCGTGCAGATGCTTTCATACCAAAGACATTAGCACTGGTTTGTACACTGCAGAGGCTTTCATGAAAATAAAAGTAGCATCGGTCCATACAGTGATGGAAAATAGTCCTGTACATGCCTGTGTAGTGACAAAAGGTTGGAATCCAGGCCCATAGCCATGGGGTGGCATGGGGTGGCTTTTGCCACCCCTAGGCAAAAGGATGCCAGATTTTTGCCACCCCTAGGAATCTTTTTGCGATTTTTTACTACTGCTTTATCGTTGTAGCTGAGGAGAGGTCACCTGAAATTTGGTTGAGCTCAACCTTGGTCTTTGTGACATGCTAGAAGGTTCAATCTTTTCCTGCACACACATGATCCATTTGATTGTGATAACAGAGTATAAAATAAGCTCTCAAATTTTGTTCACGTGATTCTTCCATGACAACCTTGCCACCCTTGGCACACAGGCCTGGCTACGGGCTTTTTGGAAATCCCCATTTATTACTAAAAATTACATTCCTAAATATTGCATAAGAAACTTCCTTCCCACGCTAAGGACTTCAAAACAACCTTGATTACTATTGCAGGCAAGGCTTTTGGAAGCACTTCATAGTTGGGGGAGACAGATGAAATGGAGGATAAATCCCCTTAAACGGAACACTTATTAAATGGGGTCTTGTAATAGCAAATGCTGAATAATATGGTTCTTCTAGCTGCACAAAATAGCTCCTGTAGAAACGTAGAAATTAAAAAAAGGACATAACTCTAACTTGCATAAAGAGTTGAAGCTAAAAGCTAAACACATAGGGACAGAGCTAAGGACAGAAATCGAGCTATGTTAAGAATGAATGCGCAAATTTCTTGCTTTTCTGACAATTGCAAAGTCAATGCCAAGGATAACCCTTGTATCGATATCCCTTACTGTACACAGAGTGCTAGCAATAACATGGTTTGAGAAAATCTCTTCCAAACGCTGTATTCTAGAATGTAATTCTCCTTCGCACTTCCCAGAGACAAAAACAACCATACTGGTATGCCCTCCTCCCCACCAGAACATTCAGCATATTCAGCCATAATGAAGGTACACAGTGTGTGAGAGAACGCAATATTAATAATGAATCTCGATGAAAGCAAGCATACGAAGTACGTCAGAATATAATGACATATTTGGAAAATATAAAAAAATTAATAAGATATTCATTGGAGATACCGCAGGTCGAATTAAACAAGTGTACGTCGTGAGAAAGGCATTCTAGTGAGGAGTATACAGGAAACTATTCCGTTCAACTGGTACGACACTAAGGCAACTCTTCAACTAACGGAGTTTCACTACATCAAAATATTTCGGGTTTAAATCTGCAGCACGCAGTATTGCCTTTTGGTAAATACTCAAAATGAGTTTTCCAACTCCATCACCTGAAGATCAGGATATATGCTATAAGGCTAATATCATGACAGTATTTGCTGAATAAAACCCTTCACAGCACTTATTAAAGTAACAAAGGAACTGCACATCCTGGATATTTTTTACATGACTCGAAAAAACGAATTAATCATTTTTCTTGTTTGACCAGAATGACCAAGAATGTGTGTGCTTGGCACAACTATTCTTTCTGTATTAGTACTAAGTTGGACAACGAATTTGCTAAAATCACACACCTTGAAGAATATGCTACTCCATTTCCCAGGCACAGTGCAAGCCCTAATTAATCAAGAGGAAGGTTGAATAAGACTCCATTTACCCTGGTTAGCAAGTCGTTAATAACTAGTGAATCATCAACAAGCTTCTTTCGAAACACTTCAAGCTTGGGAATATATACCCTAATTTTGACCATTTAGGCAAACATAGCCATGTACAAAAATTGATTGCCTCCCCTCCAGAAGAAGTGCTTTCCAATCTGGGTGAAAGTTAACATATTTGAGGGTGAAATTGGAAGCTACCATCATTGATCACAAAAAAAACATTGTAGAAAATATCACTATATTGGATTATCAACAAACGTCTAATGGTGGCAGCTAGCGTTGAGACACACATATAGTGTCACTTTAATATGGTGAAAGGGAGGATTGCTTTCATGGTACTGTAGCCAAGGGGGGCCTGAAAGAAAAAGGTCGAGAAACACGGCCCTAAAGCACAGGGGTAGCGCCAAAAATTTCTCGACGGGGAGGCTGACTCTTCCTACGAGGGGGCTAAAAGATGGCTTTGAGGGTAATCTAAATGCCAAAAATGTCCAAAAAATAGTTTTTAACCTTCCAATGGGGGATATAGCCCCCTCTAGCCCTCCTCTGGCGCCATCCCTGCTAAAGCACCACGCTTTCAGTTCAGTGCAAGAGACAACTGACCCATCAAAAGACCTAGCACCATATTGAGATGTATTGAAGAAGTAGAACCTAATAATGGAAGATTACCCAACTCATTTTTATCAACTCTAATATAAATGCACAGACAAAAGATCATGAAACTGAAAAAATTAGTCTCAAAATACAGAAATTATCAACAATTACAGTAAGAACATAAGATTTCAAGGAAGTTTCTGCGCTTGCCTTGCCTCTCCTGTCATGCTCCGAACATAATTAGAGATATTTACAAATACCTGGCATCGAAACTAGACAAATAAAGTGTGTGAAAAGGACTAGCACAATTATAAGAGGTTCTTCTTGAGACTTCATTTGGGTTCTGAACATATTACTCTTTTTTTATAGGAGCACCAAAGTATTTTCTGGGCCTCAATACTCTCAAATTTTTCTGATTTTGGGCCTAGAATTGTTCTTAAATTATTCCTAAATACTATAAGTGTAACCTCGCCTAAAAATTTACTGAATATATTCCAATCTTTGCCGGTGTTTTACTACATCAAAAAACTAAGCAAGAGTTTATGTTTTGTATCGATAATGCAAAAGTACATCTGAAAGCAGTAAGCAGTATTACAACTAGGATGCAAAAAAATTCTTGAATCTTGATGAAGATTGAACCATGCATTATTCTTAAAAAATTTTTAAATTTCAGTGATTTTGTGTCTCAATATACTTACTTATTCTTTATTCTTAAGCTTTATTCTTACAACAAAGAGTATACGTCCTTTACGTTCTTATGTAAAACCCTGTTCTTTATATAAAAATGATCCCATTTCCTATTAATGACCTCATATTCCCATTATTTTCTTTACTACCTCATATCCTCCCATGCCAATAAGGAGCCTTTTTTATTGGCTTATAATTGACACGTATAATAAGGGTACTACTCTCAGATGCCAATTAAACGTCCCCCCGCCTATTAATTGTTCGATTTGTATCCAACCCCCCGACCATATTTGGACTCCGCTTTTATTAATATTAAGGAAATTGGCTTTTTTTTACGTACCTATCGTTTCACTTCCTTTCTTTGCTAGTACTATTTACGCCCAATATGCAAAGAAAAATAGCAAGCTTCTGTATATATTTTAGTTTATTCTTTCTGAAAACCTGTTTTTGTTCTTTCCATCGCTCTATAATCATTTACAGCCGTTTCTCAAATTCCGATTCCCCAGTTTATTTTGATCCCGTTTATTAAATTTTGGAATTTTTTCCCACCCCCTTTTATTAGCACCCACCGTTTATTTGGCACTTGACAGCAGTGAAATATGTGTGCAGAGCTATAAAGTAGCGTTGCGTGATATGTACAAACATGGATAATTTGTTTCTAAAATCTGCAAAAATTTTATTAGTGTTAAAAGCTAGAACGACGAACTAGAAGAGCACATTTCCATACTTGACTTAAAAATTCAAATTTGTTTCTTGCTTTGGGTTTGCAGAATAATTTCCTATCTTGTGTCTCAATCTATCACGGATGTCTCTAGGCTTGGGGTTATAGACCAATGGTGGACAACTCAAAGTTTGCTGGGAAGGGGGGTCTCTAGAATGTTTTATATCAAGTAATGAAGCAGTATAACAGCTTGTAGATAAATTGGTAAAAGAGGTTGAGGGTGCATTCACGCGCCCCTCAGGTGTTCACCACTATTGTCGATCAAGAAATGAATTTGAGGAAAGTCTATTTTCCTTGTCGTTATAGCTTTCAAATTCACTGTTAAACTGCGGTTTCAAAACACTGTTAAAAGTACGCAGTAGCCCCTAAGTAGAGGAAATTATCAAGTCACTCGACGAAGTCGCGGCGGTATTGCATAATCCCTGTCATATAGCAAAGCATGAGTGGGGAGGGGGCACGTTGGCGAGATAAATTAAAGGCAAAGCACTGATATTAAACACATATCCAAAGCGACGATGATGAAAAAAGGATATCTAACAATAGAAAGAAGTACTAATGTCATAAAGACTACTTTCAGTTTAAAGGAAACACCATATGTCTTCATAAATACTCCTTTTAGCGTCAATCCAATCTTACAAATACTCAGTCAAAAACTCATCAAGAAGAGGTCAATGGATTAAATTGAAGGAGAGAAATTAAAAGTAGAAGAAAACCAAGAGAAATTTTAGCACAAAAATTCAATTTGCATTATACCTTAAGACAAGCAACAAAAGTAATGCTATGAGAACAGAAGAAAAGCGAGTATCAGAGAAGGACAAAATTGGATATATAAAAAAAATAGGATATGTAAAGATCACTTAAGACTGGAAACGTAATAAAAACTAGGCAAAAGGTAAGGTCGTGATGTAAGCAAGAAGAACACGAGAAGTGAAGAAAGTTAAGAAAGAGCGACAAGAAAGTGAAGAAAAACAAGTAAGAACAACAAGAAGTGAAAAAAAGCTAAGGAAGAGCAACAAAGGAAGAGTAACAAAGGAAGGGTAAAAAAGGAAGAGTAGCAAAGGAAGGGTAAAAAAGGAAGAGTAGCAAAGGAAGGGTAAAAAAGGAAGAGTAGCAAAGGAAGGGTAAAAAAGGAAGAGTAGCAAAGGAAGGGTAAAAAAGGAAGAGTAGCAAAGGCAGAGCAACAAAGGAAGAGCAACAGGAAAGAGAATAAAGATAAGAAAGAATTGTGAAGGAAGAAAGAACGAATCAAGATGGAAGAAGAGCTGGTGAGAGGCAGGTAGTTGAAGGTGAAGAAAGGACGATTGAAGAATACGAAAAGTACGAGAATCATAAGGATAATGGTGAGCAAGATCAGGAAAGATAAGGCAAAAGCAAAATAATCAAATAATGGGATATAATGGGATATAGAAACAGCAACAAATGATTCTGTGAAGAACTTAAGAATACAACTTAATGCAGGAAAATCATACAGATAACCAAAGGACAGCTATTCAAATTTTTGAGGGCGAATTTGACAAAAAAAAGAGAGACACGTGATAAAAGAATGAAGAATGGAACTTACGAACTGGCTAAATGAAAGTCAGCTAACAAAAAAGAATTTATTTAATCATCTACACAACTGTTTCAAGTCTTTTGGCTTCAAACTCTTCTCAGACACGACAATGAAATTTCTCCATGAAAATGGACAGTCTCGTGCAATTACTGAATAGAAATTCCTCATGTGCAAACGTAGTATAGTCATCTAGATTGCATATTTACAGCTCAATTTCCAGAAATCATAACCGAACTATATACCTCCTCAGAATATTAACCAGCTTTCACTGACTGTGGAGGGTCATTACAGAAGAGCAGTGGTAGTTTCAACGCTCCCCATTCAGTGCTACAGATAAAGTAGCGTAGCACGAGGTTATCTACCCCTCTTCTGACATATGACATTTCACCAACATATGCTATGTTATGCATTTTGAAGGTTACACTGAATCTACTACAATGGGAACTTAAAGCAATCAAGTGCATGAGGGATATGACATTTGATGTTGCTCTATACAGTAGACGTGCTCTCGCGTTCTTCGTCAATACCCGGCATTGAAATAAAGGTTGCTTCACCATTAGAATGAGTTTGATTATCGTTCAAGGGTTCTTCAGTCACTTCGCAGGGCTCTTTCCTTCGTCTTCGCTTTTTAGCGAGCAACCGCGCCCTCATGGCAGCGCTGCAAGAACGTTTTGAGTCCTGAAGAGCGGTGACATCTCCATTCTTTGAAGCCTGATTCCTCTTCTCCTCCATTTTCTTTCGATTTCTCTCCTTCGTATAAAAATACTCAAAGTTCGAGACGACGACAGGGACAGGTAGGGCTATGGTCAGCACACCGCACACCACAGCAAGACCACCGATGAGTTGACCCCAGAAAGTCTGCGGGGTCATATCACCATACCCAACTGTTGTCATAGTGACAATGGCCCACCAAAAAGAAGCGGGAATAGACGTGAATTTTGTGCCCTTCTGTGAGGCTTCAGCGTAATATACACAGCTACCAAAAATTAAAATAACGACGAACAGGAAAAACGCCAGCATCATTAGCTCGTTGATTGATGCTTTTAGAGTGTTGCCCAGAATCTGAAGTCCACGCGAGTGCCTTGATAATTTAAATACGCGCAATACACGAATAACACGCACGACACGTAAGATGGATAAGGTACTGTTGCCAGATGTCAGCGCAATGCTAATGTAGTAGGGAACGATTGATAGAAGATCGATTGTGTTCAGGAGATTTGTGAAAAACTGAATCTTGTTTGGGCAGACAATAACACGGGCTACGTATTCCACAGTGAACCAGACTATTACAGCGGTGTTCACTTTAAACATCCAGCCGGCGTGTTTGCTCGGCGTCGTAACAACTGCGCCGTTAATATTTTCTTCTTTTTCGCTAAATTCGGGCAAGGTCTCGATAACGAACATTATCAAAGAAAGAACGATTATAACGACAGACGCTATAGCAAATATCTTGGCTGGTTTGCTCGAATCCGGGTAATCCAGGAACTCCCAAACTACCCGAAACGGTTTCCATGTTGGTAGCTCCTTGTCAACTTCGACTTCTTTGATGCCAGCATCTATCTGAAACGCGTCAATCACTTCATTTCCCATATCAAAAAAAATCAATTCATTTAGGAAGACATGGATCGGAATATTGGGAGGCCTGGTCAATTCACCAGACGGTGATTGATAATAGTACAAAATCGCCTCAAAGGCAGTTCTGTGACGGTTAAAAAAGTATTCTCCTTTGCTTTCGTTATAGTATATAGCTCTCCGCTCTTCGTCACCGAGCAGAGTATCCGGGTATTTGTTAAGCGATTTCCCGTATGTCTGGAAGCGCTTGCCCGAAACATTTATCGTAATGACGTCAGATTCATCATGTGGCGTATCATGACGAACTTCGACTATGTCTTTTGGGTCCGGCAGGCGAACTGATGGCTGCCGTTTCTTAGCTGCAGCATGCAACATATTCATTGGGGCGCTTAATAAGCAATGTCTTTACTGATTAGCCAATGTCCTATATACCTTAAGGAACAAGTTCATAAGAAGTTACATTACATCAATCACCAACAAGATCAGTAACAAGCATTGTGTACACTCTTCAACCATTGTCCGCAAAAACTCTAGCTACAAATAGAATTACCTTAATGTAGAAGAGTTGCATAGTCATTCCAACACAGTCCTGAAGCCAATGACAAAAACGCAGGAAAGGGCGTTGAGCTGTTGGCTGCTGACAGTTTGAGCATCGCTCGGTGCAGGAAAAATACGAAACGTTGAAAAAAACCAGCAATCAGCCACCAAAATCACAAAACCAAAGCCTTGTAATATCCATAGAATGCCATTAAACTCTGTACGATTCGTCAAAATAAAAACGTGCTCCAAATAATGCTGCGCATAGGCCGCTGGTTTAGATGGCTTTCCTTCAAAGTTGTACAATAGAGCAAGCCCTGATCACCTAAGTCGCTCCTGTACAATGTTTTCGTGTTCCAGTTGTTGAATGTGATGTCCAGTGTCACTCAAGATCGAGCTTTAACAACAATGAGCTATCCCAACGCAGGAAAACTTGAATCTGCAGCTCGTACTTCGGAGCAAAACGCGACAAACATTTGATGTATTTCAAATCTTATACATATTTAATAAGCTATTGATACTGACTCAATAAATCCAGCAATTTTAACGCAAGAAAAACACAACATGAAGCATTATCATTGCACAAGCAAATGCCTCCAATGAAATCCGCAAAAGTCCCTTTCAAAATAACCTTCTATTTGGAAGCGCGACTTCGAAGCGAAAATCGTCAGGTATACGACTTCAAAACTGCAGAATTAGGGGATCTGTGAATGGATGTCTAATATACATATGAAACACCCATAACTACAGATTCAAGATTTTGCAGGTAACAAGCAATAGGTACGTAGATACGCATTGAGCTATTCATACAATCTATACTCAAACTGTCTTGCCCTGTACTGACAAAGAAAATTAGCATAGAATTCATATAGGGACAATATCTAACATCGACAATGAATTTACATGCAGTTAGGTCATGCTACTCTTGATGGATATACCTTTCCACATACACGTTTTTTTTTTATAAGAAAAAAGTTTATAAGAAAATGAGGCTCAAATCGACAAAATCTAAAGAAAATCGTAAGAAAATCACGAGGCTCAATTTCAAAAATTACGTGTTTTTATAGGCAAAAAATCGGTATTTCGTCATTATTGCATTCGAAATGTTAAAGATGGAATTCAAATTCATATATACAATATTATTAGCGATAGTGTACACCACTCTAGCCAGTTTATTTCAGTAAAGGTTAAGAAAAATTTAAGAAAATCTCAGGCTCAGTTTTGGGAACAGTTAAGAAAATTGAGGCTCAGGTAAAATAATGATTTTCTTATAAAAAAAACGTGTACTTGTCAAGTAGGTAAGTTCAAGAGGGGTAAATCAACAGCAAGTGGCACAGACCTGCTTCAGACCATATGGCATAATGAGATGACGGGTGAACACTAGAAACCAAATTTTATCTAGCAGAACATGTGCATAATATGCCCTGCGGCGATATCATTAAAGAATGGGTTATTGGTGTGAATTCGAAGTGAATTGGGAGGAAATAGAGGCTGAGTGAGAGACAATTTTTCTTTAATATGGCTTTGAACGCAATTTCGATTATCTCGTTCAGCACAGTGCTTAGTTAATAGTGCGGTACAAAATACATTGAAGCGAGACAATGCAGGATCAATAGGTTAACAATGTGTAACGGAAAAATAGGCCAAAACGAAGCAAACTGAAAAGTTGTGAATATCTTATATCCATGGTAAAATACGAAGCACTCACCAAAACAAAATTATTTTATTGCTCTAAGAAAAGAAATAACTTAGTGGGCAAGAATGGGGTGGAGCCAGGAGAGCCGGGGGGGCATCAGATTGCACGAGCATCATAAATAAGGCTCTCCAACTTCATCCATGCACAAGCAAAGGGGTCATTCAAACACCCAAATTCGCTCATCTTGAACAACCTACCCACCCCTAGCAACGTATTGTATCAAATCTAATGCCCCTCTCCCCCTTTTTCTCGTAATAGTTTGAGTCTTAAGACCCCCTATCGATGTTTTCGTTATCCTCTCATGTTTCATAGCACCCATTACTTTCATGTAACAAATAATCATTCAATCTAGTTTTACAGAAAGCTAAGCAATTGGATTTTAATTACAGAAGTGAAAGAACCACTCCGAAATTGGCATTTAAGTGTCTGCAAAGGTCACAACAATGTTTCAGAAAAGTGGAGGATATATGGAT
>WIPJ01001492.1:658465-668670 GCA_018155075.1 Cassiopea andromeda
ATATATATAAACAAACAGCGTTGGAGTTTAAGTTCAACTTTGATGTCATCATTAGAACAGATGCATTTCAAAAAAATCTGTTACGTAACAAAAAAGCTGACCCCCACATCCTCACAACAGTTCGTAACAAAAATGACCATATCCTCCCCTCAGGCACTAAGTAATTTTTGAATTGCCGTAAAAAGACAATACTTTTATAGCATGCCAGGGAATGTTCAGGCTTTACAAAAGATATTTCTATAATTGTGTCTAGCGACCATGAAAATTTCGCTGATCTCTCGCTGAAAACCGTTTAAATCTGCCAAAGAAGTTGGTTCTTGCTTAAATGATGCCACTTTCCCTTCAACTTTGGCCATACTTCTTCAACACAAACTGCTTGGTGACAATCTATCTTTCATAGCATGCCAGGGAATGTTCAGACTTGACAATAGATGTTGTTATAATTGTTTCCAGCAGCCATGAAAATTTCGCTGATTTCTCGCTGAAAACCGTTGAAATCTAGCAAAGAAGTTGGTTCTTGTTTTAATGATGCCATTTTCCCTTCAACTTAGGCCATGCTTCTTCAACACAAACTGTGTGGAGTTGACAATCTACCTCAACTAGATTACAACGAGAACACTCCATCAAAGCCATAATAGCATTGAAGAGTCGTTCTTCTGGGCACAGGCTGCGCAAAAGCGGGATCTGCTTCTCCATTCTACTTCTACTCTTGATGGAGAAACATCTGAGAACTTGAAAACTCAACTATCAATTTTTACGTACTATCCGTTGATGATAACGCATACAGCGCGCCTATTGGTATAGACCTATCGGACACGGTACTTTGTGATAACTGCAGAGTCAACTATTCTTGAGCAGACACTGAACGATACTGAAGCTTTTGCGAGTGTTGCTTTGGCTTATACAAGCTAGACAAACATCAAATCGATCTCTAAAATTTCTCAATATACGATCAGCCCTGCTTCCCTATGCACCATCAAAACTGTTGTCATTCCCAAGAGCCACAAGACCAGGCCCAAACAGCTTGTTGTACGAAAAGTTGAATCGTATGACTGCTATTTCAGGTCACACAACATCGCTAATTTCACTGCTAGGTAAAACTTGATAAAGGTAAAAATTGTCAATATTTACAGAGCAAGATCTTCAACAACAACCATCAACAAAAATGATAGGAATGGAACATACCTATTGCTGCATAGTAATACTCAAATTCAGTAAGAAAAATCCAAAAAGTAATGGGGAAGTTAACTAGCTTTCAACATCATAGTTATGACAGTGGAAAGTCAGAAGACAAATAGGCATACGATAGATACATAACCGATCTCGTTGAATCCTGTTTGAATGAGAAACATCGCAGAGAATTAGGATTTAAAGTTTTTCAATTTGGTTCTAACAATAGCTCTTGAAGTTTCTACAAAATTGCTTAGCTCAAAGAAAAAGATGGCAAGTCAACCCAACATTTTGCAAGTAACATCTATTGGCAGCAACTGCACGTTTTTTTTATAAGAAAAAAGTTTACAAGAATATGAAGCTCAAATCGTCAAAATCTTAAGAAAATCACGAGGCTCAATTTCCAAAAGCAAGTGTTTTCATAGGCCAAAAATCGATATTTCGTCGTTATTGCATTCAAAATGTTAAAGATGGAAATCAAATTCAAGTATACAGTAGCAATAACGAAAGTGTAAACCATTTTAACCAGTTTATTTCAGTAAAAGTTTAGAAAATTTAAGAAAATCTCAGGCTCAATTTCGGGAAATGTTAAGAAAATTGAGGCTCAGGCAAAATAATGATTTTCTTATAAAAAAACGTGTATATTTTCTAGGTATTTTCTTACGGACTTATTGTTTATAAAAGAAACAGTGTGTAGTTGTGATATGACATAATAAAGCCATATGACTTCTGTTAGTGTAATGAAGACAACACGATCCGGTGTGATATCACGGATACTGAATTGAAAATATCGATAGTTTGTGGAAAACTTCAAAATTATCGCCTGTGTGGAAAATATGAGTCTGTGGGTATTTTTCTGAAATATGGATTGCATTCAGAATGGTTAAAATTGAAAAGAAAGAAAGCGATGAAAATTATGCCAGTATTTCAACTTCCCAGAATTAACAGGCGAATTTATCTTAATGACCAGGCAATCGATAATACGTTTTGTTTCCTGTTTCTTCATCTCCATAGTAATATTTTTTCTTCATTGGTTAGCAAAACTAGTAAGAGTACACGTGCTTGATTCAATGGAAACCTAAGTTTGCTTTCAGCGCATTTAAAAACAATGTAAACGCATATGAGACACAGCGCTTAGAAAACCCCTGAATGGAATCCATATTTTACCAAAGTTCCCGCAGACCCAACGCTTTTGACACTGGCGAAGATTTTGAGGTTCTCCGCAAACTATCGATCTATTCACGTCAATATCGATTATATTTATCGTACTAAAGCGTTTTGTTTTCAGTACATTAACAAAGTCCATGTTACATTGGCATCTGATATCAAAAATAACATTATTTCATTTACACTAAAAAACCTATAAGAAACTATCTTGAACATGGATTATTGACATAGCTAGCAGTATAGCTCGCTAGTTTTTCTTTCATCTAAGCACATTTTCAGAAACTTAACAGAGTTAGGGTAATTGTCAGTTTCTGACCTCGGTTTCTTACTACAAAATCGCTCATGTATATCTGCAATTTGCGGTAAGAAGTGGGAGTGTATGGGTTGGGTATGTATGTACATGTACAGGTTAGTATGTGTGTGCGCACTTTCGTGCATGTGTGTGAATGCATATATGTACGTAAATCAGTTTGCAATAGAAATGACAACTTTCATCAAATGATTTCAAGCAAAAACACGTTGGTTTATGGCAGTTGTTCTAAACTGGGGTCCGCGGATCCCTAGGGTACCGCGAAGGGCTTTTGGAGGACCGCTAGAACCTGCTGAAGCTTACAATTTGCAGCGCTGATTTCACAGACTCTTGGGTCCTTTTTACTGCAAAGCTATAAACCTCGACAGCGCAAATTTATGCTTTCAAACTTCTGGTAGGGGACCACCATGTAACATATTTTGAATTTGAGGTTCTGGAATATAACTGAAACTTTAAGCTAGGCCATATTCCACTGATCATAAACTTCACGAAAAAAGATATTGATATAACAGTAAAGCCTGGTCCTCGATCATGCCATGTTGTAGAAGGGAGGCTTGCAGCAAAAGTCATTAGAATGAACAATTCGGGCTAGCACATAAAGTTTGCTTTCAAGAAAAAGAGATAGATTGCTAGAAACCTTGGCTCGGAGAACTCAAATTGGAGCTCTTTCAAGGATATTCTATAATGATAAATTGCTCTCCAATTGTGTAGCTGCCTTTGTCGCAATAGCTGACTTATAGTACAAAAATGCGATACACTAAAGCACTCAATGCAGATAAACACTAAAATAACAAAAGAGCCCTTTCAAAAATCCTGAAAAGCAAAAATTATGTTCTACTCTCATATAATATATTATCAAACAGAATTACTAAGGAGAAGCAAAAAGACTACACAGTACATTTGATATTCAGCTGAGGCTCTGAATTTGGTTCAAATAGATTAGAAGCATCATTTTTAGGAATATTATTACAGTTGTACACATAAAGTTTCTGGGTTGCAAAAATGCATCCAAGTCTATGATGCACAAGTCACTCTCTGTTTCTTCAGCGTTACGAATCAGCTACTAAAAATTTGTCCATGCAAGAAACCACACAAGAGATGAGCTTAGTTTAATTTGAAAAGGTAGTGGTAAAGTTAGTGGATCTTACAGTTCCTCAGCTATTTCTGGGTCATAAAGACAGATTTACTTCAAGTGAGAGCATGCGGGTAGGATGCCCAATATCTGATAATACCTCGCGCCAAAGCCAACAGCAGAGGTTTGTACTTGCTGCTACACTGTGTTTCTGTTTCAATGAATTCGCGTAAGCTCTTCCACCTGTTTTATCAAATCTTCAACTGTACAATCACGTTTCATTCCGCCATCTTCAATCTACAAAGAAGACACGAAAACAAAGCACGTAAGCAACGACACTGAGGGCTTCTTAAGGATACACTGATACACTATTGAGGCAGGTTGAGAAAACCACACTTACCAGCAACCAATGTTAATTGTGGAGAGGAACATTCATTTACATAAACAATGCACAGCAACTGAACAATATATTAACTATCTTAAACGTAATCTTATGACGGTCTAGTCTAATGGGAAAGCAATGGAATTTTTAAAATACAAGAACTACTCATAACCGCTTGTAGATAATAGCAAACATACAAGACCAATTGTAAGTTAACGTTAGATGAGATTTCATTTTTCACTTTCAATTTTCATAGTCACTATTTACCGTTGGTTTGCTTGTTTTGCAATGGGAGATTACCGGTATGGGTCTAGTGTGACTGATCTACTGTCCAAACTGAAATGGGATTCACTCGAATCATGTAGATTGCCATTCCAACTCAAATACATTCATAAAATGTTTACAAATCAGGTTGCTTTGGATCCTAATACTTTCTTTTCCCCAGGAACTTATCTATCTTCAAGGAACTCAAACTCACTTAAGATAATGACCAAATTCGGGAGGCTAGATGTGGTAAAGTCCTCTTTCTTCTATTCAATCATTCCAGTGTGGAATAGCCTGCCAGACACTACTGTGACACAAACAAATTCTGAATCTTTTCCCGCTTACATCGTAATCACCTTAGCAAATTTTTAATGTTGTTGTTGTTGTTGTTTTAATGTCGTTGTTATTGTTGTATTACTGGTAATACAACTTTTGTAAGTCTTCCAAGTTACTTTATGATGAAACTGTCCACTTTTTCTTAACGTCTTCGGTTTAAGTTTATCACCAGTCAATAATGTGTGTGTGTGCAATAAAAGCAGTTCTTGAATCTCAAATTGATTGCCTTGGCCTTTCACCACAACCACAAAAATGCTCATTCTCTTTCGGCATGCTTCCTTCATTATGGCCTATAATTACTATACTTGTATGCACATATTATAAAATTTAATGTAACTAGATGCATATAAACATATCTATGTAAACATAGCAATATTTTATACTCCGTCTGTATAAACACAAATGAGATATTGACAAAATCGCACCTGCAATCCAGAAACAACTTCTTCCATTTGGACTCGCGGCAAATCCAGGAAACTCTCAATCACGTCACCATCTATGTATCCCTCTGCTTGCTCGGTTTTTCGCTCGTTTGAAAATGATCGCCATTTGCCAGTTGGTTAAGAAAAGCATACACAGAAACAAACGTGTAGAAAGATACAAGTAATCAGATACAAGTGCAAGTAAATATAAGTTTTAATACATGGACAAAGACAGACAAAGGCCAACAGACAACGGCAGTGGGACAGACAGACAGACAGACAGACAGACAGACAGACAGACAGACAGACAGACAGACAGACAGACAGACAGACAGACAAAGGCAGACTGACATGCAGACAAAGGCAGACTGACAGACAAACAAACAAAGACTCAGACATCAAAGCAGACAGCTAAAAAAGACAGATAAACAACGACAGATAAAGGCAGATGGGCAGATGGGAGACAGACAGACACACAAATACAGACACAAAGGTTGAAAGATAAACAAAGACAGACAGACCAAGGCAGAGAGGCAGATGGGCAGACATACAGACTTAAAAACACAGACACAATGTCAGACAGATAAACAAAGATAGACAGATAAACAAAGATAGACAGACAATGGCAGAGAGGCAGATTGGTAGACAGACACACAAACACAGACACAAAGGCTGACAGATAAGCAAAGATAGACAGATAAAGGCAGACAGACAGACAGACAGACAGAAAGACATATACACATAAGCACATTAATATAACATTCCTAATCTTTAAAATTTTACGAAAGATAAAATATCTTGGAGATCAAACTCGTGCGCTTGCAGAATTCGCAAGACTTCTATCAATAATTTAGGGTTTTATAGTTTTGTAAACTGTTGGCATTAACTAGTTCTCTTTCTAACTATGCATATATAAGTAACTTTGAATAATATTACAAACAGAATACGCACCAAATACATTTACAATAATAAATCCATAAATAAATGCAAAACATTAATCAATATGGACGATCATTGATATGTTTGTAATGACCTCTAAATTTATCATGACCTCTAAAGCAGTGATTCTGAGCCTTGTTAGAGGTACTGAACCCCACAAATTCCATACATGCATCTATCAAACCCCTTGTATTTTGATATCCGATATCCACTGTTGACTTTCAAAATTAGCTTTCTTTCTCCTACATATTCTAATAATATTTATTTGTTTGTTTTACTCTTTTTATGTAAGACTGTATATAGGCATTTAAATTAATTAGTTCTTGTTTTAGTTGTTTTTGTTTTAACATTTTTTGCAGGGCAGTTTGTAAAACAGATTTTTTAGTTGAGCCTTGTAACCTTTTATTTTTAACATAAAATGAAATAAAAATTGTAGTTGAAAAAATAGAATGTGCTTTTTATCTTCAAATTCAAAGCATGTGTATACAGACTGTACCATGCAGCATTTACAAACAAACCATTGTGTTCAAAGAACAAAGCCAGCAAAAGATTACTTTTACATGAAAACAAAATAAATATTTACTGCTGAGCCCCTGAAATTGACCTAGTGAGCCGCTGGGGTTCGATCGAACCCACGATAAGAACTACTGCTCTAAAGGCTAACAATGATAAAACAATGGGCAGCAAAAATACTGAAAGGATATGAAGAGTGTTCTATCTTCCCTACGCTCACAATGACTTTATTTAACTTCGTTTGAACTTGCAGTAGGAAATCAAACATTGTTTTTGATATGGAGGCTACAAGCCCTGGAAAAATAATAAACTTACCAAACCATGATGTAACAAAGAGGAAAGACACAAACCAAACGTTTTGAAAAATTATCCAAAGACATTCTAGTTTGGATCATGGGTGTAGAAAAAACGCATAAAGATAATGAAAAATAAAAATATGGAGCAAAACTCAGAGGGAAAAGGCATGAATGAATGTATGAATGAATGAATGTATGAATGATTACATGTATGGAGGAATGAGTGTCTAAATGAATAATGAATGAATGAATAAATAAATTAATTAATTAATGAAGGAATGAATGAATGAATAAATGAATGAAGGAGTGAATGGAAGCGTTAGTCAATGAATGCGTGAAGGAGTGTATGGAGTATTGCATGAATATCAAGATAGTACGAAAGAAGTGAGCTTACCAATCGCTCCACTAACAGTGCCAAACAAGACCGAAGACTGAATTGGTGTGACCTGTTCATTTGCATGTTGTATAATTAAAGAGCCTAAAATACAACAGAGAGATTGATTGCCATAAAAGAATGTACGATATAAGAAAATATATGATATATAAATATACATACATACATATATATAAATACACATATAGTATAATAAAATAAAATATAACATAATACAATATAATATAGTAAATAATATAATATAATATAGCATAACAAAATAATATAATATAAATATATAATATAATATAAAACTACATAAAACTAATATAATATAATATAATATAATATAATATAATATAATATAATATACTATAATATAATATAATATAATATAATAAATAATATAGGAATATATGTAATTATATATAAATAATGCAGGTGTTATATAAAGCCAGGAAAAGCTGCATAAAATCTCAACTCCCTGAATGCCAAAAAAATTGCTCACAAATGGTGTGCTACACATGCCAATGCTTCTCAAAAACCAATACTCTACAGGGTAAGCCTACCGTGTCTAAACACATTGATGAATTCTCCAACATGGTATCTTCCGACTTCGTTTAGAGTATTTCTTTCTTCGTCCGAAGTCGCTGCGCTATCCTTTTGGCACGTGCATAAATTGAAAGAATTTTCAGCACCCAGAAAAGTATCATCATCCAATATTTCAACAGCTGTCATCCAATTAGGTGAATATTCCTGAGCGATCTAAGAAAACAAGGCATTTAAATAACACATGGCACAATACAACATAGGACAAATGAAACAAAAAGCACAACAACTAGAAATTAAAATATGTTTATCTATTTTTATAATCTAATATGTTATAATCTATTAAAATATGTTTATCTATTCATTTATTTACAATTTCATTAATGTTGACAAACAAATACAAATATAGCTAACAAGCTAATTAATGCCAACAAAGAAAAAAATTATTATACAGTTTTCTTTAAGAAAATAAAATAAAACTATAAAAACCCTAGTCCATTAATAAAAACTTTGAACAATCGGCAGATTGCAAAGTACTTCAGATTGCGCAAAGTTATTGCTAAGCAAAAGTAATAAACAGTGAAATAGAACTGGAAAGAAAATCTTGGCCTAAAAACTTAGTCGCAAATTTCAAAACTGAATAGATCAGATTTCATTCTACTGATGAGAAAAGGATGAGGGAGGAAAAGGAAGCCAATAACGAGAGAAAGAAAAAGAAGATAGGTAAAAGGAAGAGAAAGAAAACGAAATAAACAAAATTATCGTCATAAATAGATAGCTAGGCAGGTAGGAAAACAGGTAGGCAGATATATAGGTAGGTAAGTTGGCAGGTAGTACAGGATATTGGTTGGTAAGTAGGAAAATTTGTATACACTATAGGTAAGCATATAGTTAGCTACGCATGTAGGTAAGCAGGCAGATAGTGCAGTATATTGGTTGGTAAGTAGAGAAATTTGTAGCTAGAAAGTAAGTAGGTAAGTACATAACAGCTATAGGTAAGCATATAGTTAGCTACAATTTGTACCGAGATAGGCAAGTAGGCAATTACATATCAACCGTACATGCTTTAGGCAAGCATGTAGGTAAGCAAACACGTAGTGCAGTATATTGATTGGTAAGTAGAAAAATTTGTAGCGAGGAAAGTAAGTAGGCAAGTACATAGCAACTATACACACTATAGGTAAGCATATAGTTAGCTACGCATGTAGGCAAGCAGGCAGGTAGTGCAGTATATTGGTTGGTGAGTAGGAAAATTTGTAGCGAGGTAGGTAAGTAGGCGATTACATATCAACTATACATGCTATAGGTAAACATGTACGCATTTAGGTAAGCAGGCAGGTGCTAGAGTCTATTGCTTACTCAACTAGGCATATACATGTAGTATAAGTTACCTCTTCGATTCTTCCTTCCATAGGCTTGTAGGCCAATAGCGTCATTGAACGCATCAGATCACCAACCTAAGATAGAAGGTGAATGCCACCAGAAAATAATGATGATTCTTCTAATTTTACACAGCATATTATGGAATACCCAAACAATAATTGCGCTTAATAACATAGCCTACAGATGACCACTTGGCATTGCAACAATTAAATAGGAGGGCCTAAATTAAAAGAAATTCAAGGCTGCCCCAATTATACACAATGGCAGCAGGAGAAATAAAAAGAAATAACTATGGCTAGGGCTCTTGTTTTCCAGTGATATGACTTGATAAAAGAAATGGGCAGAAGATCAATAAAATACTGCAAGATGTAAACAGCCTCGTATCAAAGATGGCAATATAATGATAGATAATATGTAAGAATCTAAAATGGCGGAAGTGAGGGTATTTCTGCTGACGATTATGTTGAGGGTACAAAACCTGGTAAAAGAAATTACGTTGAGAGCTGCAACAAATGCTTCGCAAAAGCAGGCAAGAATGATGTGTAAAAGTTGAGGAATGAGATGAAATCCTAAAACTGAAGGAAAACGTCTACCAATTTAAAATCGTAAAACTTATTGCATACTTTCAACTTACCAAAATAAAATCTCCTTTCGTTTTTATATAGAGAGCAATAATGATATTGGAGTAGCTACACTCCTGTTGAAGCTCCTTTTCAGCTGTCCATTCAAATATTGTTACCTTAAGAAATATTAAAAGTGAGTTCTTACTAACACGAAATAAGAGTGCAGTAAAACCTAATGCATGAACACTAGGAGGGTATATTGCGCCGTTATTCTGTCAACCACGGCAATGAAAAGAGTCAGATAATAAGATCCAACTGTATAACAACGTACATATAAATGAACTGGATCTCAGATTAGGGTCAATCAATTACTACGTATTCACCAAAATGGCAAAAATTTTTACCACCCCCCACCCCCATCGTACGTACAAGTACGCTCTCTACGACCCCGCCCATTTTGCGCACG
>WIPJ01001492.1:673402-702585 GCA_018155075.1 Cassiopea andromeda
TAAATATATATATATATATATATATATATATATATATATAATGTGTGTGCTTTAAATCCTAGCTCAAGGGCAGTCCAACAAGAGCTGAGATGCTATCCTATATAATCTGGCCTTATTTCCCAAGCAAATGATAGTACAAGCATTTCCATGTAACTTTCTGGCTTTACTAGCATTTCTATTAAACAGTTGACAATTTTCGTCTAGATCTACTCTTAGTCCTCCCTGAAAAATGCCTCTTTTATCGTGAACCTAATTTTGGGTTGGGAGCAAGCACGGATGATTTCGGAGCCCCCTTGCTAAAATAATTATTCATTTGTGGGGGCTCAGCCCCCTACAAATTCTTGTATTGACCTAGCTTGCAAAATATTTTCTATTGCCATGATCAATATTGAGCTGTTACGTGGTTATTGAGACATATCTAATTTCTGATCACACTATGCCAGTATTAAACTAATTTATCATATTTGCATCTTTGAATATATGGGTGTGGTTGCAGCTTGGCCACACCCAAAATGTAGGCGTGGTTGCACTTAGAGTCCCCCCTTGTTAAAATTTTTAGAAATCATCACAGCATAATTCATACTCAACGTACAGAGTATCATGATTTAATCTGGAGGATAAATATTTGTTATCCAGTGTATGTGACTGTCGCTCAATATATAGAAGATAATACAGTACTAGCACCCAATAACAGCATAACAGAACAATAATGGTATAAAATCTTACCTTCAAAAGTATGTTGATCAAGGACCAGAAAAGAGTGGAATTCGACCTCTCCCATTGAGCTGCGATCGCAAGCCTTGCTGCTTGTTGCCATGCTTACGTCACCACTTTTGGCAGAGCTATACGTGATATTGCCGGCTGTAAGACTGGCAGAGAGATGAGTGGGGTATGTTTTTCCCGTAGATGGGTCCTGCATCTCGAATCTTCGAGATATAACCCCAAATGTTTGCGTAGGTTCTTGGTAAGCGATCCGTCTATGATAAAAAAAGATTTCTCACAAAATGCGGCCACAAATATCAGGACTTCATTTAAAACAATATTATAGCTTCAAAGGGTAGCACTAGGGATGCACTAGGGATGCACTAGGGGGGCACTAGGGGGGCTATATTCCCTTATGTCGGAGCATGCGATTCCCCATCTGATGGTGAAGAACTCTTTTTAGCAGTTGCTTTAGCAGTTCTAGTAAGAGTAAGGGTAGTCCGTATACTTTGGTACGTAGAGGAGTGCCTGTTAGAGAGGACATTTATGCTGGGCCATCGGCATGTGAGGTAGGGTGGCCAGGTCCTTTCCTCGCCGCCTTTATCTCCCCAGTGTTCCCACAGGGTACCCATTTGCTGCTGGGTGAACAGTGAGCGAGCGTTCAGTTAGGGCATCGAGTCGGGCTTGAACCGTAGACCTTCCGCATGGGAGGCATGCGCTCTAACCACTATGCTACCTCTCTCATAGCAGTTCTAGTACATTGCTAATTACATCTTAGCCCCATCGTCAGGATAGTCAGCTCGCTGTAGGAAAAATACATCACCGCTGATGGTTTCACTCCAGACTGCGAAGGTAAACCATTCAGGTAGCATTGACAGTCTTGTAACTTTATAAGTATATTGAAGGAAACTACATGTGAAAAGTTTGATGTCAATAATAAAATTAAGGCCGACAATGAGTCGATAAGAAATAACATAACATCTTTGTAAGAATTCTTACAACAATAGCATCTATAATGATTCATAGAAAGATATTACATGGACAACTTAGCATGATTATACACTTCAGAAAGAATTTTATCATGACACTCTTACTGAAGATTCACACATAGCAATAGTTGACAAATTCTAGAGCCTTTCAGCCTACCCCTACGCACCCTTAATAATAGCCAGTTTCACCATTGTGTGCAATCTACTAACAATACAATGAAAAAAACTTCATGTGATAGATATTGATATATAAATATTATAGACATTAATAAAGGGGATACCTGGCCAGTTCACCAAGGGGTACTGTTCGAATGTGGAGCTTCTGTATTTCATCGATCGTTCCAATGGTAAGGGTATTTTTATCCGCAACTGCGAGACTAAGTAAACACATAGGAAATAAAATAACAACTAGATGCATAATTCTCAACTCTAAGGCCCCTTCGGGGATAATTCAACAAAGACAATCGTCACTTTTCAGGAGTGAGAGTTGAGGTATTGTTGGTATCGTAGTTCCTTTAATTGGTGCAAAGGTCCTTGTTAAGCATTAACGGGGGACGGGGTACTGACTAATTATAAAAATAATAAAAATAATAGTAATTTGAAATTATTTAAAGTTGGTTTTACATAGCTTATAAAAAAACTAATTAAGACCAACTATTTACATCAACATACTGTAAAATGAAAAAATAAAAGTAAAAATGGGAGATAACGACGATTACACGATGTATATAACGACTTCTCTATGTACAAATTTCACAGTTGCAGTCCTCCCCACTCTATCTTTTAATGCATTTCTTAAAAGAGCAGACGGAGGTTTGGCTTTTAATTTCACTTGGAAGGTAATTCAATAAGATGCTGCCTCAAAAAACTATACTATCATTTCCATATTTAATAGTATTAGTTTGAGGCGGCATTAGCAGGTTTTTCAATCGTGAATTATATGGAATACTCTTGTCATGGAACATGTTTCACATAAAAGATGGATTTCAATTTTTCAAACATTTATAAACCTCTAGCATTAATTTTTTCAAATTTCTTATTTGAAATGTACATTCATTTGATTTTTGTAGAGGTTCTTCAAATGGAGAAAAATAGTCATTTCGTAGAATTCGAAGTGCCCTTCTGTGGCTGCGGTTTAGCTCCTTATTGGCAGCTTTTCCTATCCATATTAAAGGGCAATAATTAAACTGAGATGTTATAAATGAGTTGCGGAGGATAATCGATTGTTTTTCATCAAGGTATTTTGAAATCCTAGAAAAGGCACTAATTTTGCTGTTTGCTTTCCGACAAATTTTAAGGACATGTTGGTTAAATGTTAATTTAGAATCAATCGTTACTCCTAATAGAGTAACGCTATTGGCAACATCAATGGAACATCCTCTTACCCCCAGAACTATGTTTTCATTACTATTTAAACCAAAGAATATAACTTGAAATTTTAATGTATTCACAACCATTTGGTTTGTTTTAAACCAATACATCGATTTAGACATATCTTCTTCAAGACTTGAGGCAACAACTTCAAAAAAATTGCCACAAGAAAACAGAGTGTTGTCGTCTGCAAAAATGCATACCTCCGACTGCTTAATAATGTAAATGAAATCATTGATGAAAATATTAAATAATAATGGGCCTAGCACAGAACCTTGAAGAACACCGTCAAAATTAAAATTTGGTGAGCTCCATTTTTGACAAAGTATGGTAAAGATTACTCAGCGAGATTCTAAGAACTAACACAATGCATTTGAATATTTAAGAAAATTCTCATTGGTCTCCTTCGTTCTCCATCCTTGGATGTCATCCCTCACAAGGCATAGTCAACTCACCTGTCTCGATATCCTTCGGAATTCAACTGACAAACATAACTTACATCCTGAAAAGAGAAAAATGTTCGAATAAAATAATCTCTTAGCAAAAGTTGCTTGTCTGGAAAAAATGGCACAATTGATGGCAACTAAGAGCGAGGCTACAATATCTATAAAGTAAGTGCGTCACCGAGTTTTAGTGCACTCAGTTGTAGAATCCATGTAAACAAAAAAAACTACCGCACTGTTTTTGCATCACAAACACTTGGTCTTAATATTTCCATTCAAAATTCCTGGGATTTCAAAGCTCTGTTGCCATGCTTCACTCACGTATGGCCTAACATTCTCAGCTTCTTAATACACTACTGCTTAATAGCTGGGACTTAATAGCTTAATAGCTTAATGCTTAGTAACTTATTCAAAAACAAATAAATAGGGGAGTTCTGCTAAATGGGGATGAAAATTTTCTAGATGGCAGACCTGTCATGCGCTAAGTAATAGAACACCATGTTATATGGTCAAATATCTTCCATGGAACTTGAAATAGAATAGCAATTAACATTAGTGTAATCAAATAAGCTTTCAGAAAGGTTTGGGTCTAAACACTTCGTCCTGAAATATAATTTTAATGGGCTTTTGGTTGCTAAAATAAATAAACGTGGAGGACTTAATAAGCTCCGGGGGTGAGAGAAAACGTGCAAACTTAATAAGCGTCCCCACCCTTCTATAAAGCACCAAGTAGTAGAAATAAAAACACTACTATACAAACCTTCAAATTGACGTTTGAAAAGACAAGTTTTCGGTTACTTGAGTAAATAACAGTTGGACGGTCAGAGCAAGCGAACACGTTAGTTGTTACAAGCGTTTTGAAAGTACGAAGAACGATTGGCTGTGTCCCTAACGTTACTTTCTTCCTTTCGCTCATTATTCCTGAAAAGAAAACAAAAGAAATATATCCTTGGGTCGGTGCAGGAATTACATATGCAAATTCAATTATTGCCTTCTGATATTAAAGGTAAAGGTAGTCCCGTATAATTTCGTACGTAGGGGAGTCCCTGTTAGAGAGAACACTTATTCTGAGCCATCGGCATGTGAGGTAGGGTGGTCAGTTCCTTTCCTCGCCGCCTTTACCTCCCCAGTGTTGCCAACAGGTACCCATTCTCTGTTGGGTGAATAGTGAGCGACCATTCAGTCAGGGTATCGAATGGGAGTCGAACCGTAGACCTTCTGCACAGGAGGCATGCGTTTTTACCACCATGCTACCTCGCCCCTTCTGATATTACGAAAGATATAATTTCAATTTAAAAATAAGATAAATTTTTTAAAACTGGAGCAAGGTGGATAGTTAGCGACCTTTTAGTCAAGACTCAAGTGGGAGGCATTAACCGTCAGCAAAGTAGACTAGTCCTTTTTTTATAAGCAAATATTTAAGTAGGGCAAAAATATCGGTAGGATTTCACGAACATAAAAGCACTTTACTAAATTAAGCCTGGTTTCCATATAACTTTCTCATGTCGGCGACCCACCGGCGACATTGCTACTGAAGCATGTTTCAATATATTTTTCACTCACCGGCGACCCACCGGGGATGAGCTCTCCTCCGTAGAAAATTTCAAATTGAAACAAGAATGAAAGTCATTCATAATAGTATTTAACTCAGTTAAAATCCTGATAATGCTGGCGATCCATTGCAGTCATGTTTCCATATAAATTTCAGTGCCGTAACTACGGGGGGGAGCAAGGGGGGCTCGAGCCCCCCAATAATTTCTTGTTAAAATAAATTTTTCAGCTCCTCCGCCTCAACCATGATGAGGCCTCCTCCGACAGTGACTTCTAAGCCCCCCAAAATGAAAGTCGTGGTTACGGCCCTAAATTTATCGAGGCACCGCAATGGATAAAAAGTTGAGCAAATTTCAACTTTTCTTCCATGTCTGCTGTGGGTCGCCGGCACTAGAAAGTCATATCGAAACCAGGATTTACAAGGAGATGCCACGAAGTACAAGATATCATGACAACTCCGCAACACGAAAATCAAATATACAGGCCCTCTTATCAATAGACAAGTCCTCTCAACTACTGAAAACATGGTAGCATAGACATATTACTCGCTATAAATACGCTCTCTATAACCAACAGTCACATTCCTGACAATCCTATCTTTCTCTCTTTCTTTAAAAAATTGCGTTAGCATTTTCAAAACTCGTTTTATAATGAATCAAATATTTTTTACTTAATACCCTATAGCGTATTTTCAATACATAAATGTATCCATTTGGGTAAATTAGGGGCATTCATTGATCCAACTGTGCATGGATGAGAATTTTCTTCAAGAAACCCGTTTTACTTCGGCTGATAGATACTTGGCTGTGTAATATGAGTGGATAAAGTGGCACATAATGAGGCAATTGTGGCCTCTTCTCAGTCACGTGAGAAAGCAATATTCGGCACTGAACACCACCTCCTCCCAACCAAGCAATTTTCAAGAAAATTCAGCCTCACATTTTGTTAACCTAAATATCTCAAAGTTTGAAAAGGAAAAGTAAATAAAATACATTGGCTTTATGAACGTAAATCAATATTAACAACTAAGGAAATCAAAATAAACTATACATCTACTTGTACAATGTTAACAACTAATTGCAATAATTTTGGAATGCACGGTTGTCCCCATACTGTCTGTTGAACATCGAGCCTCCATCTATTAACAACCACCTCCCAATCTATGCTTTTTAGCAAAAATGTTAACAGCCTTCGTTATTATATATTAGGATATTTTCGCTGGGCGGAATACAGGTTACAATTGAAGGCACAGCAACGACTCGCAGCTTCTAAAAGTGCATACAACAGCATACGGAATTGAGACTATATCCTTCCTTGGAAATAGACTTTGGTCGACTTTACCAAATAAAATCAAACAAACAAGCACAATTTCTATTTTCAAAAGCGATATTAAATGTTGGAAGGGCGAGAACTGCAACTGTAGACTTTGCAAAATATATATACCACAGGTTGGGTACCTAACATGATATGTATCAATTTTTATTTTTACACTTGTAATATATTTAAATTTTCTAAGCCAGTAGGCCTTAACTAGCAGTAATTTTGCTATCTTAATTTCTTTTGCCTACTGTAAATAAATTGTTGATATCATATATGATATGAAATATGATATGATATTGATATGATATGATATGATATGATATGATATGATATGATATGAAATGATATGATATTGATATGACATGATATGATATGATATTGATATGATATTGATATGATATTGATATGATATATGATATATGATACGATATGATACGATATGATATGATATGACATGATATGATATGACATGACATGATATGATATGGTATGATATGATGTGGTATGATATGATATGATGTGGTATATGATTATATCCCCTTCCATTCAGTGCCAAAGAGTACGAAGTATAATTTTACTTACCAGTGGTTGTATCCATACAGAAGTAAAACAAGGTTCCATCCCCAAGTGCACATAGCAAATAATCGATGTCCTCGAAGTTTGTCATCAAAATGGAACGCGGGATAATCTCTAAAAAGCGAACAATGATTTTATGACTACATCGGCCATATGGTGTTTTTCATTTATACTATGCTCATAAAACTTACAATGACAAGCTACAACAACAATACAAGGGTATATGTTCGTAATTATCTATCTATCCATTGGCCATCACACTGAAACCATCTTACCAGTGTCCACATCACCATACATACACTTTTCCAGCCTTATTTGGCGGAGTGATCTTTTTATGTCCTTCCTGGGTACCAGAAGAAAACAGACTAACAGGTAGACCGAGGAAAAGATGGATAGATGGGTTAAAAGCAGGAATGAGTAGAAGAAACAGAAATCTAGAGAAGGTAGAGCGTGTGAGACTAAATGACGATAGAAGTGATTGGCGGGCATTTTGGAAGTCATCCAGCTGACAGATTTATATCTACTAGGCGGATTGATGAAAGGTGAAAGGTATTATCTTGGTGATTTGGCTTTGCACATATTGTGGGAGGGGCCCAATCTAAACAAACAGGTCCAGCACTACAATTTCTCCTTAACGTTCTAGCCCTTTCTACGATTTTCGCTCTCTTAATCATTCGAATTATTTTTCGTTACAGCTTCTATTGATTTTGCAACATATATTAGTGTGTTCCATTTAACAATTTAGTATTATAGCAACTGAAGATGGATAAAGCAATATCCGAAACATGTTTTGCAAACTGAAAATTCTTGTCCTTTTTTGCGTCTGATTTCTGATCTAATTGGCTTGAGAAATCTTGGTGATTTAGTAATTAACTTCATGGATAAATAGAAACAATCACACTAAGAACATACAAAAATGCTAATTCAATAAGGGATGAAAAATAAAACAATTGGCAAAAGTGAGGGCATTAACAAGGTGACTAGTCCCCTACTAGGCCAGTCGGTCTATGGTAGGAGCAAACACCGGGTACATGGGGAGTCCTTACCCTATTCTAGTGAATACACTTTGTGAAGTGCAGTGAAGCAGGTGTTATCATTCTTTCGACCAGGCCCGTCGAGAGCCAGCTTGGGCCCTGGGGCTATAAACTGCACGGGCCCCTGTGTAGGAGTAGCAGCACTGGGGCAAGAGGGGGCTACAATAAATCAAATGCCAAGTATTAGAACAAACCTGACATGCAAAGAAGTCCTTAGAGAGCTAACGAAGGAACGTCCAACAAACGGCTTTTTGAATATTATTTTGCAATAGCAAAATTTTCACGGACCCCCTTGAGGCTCGGGTCCCGGAATTCTACCCCGGTTACCCCCTCTCGACGGTACTGCTTTCAACAGTATATACAAGCAACTGAATTGGAAACTTTAATTGAGGTGGTGAGGCAGCCAAATGTTGTTTTTTTCCCATCACTATTAAAAATTTAACTAAACCACAAACATACAACATATACAGTTTAGTGTGCCATCCAAAGCAGGAAAGAACACAAAGTCATCTAGTCCCCACTTTGGATGGCACTTGCAATTCTTTAGCCATGAAACATTAACAGTTCAAAAATTAAAAGTTGAAACTAATCTTGAAAAACAAAACGTTTAACGTTTATTTGTCTATAGAAAACTCCTCTGCCAACTGGAAGAATTCGAAGGTCATACTAATCTATAAGGGTTGCCCACTGGATGAATACACTAACTGAAGCCCGATTTAGGTCTATGATCAATTGTACACGTATCTTAATACAAAGAACCTTATCTAATCAGGCCAATCTGGATTGGAAGCTGTAATTCTTAAAACAGCTGGCAAACATAGCACATAAATGTAAAATTGCTACGAAGGACTTCACGAGCTGTTGCGTAAACTAGCAACTAGATTTCTGGCTCGGTCATACGCAGAAAATGTTATTATGCAATTTTGTACTATAGAACACCTGACATAGCAATCAAGATGGCATCAAATACCTCCTCCTAGCTGCTCAACATGAAGTTGCTCCAAATTCGGCAGTTTCAGAACTCTCACTGAAATATCTGTCCAAAGTCCTGCTGATAAGAGACTAGATTTTCCAGTTCTACCACCTATAAAGAGATCATTTCCAAGCATGAGTTTGGCAATGCTATTTCGGCCTAAACTTAAAGCGACTTTGCAGAACAAAAAAGCTTGTTTATCCTAAAAAATAATGTCAAAATAGCAAAGGAAACAAACCTGTTTGAGAAATATCCAGGCATGCTACTTCGTGTTCTAAAGTAGTCTTGCTGTGGAAAAGTAAGCACAATGTATTATCTCTGAGAGGTGTTTTTGAGATGCTAAAACTCGTTCACTTCAAATTTCGATGACAAAAGCCCTCTTATAATCTTACCAGGATCCCTAGGTTGGCTAGTGAGAAGCAGAGAAGTAAATTTTGATGGTAAACTTTCAGAGTACCAGACCAAACATTTGACGGAAGAAAATCTTATGCTTGATTCAAAAGGAAACCAAATAGTAACTCATGATCGGAAAATCTCAAAAATTCCGATTCTGGATTTACAAGAACAGCAACATCAGCCATATGATAGAACAAAAATCCTATTTTGATTCACAAGAAAATCAGATAATGTAAATCTATGGCAACTGAGAGGGGGAATCCAATTTCTCTTGATAACGACATGAAGCTGGAAGCTGAAGCTAACTTAAAATATTGATTCAGTTCAGTTACCTGATTTCACTCAAGTTTTGATCCTCGATTTCAATGTAATAAAGCTCCCTTCCAGCAGCTAATGCTATCTGTAAACCATTGCATGTTGCAACGCTGATATTGCGTGACGATTCATGCTTCCATTCACTGGACAAGAAAGCAGAGTATGATTGGAATAAATCAGGATAAATTAGGATAAGTTAGGATCATATATTTATGCGCACATAAATAAAGAATCTCAGTCAAGTATTTGGCGGGTAAAATGCAATCAAGGACAGTATGTAAAATACTAAAGCGTTTGAAGTTTTTACTCTTTTTTATATTTAATAGATAAATTAAACATTCAAATAAAATTCAAGTAAATTCCCTGCTTGCCATTCGTTTATTTAGTTACGTTATTTCTGCATTTTTTGTGTAATGGTATTAATTTGTCCATGTATTGTATTTGCCTTCATTTAAGTGTTTTAGAATCTGTTTACATATGGAATCAAAAACCCAGTCTTGTGTAGACAAAAAGAGTTCGCTTTTTCATTAGGACTCTTCAAGTAAATAATGGTTAATAGGTCCTAACTGGCCACTCTTGAGGCAAAGTAGACGCATCCTATCACATGTAACCGTATCTGGCTATATACTTAGGTTAACTTTTCGGTCACTATCCGAAGTTGCATACTCTGATGAGTGTCGGACGAAAAAGCTTTCAGTATGTGAAAAGAATGTTGCCACTTTTCATGCTGTAGTAAGTTCTGCAGTACCAACAGACTATTTATGTGTTTGCTTTGTATTTGTTTGTAGTGGAATTATAATTACATTAACTGAACTGAACTCAGTCAAAACTTACAATATATTAAAAACATGCCAGAAATGAAATAGTGCAGGGAACACGAAAACACATTCAATCCTAAACCATTATATACAGAAATGCTATATTAGGTAAAAAGAGAGAATGACTCAGTTTCAATCTTGGGATATACAGTTCTAGAAAACAATTTCAGATACTTTTACCTTAAAAGTAATTTCGTTGAGCAGCTGATCAAGCGAACAGATTCCTCTGTAATCTAACAATAAAGCAAGTGCAATTATACTCAGAAAAGTAAAAAAGTACTAGTGAGACATTATACGACCAGACTACTTAAAGATAACTATGTGGCTTCATCTCATCAAAAGAAATACCGTAAATTCTCTTTTAGCCCCCCTCTCAATTAAACCACCCTCTCCAATAAGCCCCCCTTTTTGGACCAAGAAATTTATAAAGCCCCTTTTATCAAGCCTCCCTAGAAAATATTGAATACTACCAGAGGTAAGTAAGCTTCATATAAGTAAGTAAACTAAGCTAGATAACAATTTGAAAGTAATAATTCTCAAGCTATCAAGAATCAAAGTCATTCATTCACTCGCTGAAGACAGTAACGTTCTAAATTAACGGTTACTACACAACTTGTCAATTTTTTGTTCTACTGTGAACAAATTATGGAATAAACTAAACAATATGATTTTTCTTTATTTTTTAAACAGCAAATGTTTAGTTAACTATTGAAAATTTTCAAGAAATTTACTAAGTCCCCCTATCTTAAATGCCCCCTCTAAAATGCTTGAAATTGATAAGCTCCACGGGGAGCTTTATAGAGAATTTACGGCATTTATAGAGAACATGAAATGAAGATAATACATGCTTGTATTGTGAGAGGGTTTGTGTGGGTCTTGTTTGGCAAATGACATGTTTCGCACACTTAAGCTGAGTTTAATGATTACACAGGGCTGATACAAACTACTCTGAGCATATTTCCAAAACTTTTCTAAAGCCAAATTACGAAATTTCCAAAACCATGAAACTCATTTTCGTTCGCATTTTGAAACCCAATAAAATAAAAAAAAACTTTCTTTTCAATGGCATATTTTATGATTTTTGGAATATTATGTAGACTACTATAAATAGTAAAATGAACAAACAGAAAATATACGGTGTTTAACACGGTATTAAGTCATATCCATTCTAGGATATTTTAGAATTTTCCCAAGCAAAAATCCAAAACGCTTCCATAGCCAGTTTCAAAAACTTATCTTTTTCAAAATTTTCCAGGTCCTGGAAAATGGCAGTATCAATTTCCATAAATTTCCAAAACTTTTCAAAACCCTTACGAACCCATAATTCTACTGAGTTTATTACATCAAAGGATTCAACGCTTTTGTGGAAGAAGGTAAAGCTTATTCTATATTGACGTAAGCTACCACAAATCCAGAAAGTGAGGTGTAGGAATAACGTAACAAAAGAATCAATTTTTATTTGCCACGAGTGCTATCAAAGCATGGCAAATTGGTGACATTAATGAAATTATATAGCAAAGGTGTCAGGGGGTAATGCTGTACAATAGATGACTTACTTGAACTAACTGCTGGCCAACAACGTTGCCACAAAAGTATGTCTGTTTATTTCCATTTAGGCCTGGTATGTCGGTTTCTTCAACTTCTTCACCATTTAAGGTTAGGACTCTAGACAAGAAAGGTAGCTTACATGTAAAACGGGATATATATTTAAAAATCTTTGATTCATGCACCCAGATGATTGCTTGATGCGGCAATAACAACGTAATCTGCTTCCATCGATATAAAATGTAGGAAAACACAGACGTGGAAAATAACAACAAGAGATTACCAAATAGGAACAATATGGAATAAATAATGCGAGATAGAGCCAAACTGGGGAATCAGTTACCTTGTCTGTCCAACAAAAGAGAGAACTAGAGTGTCATCATATGACAGATTGTCTATCTTCAAGGCCCATAAGCCTGAAATCGGAAAGTTACTAAACTTACTTATCAGAAGACAGCCAAAAGAATACTACCTCAGGCGCGCAACTAGGAATTTTCGAGGGCAGGGATCAAATCCACGAAAAAGGGCACACTGAAACTTCTTAAAGAAGACAAAGTCTTTGAATACTGTTTTCAGCTTCGGAAATGGAGGAAATACTGCAAGAGGTTTACTGATATCATTGCTGTTTCTTATCACGGCAGAGAAAGAAAAAGGGGGGTCTGGGACGAAGCCTCCGGAAAACGTTTGGGATCACGCTTTTTCATGATATAGGGAAGTGCTTTTTTTGAACAGAGAGGACACAACAAACAGGACACTTTTGTTCTCTTGCTGAAAAGGGCAGAGGTCTAGACCCCCAGAACACCGTCCCTAGTTGCACGCCCTGATCGCCACCTGTTTAACAATAGTTTCTGTAGCTATTCAACGAGTACTTGACAATAAAAAGGAATTGATATTACGCGGGATTATAACACGTTTGTACTTGAAAAATGCAAAAATCCCAAGCTAAGGCCATAGATCTCAAAATCACAAGATCTAAAGCACTAGAACCTCCTGACCTAGACCTGGTAGGTTAATCGAATAGTTGATTGTTTCTGATTGGCAGCCTCGAATATATCTATACTTATACGAGCTGTCTATCGAGTTTTCAAGAATAAAAAACCAACGATTATAGAGATTGACGCCATATTACCCATGATTCCCTGCAAATCAATTGACGCGTGTTCTTGAATGCCGATTCCGTTTCTGATGATTCTCAATGATCCCTCTTTATTAGCGCCTGAGCACGTGACGAGCTCAAAAGGAAACCAATAGGAAGTCAGTAAAAGAGTTCCGTCGTAAAAGAAACACTCAAAACTACGAAAGTGTTCAGCATCAACAACATTAGACCATGAAATGAGAATTCGAAAAACAGTGAAAGCAAACGTTGCTTGAGTAGGGAGGAGCAATGAGCATTGTATGTGAAACAGAATAGATTAATACCTGGCCTTGACCCTGCCTTTCCAGATCAACAACGCACATATCAACTATTGGGCCTAAATTGGTGAATGTTTCCATCACCTGAACGTATGATCCATTCTCGTTTGGCTCTGTGTTTAACTAAAATCATCAAAATCTACAGTTGAAAAATCCAAGCAGGTTTGGCCTATCTTCAATACATGCGAAGCTTCATGATACTGTAAAGACTAAAATGCAGCAACTAAAGCTTGAAGGACAGAATAAAATGATCTACCACCTCCAGACTGACTTTAGGGGGTTGCTTTATGTAATTGCTATTTCTCTTTCATTAGGCACCGTAGAGTATCTCAATTGTAATACTATTGGGCTACTCTACAAAGCCTAATAAAAGAGAAATATCAACTGAGGATATAGCTGGAGTGCCGGAAAATATTTTTAATACTATTGGGCTGCTCTACAGTGCATAATAAAAGAGAAATATCAACTGGGGATATAGCTGGAGTGCCGGAAAATATTTCTAATACTATTGGGCTGCTCTACAATGCATAATAAGAGAGAAATATCAATACTTGGAGTGCTGGAAAATATTTTAATGTCTAACAAAAGGGGGGCTTAATTAGCAGTGGGCATTGGAAAGCCTTGAAATAAAAAACATGCTAGCGATAAAAAGGTTGACACGTTAGCTTACACAATACGGATACTGACCTGGCAAAGTTAGGAAAAGGAGAAAAATTAATCAGAGATTTTAACACAGTCGATGAGGACAGAAACAATTCCGTACATTTTTGTTGAAGAAAAACTTTTTAGTTCAGTCAGTCTGGTGTTTTTTGATATTTTGTCTGTTCCAGATTTAAATGTTCCTTAACTCTTTCTTAAGTCCTTAGGACTTCCCATAGCTATAACAACTCAGATTACGCAATTGTGATGAAAGAAAAAGGATGCTTAGGTTTTTTGAGGCATGTAATGGGTGTTGTTTCTATTATGTTTCTGGTCCAATAAAAACTTATCTTGTTAAAAGAGTTTGGTAAGTTATTGTTTCAAACCCAGCTTGACAATGTTTCTTAATTCAGGATTCGTACAAACAACTCTAAGCATACTTCCAAAAATTTTTCAAAACTTTTCTAAAGACAAATTACCAAATATCCAAAACCATGAAACATATTTTCGTTCGTATTTTGAAACCCCATAAAATACAAAAGATGTTATTTTCAATGGTATATTTCATGATTTTTGGTAGATTATGTATACCATTATAAAAAGCAACATGAACAAACATAAAACATAGGGTGTTTAATACAACACTTAGCTATAGCAATTTTTGGATATTTTAGAATTTTCCTAAACCAAAATCCAAAACTTTTCCATAGCCATTTTAGAAAACTTTTCTTGTCCAAAAGTTCCCAGGTCCTGGAAAATGGCATTATCAATTTCCATAACTTTCCAAGACTTCCCAAAACCCATACAAGTCCTGTTAATTTCTATCTAATTTCAGCCTTTTGTTTCCCATAGACATGTTTCTTATTACAAAAAATGAGAATAAAGCCTCTGCTGGTACTCTTTAAGCTAACAAGAAGAAACACTAGCAAAATCCAAATATTGGAGTAACGATGGAATATGATATGGTGTGATAGGTATGTTTGTGCATGATCTGCCCTTGTTCTTTGCAAATTACTAATTCTTTTCAATATACACTGATTACTTCCTCTGCTCATCAACCCCAACAAGTTTCATAGCATCTGAATTAAACATTAACTCCAATAAATATACAGCAAGCAGCATACAACTGAGAACACAATTAACTTACTTTCACTAGCTGTGAATCCCCAAGAGTTGAACCCACAAATACCACACCATTATCAAGATAGGTTAAACAGTGAGCAATTGAGGTCTAAAGATTGGGAAAAACAACAGATTAGTGAATTGGCTATGCAACTACAAACTTTCCAAGCACTAAATCAGTAATCAAAATCAAACACGAAAATGGTAAACAACATTTGACACAGGTGACATTAATATAGAGGCAAAACAATGGATGTAAAGGAAATGAAAACAATAAGGAAAACAATAAATATAAGAAAGGAGAAGAGGAGTTTGACAGGCAAAGTAACACTCATAAGGCAACTAGAACTGAATTGAACTTTGTTCTATAAAAGCAAACTACATTCATTAAATTCCATTCTGTACTGCAATGTTTTCCTGAAAAGACTCGCAGCCATTGGAAATAGGATTAGAATTCAAATAAAAATATGAATCTGGTTGCAAATGGAATGACACAATCAAAAACATAATGATCTAGCCATCCTTTCCACTACATACCTCTCCTACAAGTTCTACTTTCAGATTTTTCACTTCAATATTGCCATCCATCATTTCTTCAGTTTCAAGAAAAAGCATGAACAATTTCCCACTAATATTTCCAAGGAGAAATCTTGAACCATTTGCATCAATTCGGCCATAGCATATTACACAACTTTGCTGGAAAGAATGAGATTAAAGCCTGAAATAAATCATTCACAAGCCAATGAAAGTAGAAGTGGAGGTCGATTCCATAGAAAAGGGCACAATAAACTTAATAAAAAATTCTAATGATACTTTGAAATTTAGAGATGGAATAAATATAACATGATATTTCTTGATTTTGATACTTTGAAGTGCAAAATGAGTCCCATCCTCATTCCAACATCAAAATGAAAAGCTCTGCCATCACAGCATTCAAATGTGACATTATAATGTCACATTTGAACGCTGTGATGGCAGCAATATGTGGTATCTTTGTTGAAAACTATATGGCTTCCAAAACAGCTTTTCCTCCCTAGGTAGGTGGGGGGCTTAAGCAGGAAAAAATAGCCTCAAGCAAAAAGAAGTCTTGTTCAAAAATAAACTAAGCCTATCCAGTTGCTTAAGTGATCTGTAAAATTGTTTACTTGAGTAGAACATAAACATGAAAACTGTGTATTGGCTATTACTACAAGACAATAAATTACGAAACTGACACAAAAGGGAGTAAAAACACCAAGAAGAAAGAAACTGCCTCACCTTAATGATTGCTGGTGCTACTGAGATATACTGATCCCCTTTATGATATGTGATTGACTCCTCACCAACAATTAATGCCCCACCAACAGGGTGAGGAACTTTTGAGAAAGTAGAGGCAAAGGTAAGACAGAATTTTATTAACCAAGAGCAGTAAAATAATATATTGCTAAAATACAACAATAACATTCAGTCATATTGTTTACAAATTGCATCCAAACATTAATTTCCTGGTTTTAAATGACAAACGTATAGTGACACACTCTACAGGGTATGCTTTCAAGGTTCCTCCAGGGATAACACAAAGTCAATGCAGGACTAAAACTGACATTGCTGGAGATCTTGATTTTTACTGAATAAATTTTTATTTATGGCAATTCTGCTGATCAATAGATTTCATTAGTGCAATATCATAAAATTCTATTTTTAGAATATTTTAATTTTGGCTTTACACTCTGAAAAGCACTTAGAAATAGCTACTAGTGAAAATTCGGCTTGATCTGAAAAATAATGACCAAGAAATAGGCAATTGAATGCTGACATAGCTCCTATCAAATCACTGCATCTTGAGTCTATTTCCAGACATTTAGAACCAGGAGAAATATACAGTGGTTTATATGGCAAGTTTTTGATCACCAAATGGTTGTATTTCATCCCATTTTGCCAAAATTTGCCTAAAGTTGCCAACATATGTCTATTCTATGGTGCTCTCTTACTCCATGAAATCAAAATATAAACATTCTCAAAAGAAATTTTCATGATATCATCACTAATGAACTCTGTTTTCACAATAAAAGGCTTACTACAGCATCAGTAAGAATTAAGCACAACTTCCTACAAAGTTCTAAACACCTAAAAAAGGAAACACAATCTAAAACATGTATTTTCACATATCATTTCTTATTACATTGCCATTTGATGAATTTTTATACTCAATTCACCTGAAATCAGCATAGATGATTCAAATTCCACATTATCTTGCTTCCAGGGGCCCTTTGAAAACTCTTTCTCTCTTATGTTTATCTCGTATGTTTTGACATGGCGCCCATTTGTATCCTAAAGAAATAAAATGATGATTGTGAATGGCATACATCACAAAAGGAGAGGAAGGATTTTGAGTGAATTGTGGCAGTACATCTGCTGAAAGGATGATAACATGTTGCTAATTTACCAACTGGCAGTGATAAACATGATGTAGATTACACAGGAATTGGAGTCCTTTCTGATATGCTGCTTCTGAAATAGCACTGCATTTTAGGCAAAAATTACTTTGATATACAACTCCTTGTAATTTGATAGATTTCACATATCAGATATGGGAATACTTCAATTTTGTCAGAAAATAGGGAAGATAACTCTGGAAAACAAGCACATGCAAACAAGAAAAAACTAATAAACCATAAGTCCTCAAATACATGTTTTTTTATAAGAAAACCATCATTTTGCATGAGCCTCAATTGTCTTAACTTTTCCCGAATTTGAGCTAAGATTTTCTTAAAATTCTCTAAACTTTTGTTGAAATAAACTGGCTAAAATAGGTTACCCTTTCTTTTTTAATCTTGACTTAGAAATCTACCTTTAAAATTTTGAACGTTAGAATGATATAATATCAATATTTTGGCCTTGTGACTTTCTTAAGATTTTAGCCATTTGAGCCTCATTTTCTAATAACCTTTTTTCTTATAAAAAAGAACATGTAAGCCCTTTAGGGGCGTATTTCATTTTTTTATTTTTGAATTGAGGGGAGATCTTTAAAATACTCCTGTGGTTGGTCATATTCCAGTCCAAATGTCAGCACCAATAAAAAATACCAACAACTGGATGTTGTTAATGACCATGCAAGTTTTCATTGGCTAATGGCAATTCTGGGCACTAATTGAGGCTCAAGTGGCTAAGTCACATGCCAATGGTGGGACTTCTTTGAAGGGAGGAATTTATTAATAAGTCCTTGCGTTAGAGTTGGGGTGATTTGAGTGAAGGCCCTCTTCAAGGGGCCATACTTAATGATTTAAGGTATACTAGCATACTGTACTAAAGAAGTCAACATTGCAGAATAGAAATAATCAAAATTGGTAACTACCATAAAGTCTCTTTTTAGCTCCCTCTCTATTACAACCCTCTCCAAAAATACCCCCTTTTTGGGCCAAGAAAATTTATTTAAACCCCCCTAGAAAATATTGAATAGTACCAAGCATAAGTAAGCTTCACAGAATTAAGTGCACTAAGCTTTGTAAGTACTAGTTCTCAACTGATCAAGAATCAAAGTTATTCATTGACATACTTTGGAATAAAAGTCAAGAATCAAAGTCATTCATTGGCCTATATGGACATTCTCCACCAATGGCTACTATGCACTTTTTCAATTTGTTTGTTCTGTTGTGAGCTAATGATGATTAAACTAAACACTATGAATATTGTTGTCTAGTTTCAAACAGCAAATATTTAGTTAACTATTGAAAATTTTCAAGAAATTTATTAAGCCCCATCCAATAAGCCCTGCTAGAATGCTTGAAATAGGTATGCCTCCCAGGGAGCTAAATAGAGGATTTTATGATAAATTGAGAGAAAGATAAGAGTCATACTTGATAAATGAAAACAACAGTTGGAGTTGGGCAACCATGGAGAAATTCTATGTCTATTACTTGCAGTTCTTCAAGCCTGCAACAAAAGCCAATGGCTGCATATAACTTATTACAAAAAAAGTACCAGATATGTTACTGTATCTAGAAAACACTTTATACAACAGTCACAGAATGTAAAAATAGGTAGCACATAAATGAGAAAGTTTTCATGATATGAAATTCTTAGTAAAACAAATTCTGCTGTGAAAGAGCAGTGATTTACTACTTAGTAAACACTTCAAGTATTTGAATAAATTGCATACATTCTATGGATAATTGGTAAAAATTATAAAATACAACAGTATAAAAGGAATACTCTAATCTTCCCGCAGGGCTTACTTATTGAGCTGTTAATATCATTTTGAAACGAATCATATGTTAATTAACACTCTGTGGCACTAACTCCTTGATTAGCTTATTTACTAAGAGAGCTCCTCCTCTATGTAATTCCCTGTGAATACTTTTTTCATCATCCTGCATTTGAACACTACACGTATTAGATGCTGATGTATAAATTTCTTCTGATCTTATGCTTTAGATATTGATATGTAGTACTTTTGAATAATTAATACTAAATTGTATGCAGAGGAATTTGAAATTAAAAAACTGAAACACTGCTACCCTTTACTCAGGACACAGTTGTTAAACAATCTATACCTGATATTGAATGCTTTCAAAACAACGTTGCTACCAAGCTCCAATGGGATAACTTTAAAAATGCCATCATAGAGTTTCAACCCGATAATCTTACATGTTGGGTCAATAATACCAATCATCCCAGTTTCAGATTGTCGTCCAATACGATCCTTAAAAGTTGATAAAGGTAAACATAGGGTACAATACAGCTGGCATCTATTCAAATCTTGTATACTACACATGGGGAATATAGGGATGACCAAGCTTCACTACTGCATGGGTAAGGTTTAAGCCATTGATGGTAAGTTGAGCTGTATACGAATTATGAAAATAGACAGTGATAGAAACACTATGGAAGTGCAGCTTAAAGTAAAATGACTGATTAAGGGTTTCAGAATTTATTTGTTCTCTTATACATATAAATGCTACAATTGCAATACATACATATAAACAATACAAGGAAAACACCATGGGGAGGAAAAGACTATGACTATCCCATGGCCTGTGTGTAGAATCACACTACACTGAGTAAATATTTTTAAAATAACTGAAAGGAAAAGGAAAGAAGTAGAAGAAAGAAACAACAGTAGAAAATAATCTTAGGGATGCAGTGACCAAGCAGAGGCTGGGAGAAATTTATTGGGAGCAAAGACACCTTAAATGTTGCATATGAAGCTATGAAGCAGTGCATTTGCTTGTGGAGAAATCACCATTGGGAGCAGGTAGCCACTTATCTCCTAAGCATCTGGCACTGCTTGTGTCAATATCAAAAGTACTCTAAAATTTATCTCAGAATCAAATATCAATGCAAAAATACCTGGACATCTCCACAAGCCATTGTTACAATATCACCAGTTTCTGTTTTGTAACCAAGAATAGCTACTCTATATCTCTCAGTCAAAATAAAGAGTAAATCTTTCTTTTCAGTCTGCAAGATAAAATTAACTGCCACATGAAATATCTCAACTTGGTAATAATTTAGAATTGTACATAAATATCAAATATACATTAAAACATACAAATCAATACTGATGTAATACAAAAGGAAAGAAAGAACATTAAAGATACATCAAGTATTTGATAAAAACTGAAAAACTATTAAAAAGACAGTCATTATTCAATAAAAGATAATCACATAGGTGGTAAGAGGAATTTACCACCATATTGCCATGCACAAAATATTACTAAGATTCAACAATTTTCCAAATTTCATGTATTTTTATTTTGCAGTATATTGCAGCTTGTTCTAATTGCCTCAACCATATCACTGCCTACTATGTTCGGTTTTACATGCCATGCTAATTATCCTACAATTTTGAAGCTGGAAAAGCTTAGCGAGTAGGTTTTATTTATTAATAACAGTTGATTACTGTAGTGAAAACTGAACTTGTGTTTACCACACTTATTTTGAATACTTTAGACTCTCTTTGCAATTTTCTATGGAGTTCATATTAACGTAGCAATGAATTACTACATTACCTTGTAGTTGTGCAATTAGCGGAACGTTGTTGAGTTTAACTCGCTTTTGGCTGATTAAAGCCTTTTAAAGGCCTTACTGCTTTGAACTTGATAATACGACAATTACAAAAAGTACAGCAGGAGCAGCAGAAGAAAAGCTAAAAAACTTGTTGATGGGGTGCACAACTCCAATTTGCCAACAACCAGAATGTTTTTATTCATCTTCGCTTTAACAGATTGAAGTAAAAACTACTGAAAACATTGTTATCTGAATCTCAACAAATGCTACGTATACTACTAACTTATGATTAGCTAATTTTTACACATCCGGCTCTCTTTGCAAACATTCTTCAAGGCAAACACTTAAAAAAAGAGCATAGATAAAATTTTTAATGAAGTGTGTATTATATGAGCAACACAATATGAACCACGTTTTTTGTACTAAAATAATGTATTCTATACTTGTTGGTAAAATCAGCAGTCAGTGAAATTGTGAAATTGAAAGTAACTCGTGCAAAGATATTTGCAAAAAAACTTCATACCGGAGGCCTGAACAATTTCATTGTGGCGATTCTGCCATATAATCCAACATCGAGAATTGGTTTTAGGCCCTCAGCTGTCACCAGATGAATTTCCAGCCTTGAATTTTTTGCAAGTATCAAGTTTAGGTCATGCGGTCCAGTGAAATTACCAGTAACTGCTAGATTAATTGCAGTTGGTTTCTGAGCTGTTACTAAATAATTATAAGCCATTGTGTGCTCACTTTTTTAATCTATTAACCTTCAACATGGGCTATTATCAACAACTGTTATGAATAACCTCTTCTGAGCTGAAAAGTGCGCGGAAAACATTTGAAACGAGGCTCGGAGGGGGGTAATGTATAGAGAAAGAAGGAAAGTGTCCACACAATTTTCAATAACTTGAAACAAGTATTTTGAGATAAAATATCGGAATATGCACAGCATATCTCTGTAGGGATAATTCGCACTTTTCAACTATTTACGCTATTCACAACGCTTGATGGTTTACGCAAGAATGGAAAATATTTGTGAAACTCCCTAGACATTACTGCAAGTGACTTTTAGTTTGTCTCCTGTCAACAATACTCCATCTTTTCTTGGTGCAAAATATCTGGGATTGCAAGTAGATCAGTGTTTAAACTGAGAGCAGCATGTATTGCTCATAACCAAAAAATTCCTAAAGGTATTGGTATACTTAATATGTAAAACAATACTTCCTTTTGAAAATTATTCAGACGATGTATACAAGTCTTGTTGAGCCTTAATTCAGATATTGCTGTCCAGTGTGGGGTTGTGTAGGTACTACTACCCTACAGAAGCTACAAAAACTACAAAATCGAGCAGAAAGATAGCAATAAGACAGTTGTTTTGATGCTCCTTCTGAGCCACTAACACAAGAGCTCGATTGGCTTAGTATTGAACAACTAATAGAACTTGAAACAGTAATCGTTGTATACAAAGCTTTCCATAATGAGACACCACTCTGTATGAAAGAACTGTTTTATACGATATCAGACACCCAAAGCAAGGAGCCACGTAATTCTACCTAGACTTTTACATTCACCGTTTCATGGACCTCTATGGGCCAAAAGGGCTTCGGATATCGAGGAGTACGTTTATGGAATGGCCTAATAGACGAAGCTAAAGGAGCCAGAACGTACTTGGCTTGCAAAAGAATTGTTTGCAAAAGATTAAACAATGAAATTACTACAAGTTCATGTTCACAGTTGATTAAAATAAGCATTTGAGAGCTTTTATTTCTTTCTTATTTTCATATATCTCCTTTATATATTTCTTCATTTTGTCTATGCTTTAACTTTGATTTGTATATATTTAAATTTATTTATATTTATTAGATATCTTGTAATTATTCTTAGATTTAAACAGGACAGTATGTAAATCAGATTTATATAACCTGTAAACTTTACGCTGGACAACGAATTTAAAATGAAATGAAATGAATGACTATCAAATATTTGGTAGAGATAACAGGATCACTCTTCATCAGCATGTTCTTGTAATTTTTATTTCTGCAGCCAGGAAATTAGTGGTTTCTCTTTCTCACCCTATGTCCACATCTGCGTGTCAAAATAGCCCTATTCTTCTCAATACTCAATGGTGACACTCGCATGAAAGAAAGGGGTCATAGCTAAGATGATGCTAAGGTAAAAAAGCCCACAGTAGTACACAGAAATCGTTCATGTAGTAAGAAACTAACTTCAACAAGAAGGAGTACACATACTTCGTAATGAGAAAAAACACGACATGCTCAACAGGCAAATCATGAATCAGTAGGCAAATCATGAATCAGCTATAGCTTGGCATACTAGCAAACAAATAGGCTGGTGTGGAGGAGCCCTTTCCTATTAGGTGACCATCCAAATACGAAATGGCTGCATTATTTGTAACTGATACTTTGTTGATGCAACTACAAAAGTAATGGCAAACCCAAAAATGCCGCTTTTAGAACTTTGAGTTTCGTAGTAATTAAATAACTGTAATGGCTTGATACTCTAAATCATGCATTACTGCTAGCCAGATTGCTTCCAGAAATCCGACTCCACTTTACATATTTTCCAGACCAATCTTATCTACATAGAATCAACAAAAGTTTTTATAATTACAGGGGAAATTTAAGTAAAATGTTTTTGACTTCTTTTCTTATAGGCTGCAGCTGCTGTACCTGGTCTAAAATATTTCGATCGTCCTTGAAATTCGGCCTGCCTCTTTACTTCACTTTGACTTGAAACAGCAACATCTTCTTTGACAGGTGTCACTCTGGGAGAGGAAGGCTGGTAGCGTGAGGAACTTCCAAAAATATTAGCTTGCCAAAAAGTTACTAAAAATGCTGATAAACGTTGCCTATTTTCCCTCTATAAGCAAAACTGTAAAATAAACTAGTGATAAATGATTCTCGATTTCTATAGACAACAACTATTAAAAATTTATGTTTGATTGAAAGACTATATACCGCAGTATTTCTCCAAAATGTTGACTACCTAGGCAAAAATTTGTTCTCCGTTTTGCTACTGCGAATTTAGTATACTCTACTTTTTAAAAGCTTGCCCGCTAAACGCGGGCAATCCCACCTCCAACTTTTATCTGCAGATTTGCATTGGAAAGACAAGACATGTCTCCATTAACCTGTTCATACTGAGAGGTTCATGGAGTGACAACAGCCCATGACACTGGGAAGGATCATGGATTGACAACAGCAAATGACACCCTGGCAAGCATGTTGATTGATTGACTCTATACCCAGTAAAATATGCTTTTGCTGCTGATGTAATTATGAAAGAGGCAGCAGAGTACAGTAATTGTCATCAACTTTAAAATCCGTAGTAAATTAGTGAATTAATAAATGACGGAGGAATAAGAGGTAGGATGGAAAAAGATAGAAAATGATAAAATGAACTCTAAGAAAGGGAGTCCAAAAGCAGACTTACATTTGATCAAGTCCAAGATAGAAAGTCAGTCAAGTGAATGTTACAAAATCGTTGGATTGTTATTGAATTAATACAGGTTTTTTTAATGAGAAATAAACCTTCTGGCTTCGGCCTGGATGATTCTTAATATTTCATGAAATCAAGCCTTGAAAGTTTCATAACTTTAAAGACTTTCAATGACAATAAATACCCAGATTAGGCAATTGTGATGCAAGAAAAAGGATGCTCAAGTCTTGTGAGGCATGTAATGGATAGTCATTCTATTTTCTTGCAAGTTTGATTAAAAATTTACTAATAAAAAGAGTTTTTGCAAATTATTATTTGAAACTAAACATGCCTATGTTTCTTAAATGCTTCTTAATTTTTGCCTTAATTCAGCCTCATGTTCCATATAGAAATGTTTCTTATAAAAAACAACGTGTAAACTACTTGAAAAGCAAGCAAACAAACAATAGGAACAAATAGCTAAGGGGATCAAGTGAAAACCATTTCAGTTACCTATTAACGAAGGCTTCAACACCCTCATCGCTCATTTGCTTGCAGTCACCAATAACCACACTCTTACTTAACTCTTGCGTCTTCTTAACTTTGCCAAAGTTTCCTGTGGCTAATGGTCTAAAGTCACCCGCAGTTTGTGGTCGCTGATTTTCTGTATGATTTAGCAACTTTCTTCTTGATGCTCGTGATGGATTTCCAGAAGGAGGTGTAGGCGAAATAGTCAACCTTATGGCATAAAAAGAAGCTAGTGAAAAAAGGCTGCTGGCTGAATTAGCCATAAAGATTTGAGATCAGTGATTAATTGACATAATATTCGTACAGAATAACCTGAGTTGGTGTAGATCAGGGGCGAACTCAGTGGGGGGGCGGAGGGCAATGCCCTCCCAAACGGCAATATTTCCTATTGCAAACAATAGTGCTAAGAAGATTCTCACATGAACATGACAATTATGGCCCCTCAAATTCCAGCTCTGGATGCGCCCCTGATGCAGATTACGTCAAAACCTATCAAATGCAGTTTTGACAAAATGTAAGTTTTGTAGTGATCTATTTACAATGCCAATTGCGTAGGAAATTTGGCATCAGCTTCATCACAATAGTCATTAATCGTCACAATCTTGATTACTATCATGATTGCTCACTATCATAAATATCACCAACCATATCACAATCATTACTACTTGCCACTCTTAAAGATATGTATGAGGGTATAGTAGAGCCTAACTTCAATTATTGCTGCTCTGGATGGGGCTCCTGTGGAACTACTAAGCTAAAAAAAATACAAAAATTGCAAAATAGAGCTGCAAGAATAGTGACGAATAGTCCATTTGATTCTTCAGCAACATCTCTGATTCAAGATCTAGGATGGCCTACGATCGAGGAGCTTATTCATCATGAACAGCGGTTATGGCATATAAATGTTTGAGCAAGCTAGCTCCCTACTACCTTAGCAGTTATATTTCTAAACTGTCTGATCGTCACACACGTGAACTTCGGAATTCTGCGACTGATCTACTTATACCCGTATGAAAACGTCATGTGGGCAAAAATCCCCTGCTTTTCGTGGAGCAAAAGAGTGGAACAATCTTGATGTAAGAACAAAACTAATGTCCTCTATCCATTGCTTCAAGTCATCTTTGAAAGATTCGAAGATAAATTGCATGGGTTAGCTTGTTTTCTTTCAGTTTGTTTGTTTTTAAAGCAGTGTAATTACCTATACATATGTAGATCACATCGTATTAGATCTCTTATGTTGTAATTAGGTTTTCCTTTTTTTCACAGGGCCAATTGTAAGTCAGGCTACTGAATTGCAACCCTGTATAAGCAATTTTCAAGTAAAAAAAACTAATGAAACAAAATATCATAACCATCAGAATAAAATGAAGTAACAAAGTTTATCATCTATGAAAACAGCACAGAGTCCCCTAAATTCATGGCTCTTATAGCAACTATGTAATTCATAAGACAACTATTTGTTTCAAACCTCGTTTCTTTCACTGCTACATCAGTAGCTTTACTCTCAGTTGTAGCTAACTCCTTGGAGGACCTGCAATATAGAGGAATCCATGTACAAAAGTCAACAGAATAGAACGAATATTCCATTGCCAAGCAAGAAGATACCACACTCTGTCGACCAAAGGAAAAACAGCAAAACGAACTATGCCATCAGTTTTCTTGTTGTTAAAAATAAGTCAAACAAACGGTGAAACAGATTGAAAGATAGAATCATTCGATTTTGGACGCATTGCAGCAACTTTCGCATGGTGCCAAAATGTACAGCAGTAGCATTAATCAAGTGAATATTTAGCAAGATTTAATGGTCATACAGAGGTATATACAACTTCAGGAAAACGATTAATATTTATTTTCGCAGCTTGCAACTACGCTTTTACTGTGCAAAAACAAAGAATTTTTATAATATGTATAAGAGAAACAATCTTTGTCACTAAACATCAAGACAACTTCATAGGTCGAAATCTACACTGTTTCCATATGCTACTTCTTAAACAAAGCACATGTGGTCAGTCCATGCCCAGATGAAATTGGTGCAAGAGCGGCAATTCACAAGCGAACCCTTGTCAGCACGAGCGATTGCTCTTAATTGCTTGTAATTGCAAGTGCGATGCAAGATTTGTGTATCCAAAATACAGAGATTCTTGTTGCTAAACCATGTCAAATTTCTCATTTTAGGATAAAACAGGATAAAGCAGAGTTATGAAAGCAACAAGTCACTGTCACTTGTGTTGCAGTTGCGACAACGAATTTCCTATTTGGCAAATGCGATCGTACGGTTAATAGTGATGTTGGCAAGGGCAATTATTCACTCGTTCTGGGGATTTACAAGTCTGTGGATATGCGCACGTGCGATCGCGCGTGTCTACAGGCATGGATACTGCAGCCAGATGGGTCAAATTGATATGGAGGTCTCCCTTTTTCTATATTCGTCGATCAAGTAATGAAACCAATAGATTGCTTTGTTTCTCTTTTCTATCAAATATTCTAAATGTAACAAACGTTTTGTAGTCATTATCATACACCAAAATCCAGGCCAACTGTAGTATTACATACTTTTCGAAGTTGTCTCTCCACCTCCTCAATTCTTCGAAGATTGCATCTCTATCAGTATGCTCGTTGTCGTCGCTTGTATGGTAAGAATGCTCCGGCACAAACTTAGTCGATGGGGTTTCCGGTGAGCTTCGGTCGAATTTTAATTTGAAATCCCCTTTCAGTTCCTAAAAAAACAACAGAACTAAATTTTAATATACCAAATATAGAAAATAAAGCGAATTTTAATCCATTAATAAAGCAATAATATGTTCCAGCTGCTGTGCCACGTACAACAACACATTAAAAGTTTTTAGAAATGTCAGAAGGGCAGTGATAGTGTAAACACTGAAGGCTCCATTGTTCTTCACCGAATACAGCAATAAAGAGATATTTTGATGTTATAACAAAGCAGCATTAGAATTTGGGGGAGCAGAACTTCGATGCAAATTTTTAATCTGCTTGATTGAGTTTTATTGCATAAATAATCACACATTGACCAAGAGCCAAGAAATTCAATTCAAGTGACATTTCTAGAAATCTTGCAACAATCTCCAATTAGGATTCCCACTCTTTTTTTCATTAATATTTTTATAGGAGATTTAGGAGAAGATAGGAGATTTCTTCGCCATTTTAGGAGGTTATTGCAGATGTCAGAGAAATTCGGTAAGAGTTAAGGTACTTTTGAGAAAATAGTGGATAAAAGGTCACTCAGATGCCACGATGCATGTAAGATAGATGGCCATCATACGTTTAGTATAGCAGAAAAAGTCATTATGCCTCTTCAAAAAATAATACATCACGATAGAATTTGCGAGAATTGATGAATTGACCATTTTTATTATGATAAAATATCACAAAATAATTCATTACGAAACATAACTGCTGAAAAGAAATTCAACTTGTGAAAAATTTAGGAAACATTTAGAAAAGACTTCGGAGAAATTTTGGAGAACAGCAAAATAATCCTGAAATTTTAGGGTTTTTAGGACTTTTTAGGATAGATCTCTTTTTCTAGGATATATTTTAGGATTTTTAAGAGGCGTTGGAACCCTGCCAACCTTCAATAGCAAAATATGTAGGAGATGAATAATGCAGTTGATTGGCTAAATGACTTCATAGATGAGAACAAACGCAATAGGATATACCTTTCGTCTAGCAAGAAGAGCCCTGACGGGATTTCCACAGATAACTTGCTTTGAACCTTCAAAATCATGTACATAATTCATATCATTTTTATTTCAAAAGTCCATAGAGGGTCACTCTTCAGCAAATGCTGTCTCTCAAGGTGCCTTCTATTTACGTAGAAATGCAATACCGTAAAAAACATTTTAAACAATCTAATTACAATACAATAATAATTAATTTTATATAAATATATATATATATACATACATGTGTATATATACATGTGTATATATATATACATATATATAAATATATAAATATATATACATGTGTACATATATATATATATATATATATATATATATATATAT
>WIPJ01001492.1:709960-722134 GCA_018155075.1 Cassiopea andromeda
CCCCCCCCCCCCCCAACTTCTCACCAAGATGACTTTTCTAATTCATCCAAATTTGATAAGACAATGTTAGGGTGAGGTGAGTGATCTCTACCAAGATTTTGAAATGGGAGTGGTAACCTAACTGAGTTGTCACTTTAAGGCATGGCACCCAAAGTCCCCCCAGTCTGTGATGGCTGGCCACCCCCTGATGATAGGCCTTAAGCACAATTTCCAAAATCTAAAAACACTATCAAAATACAACGAGCAGAGACCTTTAGGATGTTACCCTAAGAACAATATACCATGCTTCTTCACCAAATTTATATTTGGTGATAGCTATCATACCTTATTGAGTTTATGACACTATTTGAAAGCTTTAATTGTTTCAGATTTGGTAGCAGCTGACCTGCAGGATGAAAAATTGTAGTGAATTAATGAACAAGTTATGAACTGATTACTAGCATTGTAGAACATTGGGGATGAAATAATGGAACAAAATTAGGAGCAAAGACATGAAAGTTACAAATTTGTTAATGCAGGAAATAACAATAACTAGAAAGGCATTTAAATTCCAAATTTCATTTGATTGATTCCAAGTGGAACTGACCAAATGAATATTGGAACTTCTAGATATCTCTATTTCTCATTGTCTTATTAATTGATATTTTTGTAAAGCACTGATTCCCAAATTCAAATCCACTAGCTGTGGTATAAACATCAACGATTTTGACACCATCAAATCTAACTGAGAACAATGGAGAAAGACAGTGTTAGTAGGCAAATAGTGGCTGAGGAAGCAGCATATCACAGATAGATGACAGGCTGGGTTGAGAAGGAAGGAACCACAACATGCTGTTATGAAGGGTTTTGTGTGCATGGAATGTGACAGGCAGAGCAAAGGATGAGCCGGCCTCGCAGCACGCACATGGCTGAAAGGGTACCAACAATTAACTGCTGCAATCAATCATTATGATGATATGATGATGCCTTAAGCACCTCCAGTGGACAACATGTCCAGGACGTCAATATATAAGGGAGGAAAGCACATGAATGTCAAACTTCAAACTAGACTCTTACCAAGATTTCCAATGCTTGTTTCTGATGTATCAATTTCCATTTTCAAAAATGCAATTTCACTAAGACTGCTTTTACCAGTAACATTTTTCTACAAAACAAATTTGTGCATCAAAGGTTGGCTCAGCATTTCAAATCATACAACATTGAAAATATACCTTAAAAGATGTACTGAAGCAAAATTTCCACTACTTTGATGATTCAAAATGAATGATTGCAACTTACTAGATATTGAGGAGATAAAAAGTCATCAAGTGTGTCTTCTTGAGTATCAGAAAAAGGATCAGGATTTGCAAGTCCACTATCTGGATATTCTGTTATCTGTACTGATGACAAATGTTTCTTTTCAATGCTAATTAGTGATTTTTCAAAATAAATGCTGTTGTTGTGTTCCATGCTGAAATAAAAAAAATTACTTGAGAACTCAATATGCTAAATAAATATTGTACTAGAATGCAATAACTCATTACAAAAACAATGTTAATTTCTAACATAGTCTAGACAAAATAATTTATGCAGTCATGTTTTCTTTTTACATTCGTATGAAATTTTGCAAAATATGGAGTGATATTGAAGAGGATTGCTTTTAAATGTTGCCCACAACTAATGTCATAAGCACTTTTCCGTTCTGAGGCTATAGACAATGCCCTATCTGAAAGTTCTTGAGTAACTTGAAGATGTAGATTACATCCATATAGAGTCGCTTAATGAGACTGCAATGCCTTGTGCAAAGGTCCAGCTCACTTACTCATTTAGGACTATTCCTTGTCTGTTCAGAACAGCCATCAGCTTTCCGAATACAGCATGAGAGTGACACTTCTACGTGTAATCTGATTGCCTACTCCATGAGCCTTTACACCGTTACACTTTCTGCAAAGTAAGCGAGCGAGCCTTACTAGAGGATCAGAAGATTACAGACAATTGCTCTCTGTCGAAAACTGCTGCTGTACTTGCCACCTAATTAGCTGTCCTTCAAATTCCTTCCCGTTTAACTTCAAATTTCCGAGTGATAAGTGTATCTATGTGTTATCTGCACCTTACTAGTCACAGCCAGGTCATATTCTCTATGCTATCAAAACGCCATATTCAAACAATAACGTTACTTCATGTAAATATTCGCTAGTTACTGTTGCTTGGACACCATTGTTCTAATATGGCATCACAGCTTTCCAGGCGTCCCATAGAATGCATAAAAATCACGCTGAAAGTCCTAGTGGCGTATTTCTGTCCCAGTCAATGAACTGAATAAGGAAAGTTAGCCGCACATTTTCAATAGCTGACGATAGCGTTTACTGATTTTACGTCATGTAAAGATATGAAGTGCTAAAATTAGGTCTTATCTATTCCGGCCTCCATCATTGTGTACCTCTTGTATGCGGTCACTATAGTCACTAAATACGATCAGCGAACAGGGCCTACAGAGAGAGTTTTGGTTGGGGGTGTGGCCAATTGCTTTTTTAAATGGGGTCCATTCTGCGTTCAGTTTTCTTATCTATAACTGAGTTAAACCTAACGTTAAAAGGTTTTCTCAACTAACGCACCATTTCGTATTTTTTTGCCTACTGAGTCTTTTTCCAGAGGGATTCACATCTTAACATCCCAAATGTAGGGACGGCCACTGCATTGCATCAGACACATACCTCGCTCTTGCGAAGTAAAGAGTAGGGGCTTTAAGCCACACCTAGCCTTAAAAGTTTGCCATTTCGCAGGGCAAAAACCGGCAGTACAGTGTATGTTTAGCAGGGCAACTTACTGGACCCAGGTCCATTTGATCAACTACTGTTACATTTCCGCATTGTAAACCTCTGACACCCCTCCAACAGACATGTGCCGAAACACTTTTCACTGGGGGGGAGCATTTTGACCATTTGACCAACTACTGATACTAAAACACAAGGTCACGGAAAATTCTGTGACCATTTTTCTTGCATCATAGCTGACTTTTCAACAACTTTCTTGAAATTTTGAGGATATTGGAGACCCTGATGCCCCCATCAGCACATCCCTGCCCCAAAATATATCAAAGTTCCGTCCTTGTTTTTAGCGTAATTTCAGAGTCTCTGAAATTGTATTCATACACATCCAGTAGCAAATTATGCAGCATATATTCTCGTAAAAGACAAAAGATAGCAATCAGGAAGCTGAGAAATAGATGTGATAGATTCTTTCTTGTACACTTATGCAAATAACTGTTATACAGAAAGTTTTACTAAGACTATGATTGATAATAAGCTAAGTGTGAAATGCAATTGCTACTTAAAGGTAGAGCTCAAAGAAACGAATTTCGGTCTTCATAACAAACATTTCATTTCATTTTAACTGTTTAGAGAGGGTGACCCTTCAGCAATTGCTGATTTGCAAGGGACCCTCTATTTATGATAAAATATAATACAAAGTGACTACTAATTTTTTTTTTTTGTTTTGTTTTTTTTTCAAACTTCATATAATTCAATCAACACTACAAATACAATTATACACCTCACTAATACTAGGTAGTGCACAATTGGCTAGCCTGCTAATAACATTTAAAACTAAATATGGTAACAACTATAGGGAAAAATACAAAAGTAGAATAAAGATAATGATGTAAATATGAAATCATTAAAAGTTTAATAAGTTTGGACATGTCCATTGCTTATTGCGCCTGCAATAAATGTAGTAAGAACATCTGATGGCAATATTAGTAGTAATCATTACAAGCCTAATTACAATACAATATGAAGTTAATTAATATCATACGAAAAGGTAGTAGAAAAAGAAAACGCATAATAATAAATCATAGACACAGTAAAATATTTTAGAGGAAAAAAGGGAGGCAAAATGCAAATTAACTCGTTAAAATTTTGAAGTTGCTGAGAGTAGGTGCTCTTTTAGCTTTTGTTGGTAGGCTGTTCCATAGTTTTACCCCACGATACGAAACACATTTTTGTCCATTCACGGAAGATTTTTTAGGTATCTTAAGGTCAGTAAACGTATTACGCAGGGGACGACCTTCACTAACAGATTTTATAACGATAAGGTGGCATAAGTACTGTGGAGCCAACCCATAAAGAGACTTGTAGACAATTGTCGAACATCGATTCAATCTTCTAAAACACTGCGAAAAATAGTAGATACAAAAAGGAATGGCCCAAATTATACTTCCAGTGCTTTAAAGTACTTACAAAGAGAGACCACGTAACACAACAGTTAAGGCTTTATATAAAAAGATAAAAATTTTAAAGATTGAAGTATAATGCTAACTGTCTTTGGAATAACTACAATGATGTCCATAAGGAACTTTTATCATTGGAATCTATTCAAAAACTTTTCAAATTTGGAATGAAATACCATTCACTTTGTTACTGAAACCTCTGATAACTTCATAGTGTGGTAGTGGCTAACCTTCCCCCAATGCATCAAAAGCACTTAATCAAATGTACTCATAAGTGCCTATTAGACGTCCCCCAGTAATTAAGTTTTCAAAAATTCTCCCATCTAGGGCATTTATATTCCGACCTCCTTACCTATTAATTTTTTAAAGTAATCTCCTTTAATCACAAAACTATGATAGCTACCTTATTTCATGTCGTGATTGGCTTCTGCAGCTTGCTATGGAGCCACTCGTCCCCAGCCCCCAACTATCAAAGCTACGTCTTCAACACCTAATTTCCATAGTAGTTGAGAGTGATGCTAGTTAAATCCCTTCTGTCTACAGAGAGTTTACCTATAGGTCTTCCAGTTCATTATTAAAGTCACCACGAAGCACATTCATTTCATCCCAATAATCTAGGTCACAGCCAGATGGGCCACAAGATTCTCTCAGGAACTTAACACATGCTGGTACTGCTTCCTTTGACATCCAAAGCATCAGTAAACACTTCTCCCCTCCTACATGCTTACTCGTTTCCAACAACCCTCTAGCAATATGACACTTTAAGGAATCTTCTTTCAACCCATATAAATTCATTGTTGCCATGAAAGCACTTTCAGTCGTGAAAAATTTCTCTAACCTTAAGAATGAGATCACAAATTCTGGCTTACCGTCTCCATCTTCATCTTCTGTAACCATTATTCTGATTCCCGTTCGTTTCTCTAAAGTCTCCCAATTTGCTAAGCAGAACAGGTTGTATATGTCACAGTCAATTTCAAGGGTTGAGCTACGAAACATATCTTTCACGGCATCGTTGTTGTCGTATAGCGCTTTAAATTCAGTCCATGTCATACTTCTCACGTACGATTTAACAATACTATTTTCAACGTACTTTGCAGTACTAGGATTTAATACAACCGTCACTGCTACTGTTTCTTTTAGAACTTCATAGCCATCTGGCACCCTGGCGTCAGCTACTCGTATGCGGTAAACGTATCTAGCATTTGGTACACGTTCCCTGACGTACCGCACTGCATAGCGAACTATAGCTTTGAAAAATCCACGGCCTCTGTATTCTTTATCCACCCTAGAGCACCTTATATTAAGGCCCATCATGTCATCTGTTAGTTGAACAGCAGTAAAAGCAATAGGCCTGTATTTGCTTACTTCACAAACAAACAAAAACCATTCATCGCTCTTTAGCCAATCAAGAAAGCTATACAAAAGAGTATCAGAATTTTCATAGATACCGTTTGAAAGTTCTTTAATGTGGCCATAGTCCTGATCAGTGGCGTTACGAAACTTTACGTCCATGGTTTAACATAGCAGGTAGACGAAGCTCGAATTCCACCTCTTCTAGTTTCCGCAACCATGCATGTAATCTTTTATTTCAAACTATATATTCACCAGAGCTTAAAATGATAAATTACTTTCTTCATAGGCAATCTCGGCCCGCCCTAGCAATTAGCGCCTACCATCAGGACTGTCTGGTGGACATGAAAGAAGCAGGAATGTTTAAGATTTTCAAAGGCAAGTGTCTACGCTGATGACACCACTGTAACGATCACATCGAATGATGTCGAAAAATTTCTGCATGAAGCACAACAAGAATTGTTCAATCTCTCAGAATGGATGAGAATAAATAACTCAAGTCCAAACCCAGCAAAAACAGAATACATGATCATAGGTCATTCTCGTAAATTAAACACACTAAATACATCAAATCCACTCACAGTAAATGGAACAGATATCAAGCGTGTTACGAAAATGAAATCGCTTGGCATAGTAGTTGACAAGAATCTATCGTGGGATGAGCAATAAAAAACTTTAACAGGTAAAATCTATGGAGGACGTTCGTCATTAAAAATGTTAAAAAATATTATTCCCCAAACAAACCTGTGTATTGTCTACTATGCCCTCGTCGAAAGCCATTTACGCTATGCCAATGAAATTTGAGGTAACCTTCCAAAAACTAAGCTTGATGCTCTGCAATGCCTGCAAGACGGGGCCCGGACAATAATCGAAAACGCCAGCTTGAAAGACAACTGGTCATGTGGCTGGCTGAGCATTGAAAATGTCATCCAATTTGATCGATCAGTCATGGCATACAGAATAATTAACAAATTAAGTCCGGAAAATCTTTGGGGTAAATTTCAACAAAGGTCTTTGCAGTCAAATTATGCAACAAGGCATTGTAAAGATCTACAAATTCCCAGTCTTAATCTGAACATGCGAAAAAGAGCTATCAATACTCTACTGTAAAAATTTGGAATACAATTCCAACGGATATTAGGGAGCTCCCAACTATTAGTCACTTCAAAAAGATATTAAAGGTGTTCCTAAAGAGCTGATTAAAAATATGCTTGGCCACTTGAAAACACAACTCCCTGGAAGAACAGTGTCCTAGGACATAAAATTAGTTACCTACTCTTCTTATTTCTATGTATTTAGACTATTGTAAACATTACCTACTTGGAATTTTGTGTATTATGATATAAAATAAAAAAGCTGAAGGGTAGAGTCGTGTATAAAAAATATATTATCATATCATATTATATCATATCAGAAATGAGAGAAAGAGAAATATAAATGCTTTATAGTTTGAATAGAAGAGCAGAAATAAAGGCGGATTTCCACGAGGCGAGTTGTGCAGCGAATTCGCCGCGCAACTTAATTAAACATGTGCAGTTTGAGTAATTTGCTTTCTCAGTGAGCGCTTGAAAAAGTAGAAGCAAGTTCTACTTTTTCGCGGCGAACAGCTTCGCATGAAGCTTGAAAACACGTAGATTGCAGGAAGCAGTGATACTGATTATCATGCAATCTTAAATCTCTCACTAGCAAGTGGAATTCTCCTTTCTGGGTACGGTCTTCCAATATCTTTCTTACCCAAGCACTTTTATTTGACTTCTGCTTTTTACGATGCAATAGCATTAAGTTCAAAATGAGAATTCTCTTTTTAATCAATAACAGCGTGTTTACGTTTAGAGTCATGATATAGCTAATCAGTAACGAAAGAGGCGCCAAAATTCGCTTCTTCGTGGGAATCAAAAAACAAATCCACCGACTAAGTTTTCACGGTGAATTCAATGCACAATTCGCGTTATGGAAATCCGCCTGAAGGATACAAACGAAATAGAAATCAAACAATTGGTAAAGCAAGGGATAGTATTTGGACAACTGTTGTGTTGTGTGAATGCTGCAACAATAACTGATATGAAAAACGAGCAATAACACATTTAGCGCCGGAGCTATTCATAGGAGCCCTGTAGTTTCATGTAGTCATTTTATCTTATTTAAACACAAAATCCCTTTCAACTATTAATTATAAATGCAAAGAAAAATAAGTAAAGATTTTTGGGAAAGGGTGCTAACTGTGCAGGAATGCCTTTAATTTCTTTTCGAACGAGGTAATCGTGGAACTCACTCTTATATGTCATGGGATTTTGTTCCACGTCTGTGGACTACAAGAAAAAAAATTCCTTTTGGAGAATTCTAGATTTTGCAAAGAAGTTGTAGAAAAGGTAGGAAAACCCTAAGTAATATGTAGAATGCGAAGAAATACACCTTTACTAATGTAAATGGTAAAAGCTACTACATGGTTATCAATAAAGGGAAAAAAGAGGAAGAATTAGAGCTAGAACACGATCACAATCGACCGAGCACGATCCCAAGAGCAAAAGAACATAAATACCTGGAAAACTGAATAACAGAAAATGGATCAATAGAGAAGCAATTGGAAGTGATAACGACAAAAACAAGGAGTATGGTTGCAGAAAAGAAGAGAATAGAAGATGATCTAAAATGGGGGAAATGAGCACAAGAATCCACCTAATGTTGCTTGAAAAAACTGTTATACCTGCGATTGCGTTTGATCTGGAAACTTGGACATACTGGTGGAGAAAGGACAGTGATGAATTAGAAATACGATGATATAACGAAATTAAAGATGATATTGAGAAAAATAACATAGACATTGATGAAGCTACAAATATAACTAAGACGTGACGTGAAAAAAATAGTGAAAAAACAGTTCAGGAAAAGCATTGAAAAGCAATCAACAGAGAAAGAAGCAGGATCTATCAAATTGAGATACCAAAAGTATCAAACATATGAATGACGGAAGTACTTAGAAGAAGTAGGAATCAAAACAGCAAGGGAGATTATAAAGACGAAGTTGGAAATGTGAGATATGGGCAGTAATTTGGGTATGGAAAGGGACTGCTGGAGTGAGGAAAGAGAATCAAGCGAGCATGTTTTAGAATGTGAAAAAGTCAAGGAAATAATTGAGAAGAATGAGGATAAAGAATGGATAGTAAGTGAGGTAAGGGAAGACCTGATGAGAGTTACTGAGTACATTAAAGCCTACATAGAAAATGAGAAGAATAAGAAGAAAAGGGGGGATGTCAAAGAGCCTTGCACGTCAGAAGTGATAGTGTTTGCTAGTGACAGTACAGATGGCGCTGATAAAGATTCAATGATTCAAGGAATTGGAGTGGAGAGAAATTTAACTGTAATATGTAGATAATGACTATTTGCTTTATACTTTGTAGTTCATAGCAGTTCTTGTTTTATCTTTACATTGTAAATAGTTAGTTTGAATTAACTTGCATTTCTACAATGTGTAACCATACCAACATAAAATAAATAGAATAATAATAATCACTTGCGGTAAGGCATGATTAAATATCTTTCTCTGGATAGATAGCTCCAAGAGCTGATATGGCTAAGCACAAAGTAAAGGAAACAAAAGACCTTTATTGTTTTTGTGGGTAGGAAGAAATGATACGTCTATTGGCTCGGATGAATTTCGTGCCACATGACATTTCATGAACAATGCAAACATCTTATATTCGCTTCTGGAGCAAGTGTAATTATGAGAAGTGTATTAGATAACTACGTGAAAAAGGGCAGAGCCATTGCAGACAAGGGTATTTCACAGGGCAACACCTTTTGCTTTATATACACTCATTTTACAGCAAGGAAGCTAACCTTGCAGAATATTTTTTAGCTTAGTGTAAGTTGGCCTATCCCATTATTCAGTGACAGTTGTAACGATTTGGGTTCTTGTCATTATGGTGAGCAGTCACCATATTTGTAGTAGTACTTTATGCCTAGGCCTAACGAAGAATTAACAATAGACAACGCCTCTTGATTTTTCTGTTATAATGCAATCGAAGACTGACTAAGATGAATTAAACACATATGACTACATATGACATCAACTGCACGCTACAATACATGACACGTCTAGATCAAAATACACGTTGACAGTCAACACATTGCCTGGAAAGGGCGGTCGCTACACACAACAGGACTCCACAGGTACGCAAGACTTAAACACGTAACATGATAACTAAAGTGATACGAAATACAGCACATAACTAAAACATCCAAATCAATACGCTACACAGTGCAATGCATTCTTGTAGTTGTATTCTGGTGACGATGAGAATTGAAGGCATCTATGGAGATAAACAGTGTATAACCATTTCTTGTTGATTTGTTGATAAGAGATATAGTCGCAATAGCCTTGTTTTTGCTAGTACTAAAACAGTTTGGTAACAGCCATGGCATTGCACAAAGAAAGTTATCTACAATTTATAACAACAAAGAAACTATATAGTCCATGAAGGAGATAATGAAATTTAAGTCTTTATTAGAACTTTTTACTGCGGAATTTTCTTTTAAATGAGTCCAACACTAACTTCTATGGTAACAGCTCAGTAAGAAGGAAAGACAAGAACAAAGAGAGAGAGAAAGTGTAGGTGTCCGTGTAAGAGAGTAGCAGCAAAACACTAAGGAGACTGTGAGATGAAGGAGTATTAGAAGTTTCCTATAGAGGACTGTTCAATGCTGAAAGGTCAACTAAAGACTTACGTCATGCAACGCTACGGTAAACTAGAACGTACGTATGCATAAAGGAGAATCGATACGCATCGATAGAGAAAATGTGAGCTTGAAGAAAACAAAACTTAAAATCCTTAAATATAAACAACTACAGTTGGGTAGCTAATGAATGGGTAGCAACCGCCGCACACAAGTCCGTCCAAATCAAGCATTTCAAAATATACGTCCCTTCAGTGGTGCATCTACCATTGGGCACACTGGGCACGTGACCAGGGGCCCCCTAAAATTTCTAAATTTAAGGGGCTCCCAAGTAAACTTGAAATACCTAGGAAGCGCTGCTAATTTTAGTCTTTGCTTGAAATTGAGAAGCAGTGTCTTCCAATAGCGTATTAACTTGCGTCACTTGCAAGCGCACCATTGAGCACTGCAGTAGATTATTCAGCAATAAAAAGAAAATGATAACAACAATGGAAAGAATGTCATACTGAAAGAACAAAAATACTAAGTAACGATAAGCAAATAGAAGAGATTGATAAATAGCGAGTGAAAAGAATCTAAAATGAAAAAGAGAAATTAAAAGTGTCATTTCATTTCATTTGAAGTTCATATTTTCACTGAAATTAAAACAAAATGATAAGAAAAATATCACTAATTGATACTTATTTAACAGTAACAATGACTATTTACTATTGACTCATACTGCAACAAACGCAAAAAAATTAGCCCAAAAGACAAATAAGTATCAAAGTTTGCTACGAAGATACAACAAGACATTGTTTAAACAGCAAAGTGTTTTCTCAAAATTTTCAACAGCGGAAATCACAATTACCAAAGGTCCACAGACAATCACTTACTACAAAGGGTCAACTGAAGATGAGTTATTACAAAAGATGAGGTACTACAAAAGGTCCACAGAAAGTCGGCTATTACAAAAGGTCCACAGTGTAGTGCTAGCAATCGTATACAAAACATGCTCAACTATGTCCAACAAGTGCTCATCTCCGTTTTAGATCATACTTAAGCAACTCAGTGGCGCAGCTAGAGCGGGCATGTGAGGGTAGGTCACACCTCCCAAAGTTCAGCACTCTAGTCGATAGAATCACATCTAACAGTTTTCAACGGCTGATGACTGATATATTTCCCTATCTAGCATCAACGCACCCGATGTAAATAGAGAGCCTTTGCTAAGAGCACTGTCTATCTGTAAATTCACACCTCTGTCAGTAAACTCACTGCTTCATCACCTTCTGTTGGTAAATCATTACTTTTGCACTCCTCTCCCCTGAAAAAGAGGGTGCACTAGGCCACTGAAGCAACCCTTCGTATTTCATAGAGCATCTACACTCCAGCAATACGTAACATAGTAAGAGCTTAATAACTCACAACCACTATTTCAGGACTAATATCGGGAGAACGTCAAGTACAATTGTTCCATGTATAACAGAGATACACTTCCACTTGTAAGAAAATCTCCTCATGGTAAGAACAATTATATACATCTGACATTTCACGTTCTACCAGATTCCAGTGATTTATAGATGACTGTATCGAATGAAGTACCGTAGATAGCTGTGCTGGATTGGGGGGAGGCATGGTTGAGGTGGCGCTAGAGGTTTTCTTATGGGGGATGAATATTTCGACGAAGGGGGTAACATGGCCAGCAGGGTATTAGGGCCTCTAATAAAAGAAAGTTCCTCCCAAAAATGAGAGTTCTGAAACTTCAAACGGAAGGGTAAACATGCTCGTCAGGTTACCATCGAGACTACAAACGAGCTTGCTTGAAAGGGTGAAGCTAGTCGCAAGAAGAATTGGCAACAATAATTGTTTATCACGGAATCAAAGTCATTTCTTTGGTTTTTCTTATCTCTAGCTATGCACAGATTAAACTCCTAGTTTTTACGTGTATATATGTATATATATAT
>WIPJ01001492.1:733610-746119 GCA_018155075.1 Cassiopea andromeda
GAATTTTGACCATGTGACCAACTACTGCTACTAAAAAAAGGTCACGGAGAGTTCTGTGACCATTTCTCTTGCAGCATAGCTGACGTTTGAACAATTTTCTTGAAATTTTGAAGAAATTGGGGGGGGGACCCTGATGCCACCATCAGCACATTCCTGCCCCAAAATATATCAAAGTTCCGTCCTTGGTTTTAGCGCGATTTCAGAGTCTCTGAAAGTGTATTCTGACATATCCATTAGCAATTTACGCAGCATATATTCTCGTAAAAGACAAAAGATATAGCAATCAGGAAGCTGAGAAATAGATGTGATGGATTCTTTCTTGTACATTTATGCAAATAACTGTTACACAGAAACTTTTACTAAGACTATCTTTGATAATAAGCTAAATACTTAAAGGTTGAACTCAAAGAAACGTATTTCGGTTTTCATAACAAATATCGATTCAATCTTCTAAAACACTCGAAAAAAATAGAAGATACAAAAAGGAACGGCCCAAATTGTACTTCCAGTACTTTAAAATACTCATATAGAGAGACCACGTGCCACAACTGTTACGGCATTAAATACAAAGCCCAAAATTTTATAGCATGAAGTATAAAGCTAATTGTCTTTAGAATAACTACAAATATAAGAACGAGATAATACAATGATATGCACAAAGAACTTTCATCGTATGAAGAGCTTTCATCATTTGAATCTACTTCAAAGCTTTTTAAATTTGGAATGAAATACCATTCACTTTGTGAATGAAACCTTTGAAGAAATCACAGTGTGATAATGGCCATCCTTCCCCAACGCATCAGAAGTACTTAATAATATCTTCTCTTAAGTGCCTAATAGACATCCCCTCCCCCACTAATGAAATTTTGAAAACTCTCCCATCTAAGACATTGATATTACAACCTTCTTAACTATTAACTTTTTTAAGTAAGATCTCGGCCAAGACAATTTTTAGACGAGACACTTGGGCCTAGAAGTAAAGACTATCATAAAAATGCACTGTGATTATGTGTTGTTTTGTATAGTATTGTGTCATTTCGTGAACTTGGCAATGCAACTTTGGCAGAAATTTGTGGCAAGACATCATTACCATTTCTACAACATTTTTGGTCATTCTCCAGCCCCCCTATTTATTCCAAACCCCCGCATATTAGCATTTTGGGATTTTTCTAACCCTCTCGCTTATTCCAACTGCCTTCTATTAGGCATTCAATTCAACTGTACTATCATAAATACTTATAGACAACAAATCACAAGAAAATTGACAAATGGTAAATGAACATCAGACAGATAACCAAATATAATTAGCCACTTGAAAAAGAATTTTCCTCGTTAATCAATTCAACAATTATTTTGTGTTGATTATTTATAAATACATCCCACTGCCTATTTATTTATACACTTAACATTCCATTGGTTCATCAATTCATTATTCCCTTGATTCATTACTTCATCAATACATCATTTCCCAACTACGCCAGTTCATCAATCTACTTCATAAATTTATCATTTTGTTAAGGCGTTTGAATCAACGTCATTATTTCGCTAACGCAAAACTTCATCATGATTCGTGACATCACACTATGCTTGGCTAGTTTGTGCACTAACACAGAATATAGTTATTTACATGTGTTTTGAGCTTGAAGAAAAATAGCACATTATGTCTTTCCAACTACGATGGTTTCGATGGACGCATGTATGGAACTTGTGGGGCTCAGTTCCTCCACCACGGTCAAGAACCACTCTACTAAGCAATCCAAGTTCATATTCAAAGAATATACGTATAAATGCTATAGGCCCATTCCATGTCACGTGTGTCACGATACTGGTGAGGCATAATTCCTTTAAAAACAGGGTAAAATTCTACTATTAATTTTAAATTCAGCAAAACACCCCATCAGATTTTGCTCAGCATCTATTCTAACTTTCTGTACTATCATTTTGACATTTATCCCAGCTGTTGCCCTGCAGGAGTGTGTTGAAGAAGTTTTAGGTGTGTCACAATGAAAAGAAATAGCAATTTTGGTAATTTCAGTCACATCAAGCCAACTAGTACTTCCCACAAAATTATCAAAAAGGCAATACATTATTTGCATTCACAAAAGACCTGTCAACAACACTGTACCAATATTTTTGGAAAAAATGCAATTTAGAAGAAATAATTCCAAAAAAGGAAGCGTCACGTGCGTCACATTTTTTCGTCACGTGTGTCACATTTTTTCGTCACGTGTATCACATTTTTTCATCCAGTGCGTCACAATTTGCTTCTCTTAAGCAAAATTCCTAGTTCTTTGGCCCAGAAAAAAGTGAAAGCCAAGTACAGAGGCATAGTATCAACTATTTTCTGAGAATTTTGATGTACAAGAACCAACAAAAACAGGTTTTTACTTATGCTTTGAATTTGAGAATTGACCTCCAGTTTCATTTTACATGGAATGGGCCTATAAGATAGTATTTAAAATTGATTCAAATGATGAAAGTACCACAGATATTGAGTTCTTTATTTATATTCTGGAATAAATAAAGTATATTATAACCATAAAACCATTAATTTCTCTAACTACCTGGTATTTGAGACAAAATGCCACACTAATCTGCATCCTTTCAAAGTCTGGAAATACATGCAAACTATTATTAAACTGCAGTAGGAATCCTTGCCCTTGCGTTGTCGTCACAATCCGGATCAATTACGACTGACCATTCATGTGGCTTTCTGCCATACTAGAAAAGGAATGATAGACAAGTGATATTAAACAACGAAATAAAAAATGACTACAGCATTAAAGACTGTGAAGATGAATAACGGAATACTGATTGAAATTGGGTTGAATGCAAAAGGGTTGTGGGTTGACAGTGTTCTTCCGCAATACTGCATACCTACATACCCCTCACTTTCTAGTACTTTGTACAACGTTGAGTTGAGAGAGAAGGGAACTAGGTACATTAAAATTCAAAACAAAATTACTTAGGCACAAACACTTACCGCAATCGTATAGAAAAATCGCCAATGGATAGCCACACACCACACAAGATTGTGGATGAAGATAAATTACAATTGTAAAATATCATTTGAGAATACCTGTATATCCGTCAACTCTTGATAGATCTGCATGGCAATCCTAGGCCCATTTTCCATTGTTGGTATACTGATGGTCTGGTAGAAAAGGACAAAAATGAGCGCGTGAAAATAACAAAATTTTCCGTATAAATATTATATATATACACACACAGACTATATATATATATATATATATATATATATATATATATATATATATATATATATATATATATATATATATATATATATATATATATATTTATCACTCACACAAGTAAATATACATATGTATACACGCTCTTTATAAGAAAACCATAATTTTTCCTGAGCCTCAATTTTCATAATGATTTCCCGAAATTGAGCCTGAGATTGTCTTAAAATTTTCTCAACTTCTACTAAAATAAGTTGACTAAAATGAGCTACATTCTCTTTGTTTATTTTGCATACTCCAATTTGAACTACATCTTTAACATTTTGAATGCAATAATGACATACTATCGACTTTTGGCCAACAAAACAATTAATTTTGGAAATTGAGCCTCGTGATTTTCTAAAGATTGTCGCAAAATTTTGGCCATTTGAGCCTCATTTTCTTATGAACTTTTTCTTATAAAAAATGTGTATGCAGCAGACACTGATCGCCAGAAGTAATCATTGCAAACTCACTTCATCTTTGTAAACAATTTTATCCACAGGGCAAACAACACAGGCTGTTCCCGCACCAAACAATTCTTTTACCTATCAGGTGAAAAACAACATTAAGCGAATAAGGTCAACTATTTTACACTACTGTAAAGTAAATTCCAAAGCCTACATGCAGGCTACTGATTATTGATATTTAAGCAATGCCATTCACTTTTGCCTTCTACACTTCAAACAACAGCCTTTATAAATGACATTATTTTGGCAACGCCCTCGTTTTCTCTGAAGATTTGCTACTACTCCCCCCCAAATTCCGAGCACCATCGGGAACATTTGTCCCCCATACCCCTGTGGCCACGCCACCGCTTTACATCATCACTCTTGTATTTAATTCTGCAAAAGGCAAATATAATGGGAAGACAGTGTGTTTCGTCTACTGGGTATTTATTTATTTATATCTCCTATACAGGTACAAAGCTCACTGTTCACTGTGTTTCGTCTACTGGGTATTTATTTATTTATATCTCCTATACAGGTACAAAGCCAATGCTCTCCAGACGGACGCAGCGGGTAGTCAGACCATTAAGTCTGGTTCACATATAGCCGTAACTGCCGGTGACTGCCACCGGTACTGCTGTTGCGGTGTGCCACAGGCAGTCTATTCCTTATGTGAACACATTGTCCGCAGCAGCCTGCGCTACCGTGAAGAAAGTTGAGCTTTGCTGGCAAGGCAAAAATCTAATGTGAACATCGTGCCTGCGGTTGCCGGCGGCATCTATTGTATGCAAATGGTCATGTGACAATGGCTGACCAATAAATACTAAACAATTTAACGGTCTCGTCTCATCTTTCATGTGCTCCTAAAAGTAAGGTGGCTGTAGCAGCTGCTACGCAAGAAGAAATTGAAATAAAAACCATTCTAATATGAAACATTGATGAAATCTATCCAGTACTACCCTGTAAGTTACGATTGACAATCATGTCGTATGCTTTGCTAAAATATTTTGAGAACCTACATTTTTTTGTCTTCGTTTCAACTTTTATGGGGTTAACTTTACAAATGCCTAGTAGGTCAAATTTAATCCACAGTAAGTTGTTAACAAAAGTTGCCTGTTAGGGCTGACGCCATATTCCTGTTGTGCTTCTGCCTCCCGCGAGAAAACAACTGAAAGCAACAACAACAATGAAGATTCAATAATGAGTACTTGGCTACCGGCATGGTTACCGGCAAAAGAATGTATTTGTGAATACATCGCCTTAGGCAGCCTGTGGCAAATGTACCTGCGGCAGTCGCCGGCTATTACGGCTATATGTGAACCAGGCTTTAAAGACAAACACATCAGGGCACAGTTTGTAGCTTATTAAACTGCGTCCAAATATGCTTCTTTCCGGTGGAAGGTTGAAAGGGGAGGGAGAGCATGGTAAGTGAAAATACAACGAAATGTCATTGACATTATGAGGTGATAGCGATCAAGCTATGCTTCCATGTGTGAAGACCATCCTCAAGATACGAAGTACAACTGTGCAACTAATAGGGAATTTACAATAAGGGGGCAGGGGAGCTACAGTCCCCCGATTGTGTGCGCTAGTTTTCTCATCGGGGAATTAATGTTTGTCTGAGACATGTCTAACACGGCATTTTGCACTTTCTACAGCACCCATAAGCATTAAAATCAATGTTCTTGGCGACGATAATTCCCTGACAAACATATGAAGATAAAGCTTCTCTTTTGGGGGATTTGGCCTTATGCCAGGGAGATTCTTGATATATCCCTTGAAAAAGTGAGTTAATCAGGGCTGAAAAATGGGCAGTGGATTATTTAGAAAGCCAAATGACCATGATCAGCTGCAGAGAATCAGAGAGTGGATATATGGAAAGAGGGCGACACTGTCTTATGACTTTTTCTGTGTAATACAGAAAGCAATCAATAAAGAACAGAAATATTTAATGAAGTTTCAGAAGAAAGAAAGTACCAACCCTTCCTTCCTTATTAGCTTTGATCAATTCCTGCATAGTAAATGATCTCTCAGTAACTTTGAACTCGTTCTGTTTGAAAATAAAACAAAAAGGTGGTCAAACTGGCAAGCGAAAGCAAGAAAGCTACACAATAGTAAAGTCCATAAGGAAGGATATATTCTATCAGAAATGAAGCAGAAACGCTATTAAAATATTGCTACATTTAATAGATATGAGAGTAAAGATATACTAAAGAGAGAGAGAGTTAGCACTAAGCCTAGTAAAAATACCTGCTACAGAAAAACTCTAAGAGTATGCATCACACATGGACTTACCCACTCTCTTGTCAATTCAAGCACAGACTTCCTTGTAACACCCGGTAATATAAGTCCAGCTAGTGGAGGCGTGACTAGTTCTTCCTCTGAGAAGAGCAAATTGCAAAAAAATAGTTAGCTAGTTACAAGAAGTTACAAATTGAAATTATAGTTAAATTGTAGTTAAATTATACAAACAAAAAATAGCTAGAAGTAAAAATTATAGTGTCTGCCAAATCTGGGAAGTCATTTTCCCTCATAATTTCCTGATTCTTCCCTGACTTTTCCCTGATTTCCACCCTGCTTCCCTCCGTGCAATGTAGGTCCTGAGCAAATACCATGCACTATGCCTATCACAACGCAAGGCTACATAAGCAAACCTTCCCTCATTTGAGCAAAGAAGTGTGCTTTAATTTCATCACAAAATGAGAAAACAAGAATATAATCACTTGAGGAATTGGCTTTCTTGCTATTTTTTCAGCATACTTGGAAATCGATTTATTGAAAAAACAAAGAAAAAGATCTGGGAAGTCATTTTTCCGGATATTTCCCTGCTTCCTTCTAAAATTAGTCGAACTCCTTTATTTTTCCAAGATATTTGTTAGGCAAAATGTACTTCTCAAATTTCCCCCTGATTTTGCTGGATTCCTTGATTTGGCAGACAGCCTGGCGATACTAAACAAAATTGCAGAATATTCCACAATTTTTGATGGTTCAAGGCTTTGCAGCTACTCTAGCACACCGAGTTTTTGGGGGGGAATAGACAAATGGGGAAGTAGGAAAATTTTCTGAACATAAAAATTGAGGCTGTTGGATGCTTGGAGGGCTGGGAAATTGGACACAATCTGATGAGATACTGCCTTTCATACGCTAAGAAGAAGCATGAAAGAAAGGAAAAAGAACGATGCTGATTTGCTTGCACAAAGCTCAAAAGACAGTCAAGACTACGCATGAAATCAATGAAAGCAATAGCTGAAGGGGTTGAAATAAACGCGAGGTGGTTCGGAAAAAGTAAAAGCTATACGGTAGTCAAGGGTATGTGATATAATGCAGATATTACCTCATCTTTCATGCATTAAAGTTGAGTCTGTTCAGTGAAATGTTTAATAAACGAAAAGCTACGTATCAAAACTAGAGATATTGTCTGATCCTAAATAGCGTAATCAGGAACGTAGGAAGCATTACAAAAGTGGTGGAGGGGCACATGGATTGAGGGGCACTTTGGTAGGGTTCTAGAAGTAAGATTGAGCACGTAGTCTGGGAGGTAAAATACTTAACTAAACGTCAGAACATTTTGCATGATTAGAAAGGTTTAACGATGAGCCAGTCCCTAAATGTAAATCAGCTAGGGGGGTCCGGGGGCAAGCTCACCTGGTGAAATTTTGAAGCTTAGATCTTCCGATATAGCCGTGAACGTGTATTTTTCTATCTATTTTTGTATTATCAAAGTTTTCATGGAGGGCAACTAGGTTATGTGAAAGGAGGCACTTGCCTGAGTCTTTGAAAAGTGGGGGGAGCACGTGCCACCGGAGCCCCCGGTTCCTACGTCTATGAGCATAATATTCTTTGATATCCGTATGGCGGCTTATAAACATATCATGTCATTTGATAATTTAGTGATACGCACTAGCAGAGCTTTAGAGCTTGAAAAGAAAAAGGGGGCTTTCAGGCAGCCGGGTGGCAGGACCAGCTGTTATGAAGAGAAAGTAAAGAAGAGAAAGTAAAGAAGGACGGGTCAGAGGGTTTTCCCTAGATAAATTTCCAAAACAATACCCTTTAAATTTTGGGAAACAACCGTTCTGAATAAAAAGACACCCCTTTCTAGACAGAAAACGGCAGATTAGGTCATTGCTTTGCAGTGAGAACCTTCAATTGACTTTCCTCCTTGTTATTTCAAATTTCCCAGAAAAAGCGAAGGGGGCTGAGCCCCCAAGAAAAGCAGATAGGGACTGAGCCCCACAAGCCCCTATCTACAGTCCTGCGTATTAGCATAGTGTTGTACAGTAAGCTCTTCTTGCACAAAAGCGTGGTCGTGAATTGGCATTGAGTCAACTGTTGCATAAACGATAACCAGGTGCAAATGTATTGAATCAAAATGCAACTCACCTCCGTTTTCATTGACCCAGTACATAAAAATATTCATGGTTCCGACCTCAGTAACCTGTAAAGATAGAGGCAGAGTCGAGCTTAGTATTGTACGCCGGGCAGTGCATGTTGGAGACAGCGGAGGCGCTACGTTGGCGGTGGTGTATGATATTGGCGGGGCAATACAGTAGTGTCCAATGGTGATTTCTAAAAATTTTAACAAGGGGGGCTCTACGCACAACCACGCCCATAGTTTGAGTGTGGCCCAGCTACAACTACGTCCATATTTTCAAAGATGGAAACATGATAATTTGGTTTAATACTGATATAGTATAATCAACCATAAGAAATACCTCAATAACCATATAGCAGTGCACAATTGATCATAGCACTTTTGAAGCAAGGCCAATAAACTCTGAAAAGCCAAGCCAATGCAAGAGTTTTAGGGGGGCTGAGCCCCCCAAAATGAGCAGAAATTTTGACAAGGGGGGCTCTGCCCACCTGAGCCCCCTAGAAATCACCCCTGGTAGTGTCCCTTACATAGGAAACATAAATTTAAGAAGCACAGACCTTGATTCTCAAAACGATGCTCTCTTTTATAAGAAACTGGTGAAGGTCTAAAAGACTACCTGTTTCTTTTCAAAAAACTTTTGTAAATATCAAGCCTTTGAAAAACTTAACAATATACTAATACTCTGTAGACCTCTTTCCTTTGCTCTGTTGTAATCAGTCTAAGCAATACTACTTTGCTGGTCAATGACATACATGGTCTTTATACAGGGGTCGTATAAACCACTTTTAAAAGTTTCCAAATTTTTTCCAGAACTTTCCAAAGACAAATAACCAAATTTCGAAAACCATGAAACTCATTTTTATTTGCATTTTGCAACCCCAAAACAATAGAAAAACGCTACTTTCGACGATATAATTTACAAATTTCATCGTGGATTGTGTTTATAAAATAGTAAAATGAACAAACATAACATATACGGTGTTTAATACGACACTAAGCCACATCAATTTTGAGATATTTTTAGAATTCTACCAAGCAAAAATCCAACACTTTTCCATAGCTATTTTGAAAGTCTTCTTTTTCCAAAACTTTCCAGGTCTTGGAAATGGCATTTTCAACTTCCACAACTTCCCAAAATTTTCCAAAACCCGCACGGACCCTGTCTATGACAAGAAACTTTTCCCTGATTTGAAATTTCCTTTCTTTATAAGAAACACACCAGACTTGATTTTCGTTTTCTTTCCATTGTAAATAGTTAGTTTAAATTAGTATTTATTTATCATTGTAATCCCAACATTTAAATATGGATATAAGAAATATGAATGAAATAATGGGGTATGGGGATGTGAAGCTTTGAAGAATCATAAATCGGAAGAGTGTCAAAGAGGGTGCTTATAATGAACTTACATGTGAGGTCGGGGTGACTAGTTCCTTTCCTGAGGGGTTCTAGCTCGCCAGAGTTGCAATTACCCATCAATCGCTAATGAGCGGACAGTCTGCGAGCATGTAGCCAAAACGTGAAGCATGCCTCAAATAGCAGTAGAACACTCTACTATTTGGTAAACTACAATTAATAGTAACAGCACTCCTACTTTGGAAAACAGCAAAGTATAACACAGTTCTACTTAACCTCGTCATTATACAGCCAAAGGCACTGAGAACAGCCCTTCTTCTGTGCAAGTTGCTGTGCAAATATGGTTGGCCCATAATTTCTGTAAAAAACGGGATAGAAGTAATGGTTAGTCCCATAAAAGACCATACGCCAGAGATTGTATGGAAACCCATCCTGTGCCCAAGCGCAAATAGACTTTAATTCACGAAGGTACAATTAGGGAGAAATGAGGCACTGTATTCAACTTCTAATCCATAAATTGGCAATATATTGCACGAATACGTCAGTGATTCCTGCACTGTGCCGCGAGATACCGTAAGAACTCATGAACGTGCTCTCCAGATCTTATATAAAGATTATGAATCATCATTTGAAGCATTGCTTACCCGCAATGGAAACAATAGCATACATGTTAACAACTTGAAGAAACTCATGATAGAAATCTTCAAATCCATGATTGGATTGCATCTCCCACTTATATGGGAGTTTCATGAAAGAAAACATGTTACTTATAATCTAAGAATACAAAATTTATGCAAACTTCCATCAGGCAAGACAATGAACTTTGGTCTTGATTCAATATCTTTTAAGGGTAGTCTCTTGTGGAACACCCTTGATGACAGCGTAAAACGTGAAAAAACTTTAGCATGATTCCAGAAGAGAAGGATAGGCAAATGGTCTGGAGCTAGATGCACTTGTAAAATATGCCAATAAACCACCGTACCTACATATTTATGAATACATTATTTTTACACATGCAGTATTTTTATTTTATTCTTTTAACTTCCTGTAGACTAATACATTTATTTGTTAAATAGTTGGTTTTAATTAGCATTTGTATATACTATGTACCTCTGTACCAACTTTAAATATATTGATTGATTGATTGATTGATTGATTGATTGATTGATTGATTGATTGATTGATTGATTGATAAGAGATCATCGAATAGTCCCTCCCTCGATTCTCGAATAAGCTCCCACCCTAGGGCTACAGATTGCTAACAATCCCCCCTCCAATAAGTCCCAACCCATGTATGTGACTGTAGCTATTTGGGACTCTATCAGTGCTTTACAGAGTTACGAAAGAAAAGGCGAACATTAATTAAAGGAAAAATAGTATGTTCTTTGGAAAACACCCTATTGCTTGCATTAACGGCATCAACAATTAGCTTATTGATAGGAACATTTGAAATGGAATATCACCAAATACCACAAAAATTTATAGCCCCTTCCCTCGAAATAACTCCCATGCAAAAATTTAAAACAGACATAAGGGAGCTTATTCAAAGATTTATGCTACAACTTCATTGTTCCAAAAATTACCTATTCGATAAGTGGCATAACAGAGGCACCCATGGCCACTTGGTATTCAATAAGATAGGGACACAATCAAAATTTCCCCTCTAAAATACAAAACTGTTGGGAGATGACCTAACCCAAACCCACGTCGCCTGGGCCACTATGGGGTCATCCATAAAGGAAGTCTGCACAATTTTCTCAGCTCTCAACCCCCTCCCTCCCCCCTGTCCACGCATGTCCCCTTTTTACTTAAAAAATCCCCTCCCCTTGTCCGTGTGGACACTGAATTGAAAGATAAATAACGAGTTGCAAAAACTATAGAAAAATAAAAAGTCTTTGAAAAAAGACATGCATGCTGTACTTATTTCTTCTTTGTCACTTTATTTTTCAATTTCTTTTTGCATCTATTTACGTGTGGTTGCGTGTCATGTGGCTTGCCCTATTAATTGTAAGTCCCATGGCTCAGAAATGGCTGCGATACACTGCTATTTACCGTGCTGCATATTCAACTGTGTACCTTCTAGTTGATCAACGATATGAAACAAGCAACATACCCTCCTGCTTTGCTCTCTCCAATGCCACCAGGCCATGCTCTTACGAAGCTTGGGTCGGCCAGTAATGATATGGGGCTGAAGGTCCCAGTTGAAAAGTACGGGCCAACAGGGCTCGTAATAACAAACAAGCAGGCACTAGCAGGAGGCTTGACTCCAAGGGTGGCCTAAAAATCAAAAGTAGATCTTCATTACTTTCGATCAAAATCAATCACATAAATCAGCCGTTCAAAACTTGCTCTTCGATTTCTCCTGGTTATTGATTGTCCCATCCTCTCTTCCTCTATATTTACATCAACAATTTTTTTCTCATTAAGTTTGAAAATAAGGCTAGGAAGATATCTACACATTCAAACACATCTGTTCAGAGGGCAAACCTAAGGGAAATTGCTGGTGGGGTACACAACCCCAACTTTCCGACAAAAAGACTTCCATGGAGCCCAATTTGCTGACAAGAAAAACGTTCCTTGAGTTCTATCAGTAATAGAACGTTGACTAGCACTATTGGTGTCTGCAAATTGAAAGCTAAATGCTGCGGGTGCGACACCTTCCCACCCCTAAGGCTCCCCGCACACTCCTGTGACTATGTTCCTGTCCGTCCATGCTAGTATTTAATTTTTCATACATGAAAGATGCCTTCAACAAGGAAGTACCATGTTAAAATTCGCAGAAGAAAACATGAACACTAATAAAACAGAAACTAAAAAATTTTTTTTCCGTTGGCATGCCTCCCATGTGGGTTTTGCAATGCCTATAATGTAAGTCAAATGCTTATAACCCTCCCCTTTTGTGGCGTTATGTAAAGGGTGAATGATCCCTTATATGTGTAGGCCGCAGGGCTGATATGGCATAGCATACTCCCTGCGGTATCGTTTATGTACTTTGTGCTCTTTTCTTTTATCTTGTATTTTGTAAGAATTAGAAGTATATATATACACATACATATATATATATATATATATATATATATATA